>PUFA01000001.1:20715000-21207500 GCA_003508835.1 Eonycteris spelaea
ACACTTAGAAGGATTATCCCATGGTACTACAATTGGGGGAGATTTGTCTTCTCTCTACTTTTTCATATGTTCTAGGTTTTCTACAATATTACTTTTAAAAGAAAATAGGTTTATTTATTAAATTTATGGATAGTTGACATGCAATATTATATTAGTTTCATGTATACAACATAGTGATTCAACATTTAACTATTTTACAATGTGATCACTACACTAAGTCTAGTAAACATGTATTACCATACATAGTTTCCCAATATTGTTGACTACATTCCCTGTCACCTTTTTTGCCCATCTACTCACCCTCTTTCTTACTAGCAACCATTAGTTTGATCTGTTTCTATGAGTGTTTTTTTTTATCCTAATATAAGTGAAATCATATGATATTTGTCATGTCCATTGATAGATGATTGGATAAAGAAGAAGAGTTATTTATATATACAATGGAATATTACTAAGCCATAAAAAACTTGCGATTTGTGATAATATGGATGGATCTAGAGGGTATAAGTCAGACAAATAAAACGTTTATTTTTAAAAAATTTTTATCCTAAAACTTGAAACTGATAATAAAAATGTTAATATATAATTAAAAATGGGAAGGAAAAAACTCAGAAGTTCACTATACTTCTTTTTGGGCAGAATGTCATCTGATTCCAAAAATGAAATTGCCCCCCATCAATCTCCCTTGCCCTGTTTATTCTTATTCATGCTACTTATGACGACCTGATATTTTATGCTTATTAAATTATCTCTTGTCTGCTTACTCACTAGCATGTAAGCAGCACAAGGACAAGTGCTCTTCCAGTTCTGTTCATCTCTGAGCCCAGAGCAGAATAGGCATCGAAAAAGTATGAGCATAGTATGTGTTCGTTGAATGAATAAATACTCAGCTTGTGAGGGATTTCAGTTTTCTTCTTCATACATTTCTGAGTTTCTGGCTGTCTTCCAATGAACTTTTATTACTTTTGTGATCAGTAAAAAAAAATAATAAATATTATTTTTCTCCCATGTCAATAGCACAACGGAATGACATCTCAATATAATATTTGAGAGTGAAGTTCCTTTATAATGAAGTTGACATTCTTTTAAGTCTGAAATATACATGAGAAATCCGCTGGTGTGAGTCATATGTCTGTGTGGCCAGATTTCTGCTGAGCTGGGCAAGAACACACATGTGTAAAGACAACCGCACATTGTCCACTGGGCCACCGAAGGTAAGGTAAACAGGACGACCTGTGTAAATTCACTTCCCAGAAGGCTAGCTGGAAAGCCTTTCTCTCTGCATCTCACCTTCTCTTCTCACCTGTTTACCTTTGCGTCTTTGGTCAGTAGGTGCAGAGGTGTGCTTGCCAACAGGATCCCTGAAAGTCTGCCTGAATTAGATCTCCACGTTTGGGCCTCTCCCCTGCCAAGATAAGCTGGGGTTGGTCTGGTTTCAGCTGTTGAAGAATGAGGCATCTTTTGTCTTCCAACATCTGGAGTCCTTGGCTCCAGGATGGGTCTGCCAGGCCCTTCCTGCTCTCCATTCCTTCCCTCGCTCCCTTTCTCTAGCTTAACCACTTACCCTCCAGTCCCCAGGGCCTATTTTCTATGCTTAAGAGCACTGCTTCTCTAGATAGATGTTGTTTAGTGATATCTTTAAACTACAGCTCAACTTGTATGCAATACTGGAAAAACTTTCTATGCTTTTTGAAGCATTTCAATACCTGGTAACAGCATTTCTGACCATGTAATCCATTGTGGAATTGCAGCAGCTTCACTAGTGAGGATTTCAACTTGGGATCCTTTCTTCATATTTATGACAGGCTTCTCCTCCCTTCTTTCTGCCTCTCCAGACTGCTAAATATATTTATTCATCTTACAAAGCAGGTCCCTGCCAGTAGAATCGGTGGCTCCCCAATTGTACCAAGGGATATGTATTTCTACAGAGCTCGCTTTAGCTGTCTTTCATTTCATCTACGTAATGGGTCAGCTGACAATTTATTTGCATCTTCTCTCCTCATTCTAGAAGAAATCCGTAGGCTTTCTGAAAATTTCTGTGAGCTCCAGGGGCTGAGATTCCCAGGTTCCCTCTCAGATCCAAGTCCCCGCACCTTTGGTAATGCTGAGATGATTTGTACCCCACTTTTCACAGTGACTCCCTTCTGCTCCCACCAACCCAGACACAGTCCTTTTCTTTGTTTTCCCTAAATCAATCACACAAAACATTGATTTGAGAAGCAGACTTATTTTTGAAAAGGCTGGGTGTTTTTACATCACAGCAAGACAAACAAATTAGTAGTTATTAAATATCCCTGCCTGCCACTAGTTTTCAGAGCTAAAACATTATCAGTAACCTGCATCTACCTCTGTGTTCCCACCATATTCCATATCTCTTTAGCTGCTCGACTGCTGGAAATTCTGCTCAGCTTCTTTCTCTCCCCAGGCCAGGCTTCTGCTAGGGAGTTTGGTGCCCATCTCTTTCTCTGGAGTCTGCTGCTCGTTATGCCGTCCTTGCCCCCTTTCTCCACAGGCTGGAAGTAGATAGAGCCAGCTTTGTTTTTAAAGAAGTTCTTCACCCTTTTACAATTAACCTAGAAAACAAAAACAATACGCAAAAGGGCGGAGAAAAGTGAAGACATGGGCAATCTCACGATCACACAATTGCGGATGAGAGCCACTAGTACGAACTCTCTGTTTGTCTCAAGTTCAACACTTCCATGTCAGGTTGACAGCCTAGTACGAATCCTCTGTTTGTCCCAAGGGATCCAATTCTGTGTCTACTCCCATCTGCAGCTTTAAATGGATCTCCAGTTTGCAGATTGGATTATTATGGCCTTGGTTTATGATGTTTTCATCATGGTCCATGATTGTTTTTTAATTTCATTTACCTATTGATATATCTATGAACTGCTACTAGTTTTAATAACTAGAACATTATTAAAAACTGACATCGACCTCTGTGTTCCCACCATATTTTATTCTGCAACCTTCTTTATTCCACCCCTGAGGAGTTCATTTTCTTGAATTTTGTGTTTATTATTGCCTTACTTTTAAAAGTAGCTTTATCTCAAATTTTGAGAAAGGTCAAGAATAGATAATCTACTTTTTAAGAATAAGAAAGGGAGGCTTTCCCTTTCTTATCAGTCTGTAATGGAGCTGGGAAAATCTAGTTAACCATCCAACCCATGTTCCTCTCCTCCCACTCCCCCATCCATCCGAGGTCAGTTTAAGCTTTTGAATTGAGGTCATGTTCTTCTTGAAGCGGCCCCTGAAACAGGCCAATGACTGAGGGTGATAATGGTGTGTTTAGGGCCTGTTTGTTTCTGCCCAGTGAGGACTCTCATAAAAGAAAACCTTGGACTTTTTGTTCTAGAGACCCTATGGGGCTGGTAGAAACTGTTATGTCTGCCTTGTGATGGCTGTCCAGCCTCAATCCATTCCCTGCCCGTTCTTTCACGGCACTACTTGCCGATCTTGTGTCAGCCTCTGCTTCTCCGAGAACTTCATCCACGGTCTGTATGGCATACTCCTCCGATCTCTGAGGGAACCTGTCTTTATAGCAGGTGATTGTGGTCTTACTAACTAGCTGAATGCCCAGCTCATCTGTCAGGACTGTGCCCTGTGCCTTGGGCAAGGGCTCTTGTATTCTGCGTGTGTCCTCTGAGAGTATGGTCTGCAGGCCACTGGGTGGGAAACAGTTAAACAAGAGAAGCCCAGGTATCACAGCCAGAGTTATGTTTGCAGTTTGCATTTCTCGGCGACAGCTTTAGGCTGTGGACTTTGGCCACCAGGGGGGGCCTCTGCAGTGTGGACTCCATCTGGGCCGGGCTCCTACCCTACCAGATGCTTCCCTACTTCTCTGAGGGACGGATGAAGAAAGAGAAACTTCTGGAGTAAGTGCCAAGGCCTGGGAGGAAGAGGTCATGAAAAAGAGCCCCAGCATCTCCAAAGTAGGAGCTGCGTTCCAGGCCACAGAGAGACTGACAGCAGGAGACAGCACTTCAGAGGCAGAGGGACTCTGTGGTCTGGCGATGAGTATAGGGGAAGGGGCTGCGGTTGCTGAAACTGTTGCTGCACGCTCATGAGGTTATTAAGAGTAAAAGCGTTAGGGCAGGGCGGGGTCATTGTATCAGAGGTCTTACATTTTTGTTTTAAAACTGGAGTATAATGAACATAAAACATTATGTTAGATTCAGGTGTACAACGTAATGATTCGACATTTGTATGTATTGTGAAATGATCACCACAATAAGTCTAGTTAACATCTGTCACCATACATAGCCACAAAAGTTTTTTCTTGTGATGAGAACTTTTAAGATCTACTCTCTCAGTAATCTTCAAATCTGCAATACAATATTATTAACTGGAGTTGCCATGCTGTATGTTATATCCCCATGATTTATTTATTTTATAACATAAGGAGCAGAGAGGCAAGGACTCAAACTACCTTCCTCAGCCTCTCTGGGAAAAGCATAGCTATACCATGAGAAAGACTAAGGGTCCCTACCAACAACACTTACCCCTGTTTACAGCTATCTATATTAATTATGTTACTTGTTCATTAGGGATCAACGTGAAACTGCCATTTTTGCAGGTCAAAAAAAAACAAAACAAAACAAAACAGTGAAATATTGGCAAGTGTATTTGGTTCCATTTAATATAGAGAGTTGAATTTAAGTTAGGGGTATTTACATTCCAGGCTGGGTTATCTGTTTTAAACCTCCCCTCGCCTTTATTCCTGGAGCACCTCCTACAGGACAGGCATCAAATGGAGGTCTTAACCATACGTTGATTCTATTCTCACAGCAACCCAAAGTGTCTATACAATTATAATCCTTATTTTTCAGATGAAGAAAGAGAGGCTCAGTCAAGTAGCATGCCTAGGGGAAGAGGTGGGATGTAGACCTCCATATGTCTGACCTACAAACCCATGTTCTTGACCCCTGCACAGATCGCCCTCCTAAAGTCCTCTGGGCAGGCTCCAGGGGTTGAAGTGGGGTCGGAGACTGGACATTTGCGTTGAAAGAACTATTCAGAAAGCTGGAGTGTCTCCTATGTGAACATCAAGCTCAGATACAGGCTTTATGTGATCTAAAGCTTACAGTTTGTGGGACCCTCTTTAGGAAAAATAGTTTTTTAAAATCTTACTTTTTGCAGATTTTGCATAAAAATAGGTCCATGTGAATATTCTGCTAAGGCCTCTTTCCTGGCTTTAGAAGGACTTACACAAGGGAAGGGTGTTAAAGCTTAAGCTTCATTATTTGATGCCCAGCGGGGCTGGGCAGGTAGCTGCTTTCATAGAACAGACATGAGTGAAGAAGCTCTGGTCTGGCACAGACAAGATTAGTTCAGGACATTGCAAGTTCTACCCAGGACCCAGGGAGATTGTATAAATGAAGACTCCAGGTGGCCTGCGCCTTTTGCACAGAGCAGATTCTGAAAAGGTGGTCCAGGGTCTGGAGGGTGTATGCGGTATGCAGGTGTGTGGGTGTGTGGTGTGTGTGTGTGTGTGTGTGTGTGTGAGAGAGAGAGAGAGAGAGAGAGAGAGAGAGAGAGAGAGAGAGAGAGAGAGAGAGAGAGAGAGAGAAGCCTTACACTCATCCATTGGGCATGTCTTTGGCTGAGAGCCCCGAAACATCCACTTATGGCCACTAGGGAGAGTTGTTCCTTTGGGAACTCTTTGTGAAGAGCCTCGCCCTCTGGTTTGCCTTCTGTGGCACCCAAGGTCCCTGGGCTACTCCCCGCTGTTATCCTCAGGCCCAGGTCTGCTGATGAGACCTCGTCTGCATCCTGTGGCCTTCTTTTTCAAGGAACAACTCACAGGGGGGTAGGGGGTACAGCAGTTGGAGGGTACATAAGGATTCTACCTGGATTATATTGTCAAAGGTTCAGAAATAGCCAAAGTAAAACCAATGAATCACTGAAGTAGTAATTATTTTTTTCACAATTTTTTGTATAAATCACTTTTTTAGTTTTTTTAAAAAATAGTAATTAGTGAAAAAATATTGTATATACACCCCAAAAATTGCAAACTGTGAGCACTCATACCAAAACATAAAATGAGACTCAGAGGAACACTTCTAGAGCGAGAAGGCAGTGCTTCAGTAATTAAGCTAAATTAATGACTAAGCTGGTTTTGTCTGCTCAAGAAACTGTCGAGGCTGGTCCCCATTCGCTTTTGATTTTAACAATACTAAGGGGAAAAGTTTTCTTCCCTCAGGAGCCACTGACCCTTTAGAAAATGCTGTAAGTAAAAACCAGCTAAATTCTTAAACGAGGAAAACAGAAAATTTAATTCACATTTAACTCAAGTGTAAGAACTGGGAGCGTTAAACTATTGTGTAGACACGTCTGGATTCTCTGCTGTACTTTGGAGAGGAAGACCGCCAGGCTCCAGGAGGGCCGGGCCCTGTGAGTGATCACTCTCCACAGCTGTGAACTCCTGGGGCCCAGCACTTTGTTCATTTGAGAACCTCTGATCTAGCACATCGAGGTCTTGATCAGTGTTTCCAAGATGAACACGTGACCAGAGAAAGAAGGAGACTGAAACGGGAAGGAAGGAAATAATGAGATAGCGACAGACTGACGAGAGCTTATTTAAAAGAACTTTGCCTATTCTTTGTAGGGCTTTAGAAATAGAGAAGAGGGAGGGATATAAAGATAAATAAGTTGGCATTCTTGTTCTCAGGTCACTACTCCCTTTCTTGTGACAAAGAAAGGTATGCCAGTACCTATGGTATTGGGCAAAATATAATGGTTTTGCTAGAGTGGGGGCCTAGCTCCGCTGCCAAGGCCTCCGGCTATGAGGCATACTCCCGCAGAGGCTCCTAATATCAAGCTGTATGTTAAAAATGTTCAGACCCTTACTTGACCCTTGGTCCTTTGTAGGTGACAGGTTAGAGTGCTTGCTTATATCTCTTGTTGACATTAAAAACCTCAAGAGCCTTTTATTTTACCAGCAAAATGGGTTTATTTGGAAAGAGTAGAGGAACTGCAGTTTAGGACAAGCAAACTATGGCAAACCACAGGCAAGTCTGAAGAACAGAGGAGAGGGGCTTGCCTTTGTAGATGAAAAAGAGTCAGGTGGGAAAGGCTGCCTGAAGAGATCAAGGTGGTGATGGCTTCTCATCAGCTGAGTGTGGCAATTTCCCGTCCACTGGACTGTAACCAGGAGCCCAACCTGAAGGCAACCAGCTAACGAGGTTCAGGTGACCATTCAGGTATTTTGCTGGACAAGGTGAGATTCTTCCTTCCTCTTGCTGTGATATGTCCTCCTGTTTGGGGTCTGGGTGACAGCGTGTAAAAGCTCCCCCTTTGGGCCTTCCTGACGCCATTTTAAATGAGGTTTCCTTTATTTATTTTTTAAACACTTTTAATTGAATCTTGCAACAATCTCTGTATCCCAGCATCTTGAACTTCCTCGATGATGATGAAAGTATGCCTTGATGGAATTGTTTTTAATTCACTGTTCTAGGATCTGGGTGGAAAGTAAATGTTCTTTGGCGCTGGGAAATTTCCTCTAGTACGTTTCTGTCCCCCGTTCTTAAGACTGCTACTCAGATGTCAGAGTCTTGGATTGATTCTCTACAGCTCTTATCTTTCCTCTTACATTTTTAATTTTGCCTTTTAAATCTATTTTCTCATCATTGATCTTCTATTAAAATTTTTTCAGTGATCATATTTTTAATTTCTAAGAGTGCTATCTTGTTTGCTAAATTTTCTGATTTTAGAGTATTCTGTACTTTTCTATACTTGTAATAGCGTCTCAAATTTCTCTGAAGATATTATATGTTATTTTTAAATTTTCTCTTATTCCCTGAATTATCCTTGTTTTCTCTAAGGTCATTATTCCTATTGTATTTTTCTTTCAACTTTTAATTAAAAAATATTCAAACATATATAATTAAAAGGATAGTGCATTGACTACTCAGATACCCTTTTACTAATCATCAATCCTTAATATTTTGTCTTTCTAGTTTGTTGTTTTTCCTGAGTCAATTGAAAGTAATTGCAGACATGACATTTCACTACTAAACACTTCAGCATATATTTTCTTTAAGAATAAGAACATTCTCCTGTATGCTACAAGATCATTATCATATTCCAAACACTTAGTATTAATTCAATAATATTTTCTAATTTAGTTCACATTTAAATTCTCCCATTTGTGCTCAAACTTACTTTAATAGCATTTTTGGGCGATTCAGGATAATAGGGTGATTCAAGAGGCACAAATTACAGTTAGTTATTATGTTTCCTTATTCTCTTTTGACCTAGAACAGTTCCCCCTTACTCCCTTTTTTGGTAGTTTGTCATTGTGTTGACTTTGTGAAGAGTTCGTCTAGCTATCTAATGGAATGTTCTACACTCTGGATTTATCTGATTATATTGGAAATAGGTTAAACGTTTTTGGCAAGTACACCCCCTGGTAATTTTGTGCCCTTAAGACTGCATCTCATTAGGAGGAGATACTTCTTTCTTTATGATTAGATTCAGCTTATACATCCTGGGCAGTAATATTATAAAAGGGACATTATCTGCCTTTCAGGGCAACATTCAGAGGTACACAATGCTCACCTGCCCATCATAGGTGATATTTATTTGGATTACCCAGTCAAGGTGTTGTCTTCTTTATCACCTCATTTTCCCCTTGCAATTAGTAAGCCATCTTTGTGGACAACTTTTAAGACCATGTAAATATTCCGGTCCTTATAAAATTTTCTCCCATTGAGATGTAGAACCCATTTTCCTGAACCATCATTACTATGAGGTTGTAAAATAATGATTTTCAAAATTAACCACTCCCTCTACATTTGTCGGAACTTTCTGGCTCTACGAGATGTCCCAGGTTCACCTTATACTCTTCATGTCTTAGTCCTGGAATCAGCTCTTTCTCTGAGGAGCTCTGGTTCCTTTAGTGGTTGCTTTTACTGTTGGAGGGTACTTTTATTGGGTGAACTGTGGTTATGGGTTAGCAGTTTTCCCCCTTCAGTGTTTTAAAGATGTTCTCTTGCAGTTTGCATTATATCTGATAAGAAGTTAATGTTTTATCATTGTTTATTTTTTTTTCATTCAGAGTTTCTTTTTTTCTCTGCTTTTAATATTTTTCTATTTACCTTTGGTTTTTAGCATTTGAGCTTTTTAAATCTATGGTGATATTTTTTCATTATATCTAAAATGTTTGAAATGTTTCAGCCATTATTTCTTGAAATATATTTTTTCATGCTATAACATCTCACCTCTCCTTTTGGGACTTCAATTATATAAATATTCGACTGCTTAATATTACCCTACGGGTCACCAAGGCTCTGTTCATTTTTTTGCCATCTTTTTTATTTGCTCTTCGTAATTCACTTTGGAGAGTTCTATTGACCTGCTTTCGAGTTCACCAATCTTTTTTTCCTGCAGTGTCTAATCTGCCCTTAAATCATTCAGTAAAATTTTAATTTCTGATGTTGTATTTTTCAATTCCAAAATTTTCATTTGATCATTTTTATGAGTTTCCATTTATCTACTGAATTTCCCCATTCGTTAACTCACTCCATTCAGTTTTTCCCTTTCAATCCTCAAACATTTTTATAATGGCTGTTTTAAAGTCTGTGTCTGTTAATTCCAACATCTCTATCATGTCTGGGTTTGTTTCCCTTAACTGTATTTGCCCCCCCCCACTCCGATTTCGAATCGCATTTTACTACTACTTCACCAGTCAGTTGAGTTTTGATTGTAGGCTGTACATAATACACGCTACGTTGTTGGAATGAGGTAATTAGGTTTGTTTTAACGGGCAATCTACTTACTGGTGAATCGCCTCGATTTGTTTCCTTCAAGGATTGTTTTAAGCTTTGTTAGGACTGGTCTAGAATATTTCTTACTTTAGGGCTAGAATAGCTCTCTTCCTAAGATGTGACCTTTCGGAGGCTTCAAATGAATTTCAAATTGTTCAGCCACAATGGTTGATTTGAACTTCTGTGTCTCTAAGGACTGTGAGACCTCTGGGATCTGGCAGCTCCCAGCTCCTCAGAAGCTGTCCTCTGCTAGGCTTTGCTTATCTGTCCATGCTCAGTTGAGTATTCAGTCAAAGACTCAAGGGGACCCCCTGTACAGGTTTGAAGCCCTTTTTCTGTGTGGCTCTCATTATCAGTACCCTGCCTCACAAATTTCAGCTGCCTCAGCAGGCCTAAAATCGAATTTCTGCCTTCTCACCTCAATAAGGTCACTGTTCTCTGCTTGGGCTCTACCTCTGTGTACTGTGGTCTATAAAGAGTCTTCAGGAAGAAAGCCAAATAATCACGGAGCTCACATTGGTACTTCTTTTCTTAGGGATCACAGTTCTGAACTATCTGGTGTCCCAATATCTTAAAAAAGTTTCCTTATACATTTTGTCTGGTTTTATGATTATTTATAGCAGGAGGGCTAGTCCACTACTAGTTAGTCTATCATGGCCCAAATGGTTGGAAAATTTAAATGCCAAATACAATTTCTTAAAAAGCTACCACGCTCTTTGATTTTTAAAAATTTCTTCTTTGAAGTTGTCTAATTTATCCAAATTGCAAACTATATTGATATAAAGTTGTTTACAATATTCTCGTATTATCTCTTAATGTTTATAGGATCTGTAGTGATTTCCCCCTTCTTATTTCTGACATTGGTATTTTGTGTGTTTGTGTTCTTTCTCTTTTTCTTGATCATTCTTACCAGGGGTTTACTAATCTCTTCATTGAACCAGCCTTTCCTTGGCTTTTACTGTTTTATTGATTTCTGTTCTTATTTTCTATTTTCTCTCTTATTTAGCTGTCTTTCTACTTGTTTTTTGAGATAAGAACTTAGATTATTGTTTTTTAGCCTTTCTCCTTTTCTTATTTATGCATTCCAGCCTATATATTTATCTGTAAGCACTACTTTAGCTGCATTACACAAATTTTGGTGTTATATCTTCACTATTATTGTTTGAAAATTTTATAATTTCTGATGTAGTTTTTCTTTGACCCATAGATTATTTAAAAGTACATTATTTTGTTTTCAGGCAATTGGAAATATTCCAGTTACTTTTTTGTTACTGAATTTTTTAGCTTAATTCCACTATAGTTAGAGA
This sequence comes from Eonycteris spelaea, assembly GCA_003508835.1. NCBI lineage: Eukaryota > Metazoa > Chordata > Mammalia > Chiroptera > Pteropodidae > Eonycteris > Eonycteris spelaea. Next base: position 20,726,075 of record PUFA01000001.1, read on the forward strand.
ACTATACTCTGAAAATTCTGAATAATTTAAATCCTTTGAAATTTGCTAGAGCACCTGTTATGGCATAGTATGCTGCCAGTTTTAATATATTCCACATGTACTTGAAAATAATATGTATTCTGTCATCAATTAAGTCAAGTTTTTAATTTTATTGTTAAAATTTCTACATCCTTATTAATTTGTGTGTATGGGGGAAGGTGAGAACTCATACTATCAGATATTTAGAGAAATGTATTGTTATAGCTTCTTCCATTTTTTTCCCCCACAGACCATCTATTAAAGCCCAGCATGCTTTGCTCATAAACTCTCAGAGATACTGAGAAAAGGAGGTAGAACATACTGAGAAAACACCAAGGCAAAGCCATGGCTAGGATCTCGGCAGAGACTTCCTGTCCTCCTGCAGTTACAGTCTTGGCTGAGCTGAGCCCTGTCCTCACAGTGTTTTGTTTTGGATGCTAGCCATGGGAGTCAGTCCTCCTGGATCCTTCATGAATGCATCTTAGAACTGTCTGCTTGGGGGATGAAAGAGGAAGAATTTATCTTTTGTCTTCTATTTTCCAATTGATCTAAGCCTTAGACTTCCCTAAGCCTTAAATTTCCCTATATTCTGGGACAGAACTAGATGTATATAGCACCGGGCCCAAGGCAAGGCACTGTCATGTTGCACAAAGGACTGGTTGAAGTCTGTGCAAAACTGGTTACCACAGCAGTGGCTGGAGTAAAAGATGTGGCCAAGAAGATTTGAAGTGGTGCACAAGAGAGCTCCTTGAGTAACTCAGATTTGTTTGTGCCTTTCATCAAGTCCAATCTACCACGGAGTCCCCACCAAGAAGGTGGTCAGCTACAATTTCTACAAGAATGTAATACGAGAGTGTTAGTAGAACAAGCTATGGTTCTCACTGCAGCAGCTGTCCCAAAGCTGAAATTGGCATTTATCATCTCTTTCTCCCATCACCATGATAGATTTCCCTCTCCATCCACCAGAACTTTGATTGGTGTGGGTTGGTTACCCTGGGGGGGGAGATCTTGTTCTTTATCCCCAAAGATCTGAGCCTTAGCTACCTTGCCCTTGTCGAACAGTGGTTACAGTAATTGCTTGCTTATCATTATCACCGGGCATGGAACCTCTGAGCTTTGGTCACAGTCCTTTGTGCCATCATCATATGCAACCCTAGCTCTTCATGGCAACCAGAATCAATTATCATCTTCTGCCAGTAATCTTTGCTTCTTGGTCCATTGGCATAGGATTTCTAAGAGTCCAGGTAGTAGGTGTAGCCTGAAGTTCAGTAGACCCTTATGTCAGATGTTTCCTCCTTCTTCCACCACTACAGAAGCCAGGTCTTCTAATACAGCCCAGCACAAGACTGTAGGTACAGGAAATGCAAAATCTGAAAGTGGGACACCAGGAGCAATGGTGAAAGGGGTCAATTCTAGTTTCAACTTTTGGTTCCTGGACCCATGTCAACCATCTGCTGAGGAAACAACACTATCTCTCACTCATTGGTCAGTGCTTAAACCTCATCTTAGAGGATGCACCTTAAGTCCACAGGGTGTCGTCCTTATGCTGGTGCTTTAAATGAGACTTTAACAGGCTATTCTTATGTTGTCTTAGCCTATTTGCTTTCATGTGCTAAAGAATACAGTAATATCAGTAGATCTTGTGATCACATGTCCTTCATGCCTCTCGATGGACAGGGCTGAGCTAGAGCACAGGGGGCTGCGGCCATAGCAGGACTAGACTTAGCACATACTTGAGAGTCTATGATTCCACTATCCTAGGTAAGGCCCTGAGGATAAGTAGTTGTGACTCAGAGATGAACAGGTGACAGGCCCTCACTTTAGTGCCACGCCCTGCCAGATCCCGGGTGTAGAGGTGGGTGGGTGAGGTGGGGCTGCGATTAATCAGCTGGTCCTTTTTGCTCTGTCCAGGGGTTCAGCACCTAGGGCTGCAGAGAGGCTCAGCAGGTGATGTAGGGAATTTTGGTTTTAAGCAAGAAATTTATTCATTCATCTATTGATGAACACCTAGGTTGTTTCCATATCTTTTATATCTTAGCTATTATAAATAATGCTGCAATGAACATAAGAGATGCACATACTTTTTCAAATTAGTGTTTTCATTTTCTTTGCATAAATACTCAGAAGTGGAATCGCTGGGCCATATGGTACATCCATTTTCGGTTTTGTGAAGAACCACAGGGGCTGCACCAGTTTGCAGTCCTACCAACGGTGCACAAGGGTTCCCCTTTCCCCACATCCTCTCCAACACATGTTGTTTGTTAATAGCCATGAGTTTTTGATAATAGCCATTCTGACTGGGGTGAGGTGGTATCTCATTGTGGTTTTGATTTGCATTTCCCTGATGATTAGTGATGTTGAACATCTTTTCATACGTCTGTTGACCATATGTTTGTCTTTTTTGGAGAAATGCCTTTTCATGCCTCAGCCCATTTTTCAATCAGACTGTTTATTTATTTTTTTGTTATTGAGCTGTCCGAGTTTCTTATTATTTTGTATATCAACTTCTTATCAGCTATATCACTTGTAAATATATTCAGTGGGTCACCTTTTTGTTTTGTTGATAGTTTCCTTCGCTGTGCAGAAACTTTTGGTTTGTTGTAATCTCATACATTTGTTTTTGTTTTTGTTTCCCATGCTTGAAGGGATGTGTCCAAAAAGATATTACTTAGACTAATGTCAAATTGTTTACCTTCTATGCTTTCTTCAAGAACTTTTATGGTTCTAGACCTCACATTTAAGTCTTTAACCCATTTTGAGTTTATTTTTGTATATGGTGTAAGAGAGTGGTCCAATTTCATTTTTTTCTTGCATGTATCTATCCAGCTTTCCCAACACCATTTGTTGAAAAGACTGTCATTACTCCACTGTATATTTTTACCTCCTTTGTCATAGATTAGTTAATCATATAAATGAGGGTTTATTATATATATGCATGTTGTATATTATAGATAATTAAGTGAGGATTTATTTATTTATATACATACAATGGACTATTATGCAGCAGTAAAAAAGAATGAAAATTTGTCATTTGCGATAATCTGGATGGATTTATAGGGTATTATACTAAGTGCAGTAAGTCAGGGAGAGAAAGACAAATACTGTATAGTTTCACTTACATGTGGAATCTAAAAAGCAAAGCAAAGCAAAACAAAAACAGACTCATAGAAACAGACCAAAGACTGGTTACCAGAAGGGATGAGGTGGGGGAATGGGTGAAATGGGGAAGGGGAATATAGTCAATAATATTATGATAAGTTTGCAGTGACAGATATTACTAGAATTAGTGGGGCGATCACATCATAAGGTATAAAAATGTAGAATCACTATATTGTACACCTGAGACTAATATATCCAATATAAGATTGTATACCAACTATATTTATATACTTTAAAAAAAAAAGGAAAGACTTTATTGGAAGGTGACTGGCAGATTTCACAAAGCCTTAAGGATAGGAAGAGTAGGAGACCTCAGGAGGATTTTAGGACTAGAAAGGCAAGGACCAAGTTTCTTTCTCTTGTTTGGTGCACATGCACGCTCCCTCTCTCTGGCTCGGCAAGGTCTCTCTTGTTTGCTTCTCTGTGCTTGTGTCTTCACGTTCTTCCTTCTCTCAGCTTTCTCTACTTTACCACGTGCCAAATAAAATTTGTTTTTTTTTTCAGCCTTATTCTCTGAGACCTCCAGGTGAAGGGCCAGTGGAGTCTGTCTCAGTCTCAAGAGAGGGGAACCAGTTGATAAACATCTGTCCCTATGCTTTGGGTCCTCTGGGGTCCAGACAGTAAGGATGCTGGCAACTTGGTGCAGTCATGGCCTCCAAGGTTGTGGGGGAGGGTCTCTAAGAGGAGAACATGGTCAGGAGAAGTGATGGGTGACTTAAGTGCCCAGGTAAAGAAGAGCAGGAGGGTCTGACACTGAGAAAATCATCCTCTGGAGTTCCCCGTTCATAAAAACATCTGTCATTGGCTGTGCTCTAATAAGAGCCTGATGGCTTAATCTGGCTTTAAAATGGGATGATAGTGGCTATAGGGAAAGAATCAGTAGCTGCAATATCTTGCTGATGGGATATGGGTGGCAGGACAATTGGAAACCTGCTGAGGTTCCATTACTGGGAAGGAGTGTTGGGCAATGAGACAGGAAAACCTCAAGGAGTCAATACCGAGTCCTCCAAGGTAGGGGAGGGGCAGAGGCTTTGGAGTCATAAGGACCAGGAATGAATTAGCTCTGTCTTTTCTCAGCCTATGTGTAACATTGGGCAACTCACTTAATCCTTCTGACACCAGTTTCCTCATCCATAAATTGAGATAATTACACTTATCCTGCTATTAGAAATAAATGATTGCATGGTTCACAGTGCTTTAGAAGCTAACCATTGTCATTGCTTATACACACCACACACACACCTGCATGCAAACGTGCATGCACTCGCACACACTGAAAAACAGGAGAGAAGGCGTGAGTCTTCCTGATTGCCTGGAAGGTGCTGTTGTAGGCTTTAGGCAGTTCAGGCTTGGTTTCGGGGGACCCGGGGGCCTTTGAAGGGCCTTACAATAATGTCTGAGACCTCAAGTTAAATGATTGGCTCAAATTGCAAAACATAAACTCCACAACTGAAATTGACAAAGGTTAAGTCCTCTGCAACTCAACTAACTCATAAATGACATCTTAAATTGTCTTGAAATATAAACTCCGTAAGAGTTGTACAAGCCATAGTATGTTGGTATCAGAGTGTCTAGCTTTGTATTTTGGCTCCACCACTTACTAGCTGTGTGGCTGGGCAAGTCACTGAACCTCTCTGTATCTGTTCCTCATCTGTAAAATAGGATTAATAATAGCACCTACTTCAGAGGGTGTTGTGAAATACAAAACGTGGTGAATGGTGTTGTATGGTGCCTGGCACGTAGCAGGTTTGGCTCTTAGTTTATTTACTGTAGTATGAGAGTGCATTTTAATATGCTTGATATAATTAAGGTAGGGCCTCTAAAGTAAAGGCCTGAGCCACACAAAGTTTTAAAAACAGCCCTGATTATGTTTGCGTAACTATATTTTTATTTAATCAGGTGTAACTTAGATTGTAAATCACAGATGTGTGACTGTGACTTTATAAAAATTAATGATTCTCTGCATGGCAATACCACTCCCAAGGGTACCAGGGGTATTTTGGAAGTTCGTTTTTTTTGTTGTTTGTTTGTTTGTTTTTTTATCACAGTGAATAGGGGTTATTCCTGACATTTAGTGGAGCGAGACTGGAGTGACAAAGATTTCTCTTCTGTCCTTCAGGACTTTCAAATACAAGTGAAAAAGCTGTTTATAATGATCCAATTCTAGAATATAACTGAATCTAGAATTATGTAGGCAAAAAATCTGCTTGTAATTATCTGAGCTCAGAACTACAGTAGTATCCCTTTCTCTATGGGGGTATGTTTCAAGACCTCCAGTGGATGCTTGTGACCACAGGTAGAACTGAACCATAATATGCTATATTTTTTGCTATATATACATACCTATCATAAAATTTAACTTATAAATCAGGCACAGTAAGAGATTACCATTAATAACTAAAAATAAAATAAAATAAAATAGAACAATTATAACAATATCCTGTAATAAAAGTGTGTAAAAGTGGTCTATCTTTCTCTGATAGTCAATCTGATAACTGAGACTAATGGGCTGGTTTGAGGACCTTTCAAGGGCCTTACAGTAATGTTTGAGGTCTCAAATGTAACTCAAGATAACTAAGGGACTAGAGGTGGGTAGCATATACATTATAGATATACTGGACAAAGGTTTGATTCATGTCCCTGGTGGGTTGGAGTAGGATGACTAAGAGATTTCATCACACTGCTCAGAATGGCATGTAATTTATAACATATAAATTGTTTATTTCTGGAATTTTCCATTTAACATTTTTGAACTGAGGGCAACTGTAGGTAACTGAAACCACAGAAAGCAAAACCAAGGATAAGGGGGAGAGACTACTGTAATTCCATTTTACAAATGAATGCAAAGTTGTTATTTTTTGGCATGGTTAGTAAGCACCAAATTTCCTAGGTGCTTACTAACTGTACATCAAGGAAAGATCATACTGTTTTATTTAAAACTTTACCAAGAGTTCACCATTTTGAAAAAGTCACTATGGCAATCCTCTTATATTATTGGGGTCACTAAATTCCTCTGCATTTTAACTGTCATCTTCATGGTGATTCTACATTTACATAGAAATATACTAATTTAGCCTATATGACAAAATGTGAAATGCAAAGGGTCAACAATATTCAGCTGAACATTGAAAATTTGAATCTATAACTACTCACATGTGAACATGCCAACTCTGCAGTTCTTTTTTAATAAACACTGATGCCACCAAGATAAAGTGAAAATTTTACAATGAAATACATTTATAAAGTTGACAGTATATTATAGTTCTGAGATTTAAAGGAAAAGTTTGAAAACTATGATTTTCACTGAATTTTTAAAAATGTCTTTGAGTAGAAGGTAAAGTTGTTGGTGTTTGATTTTGAAATAATATAAATGTTGCAAAATAGAGTAAGCAACACATTGTAGTAAAAACTCCAATTACCGGTGAACGATAGGTTATTAGAATGATAACAGGAAAAAAGCCCACTGAAATTATTTTTTCATTCTGAATTCTGATGTTACTGTTCTGTGAAAAATCGATCAGATGGTGAGAGCTGTGGAGTATTGGCTATGTTGTGAGATCAAGCAAGCAAATTGTCACTACTAGAGCCCCTGTGGGCTAAGGAAGCTTTCTGCTTACCATGGTAAGGTTCAGGAACAAACAGAGCTGCGATGGGCATTTATTTTCAAAATCTTTGACAATGGATACAAAGACGTTGACAGTATTTGAAGCCCTTGAACATGATTTCATAGAAAAAAGAATACCCTTCCCCAATGTCATCGTATGCACCATAGATTGAGCCTCAGCTATAATTTGCTGGCCATTTAAAAGGTTTGTAGGCCATTAAAAAATAGCACCAGATGTTTAGAACGATGTGGAGAAAAACATTTTGTGACAATTGCGTGTTATTTTATTCATTTTGGATTCCTTGCTGTTTTACGAGATTTTACTGCTACTCTGCTACAGTCCCATGTGGTCTACCTTTGAAGGCCTAACTTCTCTAGGACTTCTTGTATTCTCTTCCAATCCAGCCTCTGTTCACCGCTTGATGAAACAAAGTAACCCCAGGCCACAATAAAATAAATGGGGTCCAAAACTCAACCATGTAAAATGTAGGGTTGAATTTTTGCGATGTTAATAAAACAACAAAACAAAACAAAACAAAACAAAAACACCATTTTTCAGGAGGTCTATATTATTGAAAAAGGCACAAAGGTAAATATATTGAAGCTTGTTGTACTCAACTGTCCATATATCAAACTGAGCAAGTCCCAATTCAGTTATGTCCAACCCCCATTTTCCCCTCAATATTAGCCTGCACTGTCTAAAGCCTGCAACAGTTTGTCTGGGGCTCTCCTACAAACATGACCACACACATCAATTGGATGCCTTTCATGCAATTATGGAGGCCCAAGCAACAAACATCCTCTCCCTCTGTTTTGTTTTGTTTTTTTTAGAGCATGCACGCACACACACACACACGTTTGGGTACATACACAGACCAAAATGATGACAATGCCTAGCTTTTAAAGCACTATGAACCATATATGTCCCAAATATTCTCTCTAGTCATAACACTTATCCTGTAGAGTAAGTCTTATTATCCTTTTAGTCTACCTCAGTTTGACTCAGGTTTGGGAGCCAGGGCTGGTCAGGGGCCTGGAGCAATCCCATTATATTAAATATGCATTACCTTGCACTTTATTATATATGGTCTTTAAGGTCTTTTTGAGTATTAGTATGGATGCCTTGAATAGGTATTGAAATTTCAGGACAGGAAATATGATTTCTGAGATATTTCATCAGTACTTTGTTCCATGTCATGTAAAAGGAATTCTTTCATCACTACTCTTAAAATTAAGGTCAATGCTGTTCTGAGAATATTGTCCTTCCTTATATTTTCTTCCTTGATAGCCTATAATTTGCTTAACATGTTATTCATATTTCCATTAAGGTTATCTCTTCTTTCTCTTATAACAAATGAGCCTGATGTGTTATCTCTTAAAATGGATTTCAATTCTGATATTCATTGGAACCTTTCTCATTGTTTTGTATTTATTTTAAGGAAACACTTTTAATACTCTTACTTTTATTTTTTATTTTTTTTTTTTTTTTGCCTACAGCACCTGGTCTTCCTAGGTGGTCTCCCATCCAAGTACTAAACAGGCCTGACCTTGTTTAGTGTCTGAGATCAGTCAAGATTGGGCATGTTCTGGGTGGCATGGCTATAGACCCAATATTCTCACTTTTAAATCCAAATGGACTCGTATAAAAAGGTGGAATTATCGGACTCTATTATGTATTCTAGTAGAATTATGCTGGAGCATTTACACATGGAAATGTATATCATTTTATTATTGATCATTTTTATCTCTCTTTTTTATTTGTGCTAGGATATGAGAAAGAGAAAAGCAATCCTTGACACCCGAGAGCCAGCCTGGCACTCACGCTTCGGCGTTGCGTTCTCCTGTTGCACAGAAACAGTTTCACAGAACAGCAGTATCAGGCACGGCCACTCTGCGCCCTTGATGGATCTAGATAAAAACCAGAGCGCTCTGTAATCACGTTTGAACACAGACAAAATGTGAACATGCTCCAAACCCCAGAAGTGACGAAACATCTCCCTATCTTGGCTAATACAGATGACTACTGTTTCTTTGTGGTAGCTGTAGCCTTGATCTTCCTCCTGGGTAATGTTTTTTAAAATACCTAAGAACAGAACAATTCTCACTTCTTGACAGCATCCGATCCAAAGCAAAGCACTGCTTCCACGAATCCCCCGAAAGTCACCTGACACAAACCTAAATCCTCTAAGTTCTTTCCACCCCTGTGGCATGTGTTCTCCCTTCTTGCAATGAGCAATAAATTTAACTTGTTCAACTACAAGTATGTTCCTGACATCTTTGGATGAAAGGCATCAACAGGTATTATAGCGATGTCTATATCTGTACCTACATATAGTTTACACAGTTATGTGTGTAGGTAGATTATATTATCTGTGAACTTCATTTCAAGATAGTAAAAGGGCTTTACAAAGTATTTCTTATAAAAAGAGAGTACTGAGTTTGGTAGGACCATGGATAGAAATTTTCTGAACTTGACCCTGTGCACAGGTAAATCATGGTATTTTCTTTTGTCTGCATACAAATCCTGTGTGTGAATGCACAGGATGCCACATAAATGAGAAGGTAGTGCCAATTTACAAGAAAAAAAAAAAAGACCTCAAACTAAATACAGAGCAAACTATTCTGCTGTGAAGCCTAAGGAAAATTACTGGCAAGGGCCTGCTTGGAGTTGATTTTATCCTTCTATCCTCTGGTTTTGATCTCTTTTGTCATTGATTCACGCTTCCCCCTCACTTCGACACACTGGGCACTGTTGTCGGGGCGCTAAGCCTTGTTATTCCCATTTAGGACATTCATGTATCTCTATCATTTGCCTCAGATGTGTGCTTTTACTTTTGACTGATGTCACCACATCTGGCATCTCAACCATCCTGCCAGGAACTGACTGATAAACAAAAGGGCAAAAGCGTTTTTACGGTCTCCTGGAATGAAACTGCCCTTCTCTCTTACTTCTCAAAAATTAGCTGCTAAAAAAGGGGAGGGGCACTTTAAAAATTCTGAGAAGCCCTAATAATTAATATAAATGATGCTTCATGAGTGAAAAAAAAAGTTGCTGCTTTCGTAAACACTGTGTTTCACAGCGGCACAGCTCTTCCTGCCGGTACCCTTCCTGGATCAGCATACTTTTGCCACTTGCTGGTTCCCTTGGAGCTTACTGAAAAGCAATTTGTCAAAGAAATTTTGCTTTTAGTAATGTATGGGAGGAGGTGGTTTAGGTTACTTAGGGCTAAACATCAACATATAATCTTAAAATTTCATTGTTTATTTTCCTTTCCAACCACCTCCCACCCCAGGTCTGCGAACATGGAAAAAATTACTTTGTTCACGGATTCCTCCCCAGTGCTCAGAAGGCGCTAGAGAAATACTTATTGCATGCATGAATGACTGCATGAATCAATCAATACATCAATGATTCATCCATCTCCGTCCTCATTTCAGCCGTGTGAACCTTTGAATAGCAAGAGCCTGTCAGCCCTGGAACCCGAAGTTGTGGGAGAAGGATGCACAGAGGCACGGGGGCCTCGCCCTGGACATCCACGCGAAACGCGGGACACTTCTTCCGAGGGTGAGGTTCCACCTCCCGAATCTGGTGTCGCGCCAGGCCCTGGGCAGAGGCGACTCAGGAGGGGCGGGTCCGCTGCCGCTTCGGGTCCTCCTCTCCCAGGACGTGAGACAGGGCCTCCAGGGCGAGGGCACGAAAAAAAGGTGCGCACTCCACCCCTGGGCGCAGGCTTGGGGAAATCATCAGCTAGCTTCTTAAACGGGTGTCGAGTGTCGTGCGCAGCTGCGCCCCTGCAGCCCGCGGTTGGTTGCGGCAGATACGGGCTCTGGGCTGAGTTCACGACCTTATACGCCCCAGCCCTCAGGAATGTGGGGGCCATGGCACCCCAGCCATTCTCAGGCCAGGGCTCCTGTAATAAGATAGTGGCTGTGGAGTGTGTTGGGCACAGCTGCGGAAAGCTTGGCAATACTGAGCTCCTTTCATTCCTCACAGTTTTCCAGCTAGTTCTGTGCCCTTGGCAAACTTTCTACTTAGAATTCACTTAAAAACAAAAAGAATCAAACATTATCTGTATTCTTTCCTTACATGGTAGCAATCGGTCGTCCAAAGAGATTGCAAGTCAAGTTTCTGCCACAACCCAGTCACCCAGTTTCCACGCTTTTAGATTCTGTCCCAGGACACGGAACGGGTCGATTCTCAGGGCTGTGAGGGTGCTGCTGTATGGGGACCGTGAACTCTGTCAGAGAGTGGTTCTTGGCACCTGCGTCCTGGCAGAGAGGAGCTGCCAGGGGAAGTTAGGGAACTGTTTTCGCGAGGGCCGAGGTGCATGGATGCCCAGGTCCTGGAGAAGAACGTTTTCCGGGCTGAGCCCCTGCCCCTTTCAGTGGCTTCAAAGAATTGTGAAGGGGAGAGGAAGTGGCCTCCTTGTCAACAACACCATAGGTAGCCAGAACGCAGGGTGGGTTATCTCTGGATTCACCTGGAAGCCAGAAGGTGGCCTGGGCTGTAGGTAGTAGGTGGGGGATCGGGTGAAAGAGAAGAAGGAGGAGGAAGGAGAACAGAGAGAAGATGAGAAGAGAGAGAGAGAGAGAAGAGAGAGAGGAGGAGGAGAAAGGGAGAGGAAAGAGATACTGAGAGAGGGAAAGAAAGGGATAGAGACAGACCTGTAAGGGCCTTGGGTGATACCTGGATGAGGCTTTAAGAGGTTGGAGGATCTTGAAATGTGGTTAATTATCCTTCCTATAGTCCCTTTTGTGCTCACAGGCTAGTGAAGAGACGGGAAATTTGATTTCAGTTTCCACCTATTGTATGGTAGGCAGTCAATAACCAGGGCTGATGAACTGAATAGCTAACTACGCAATGTACACACATAATGGTCACCGTGGTCTTCGAATTAACTTCCAGTCCCACTTTACTAAGATACTGGTAAAACCCTTCGCTGATTTAGGGGGACTATACTGTAAACATATATTTTTTTCTTCCTCTTTTTTCATCATCCAGTTTTACTTAAAAACTGGTAGCAACATCAGCAAGCACTTCGTCGAGGCAGCTTGGGCAATCTACAGGGCAATGCAGGACCAGTTCCACTAGTCTTGGGAGAATAAGTCCCCTCCCAGTGTCCTGGAGGCTGTTCTTTAGTGGGAGGGGAAGGAAAAAAGGAGGAATCAGGAATAAGAAACAAAGCTTTCTTTGTTGCCTACTCCCTTTATTGGAACAATAGCAATACTTGGTTTCTGTGTTACAACTTCCTGAATGTCCTCCTACCTCTCTGGACTCCCTTTGGTTGTCTGCCTACAAGCACTTCTCTCCCTTTTCCCAGTTAGATGTGGTGCCTCTCAGAGTTCTGTTTCAAGCCCTCTTCCCTATACCTTCTTCCTGGGTGAGCTCATCCATCCCTGGGTGACCAGAAATGGCTTCGATGACCACTTATGACTCTCAGATCATCCTCTCTACCCACCTCTTTCCTTGAGTTCCAGACTTGTACTGCCAACCTGCTTCCATAACAACACCTCAGATGTCCTATCTCTATCCAGAATTCATATCTTCACCTCCAGCCCTCTGTCCTGGTTTTCTCAGTGTTTGCATTTATTTTCCTTTTCAGCTGTGCAAGCATTGGCTTCTTCACCCCTTGCTTCACTCCGCTAACCTCTATCTATGCTGTTCTGGTCAGGAATTGTTAAATCAACTCTTCAATCTATGCATTTTTTTTAAATTAATTTTTCAATAATTAAAAATTTTTTCAATTACAGTTGGCATACAATATATTAGTTTCAAATGTACAACATGGCGATTAGACATTTATATAACTTAGTGATTACCCCGATAAATCTAGTACCTACTTGACATCATACATAGTTATTATTACAATATTATTGACTACATTCCTTATGCTATACTTTACATCCCATGACTATTTTGTAACTACCAATTTGTACTTAATCTCTTCCCCCTTTCCACCACCTACCCCTTAAACTCCTCCCATCCGGCAACCATCAAAATGTTCTCTGTATGAGTTTGTTTCTGTTTTATTTATTTTGTTCTTTAGATTCCACATGTAAGTGCAATCATATGGCATTTGTCTTTCTCTGACTTATTTCACTTAGCATAATACTTTCCAGGTCCATCCATGTTGTTGAATGGTTTCATTCTTTTTTATGGCTGAGTAATATTCCGTTGTATATATGTACCACCTCTTCTTTATCCATTCATCTATTGATGAACACCCAGGTTGCCTCCAAGTCTTGGCTATTGTAAATAATGCTGCAACGAACATATGGATGTACATGTTCCTTTGGCGTAGTGTTTTGCATTTGTTCAGAAAAATATTCACAAGTGGGATAATTGAGTCCTTCTTTGTCTCTTGTTATAGTCTTTATTTTAAAGTGTATTTTGTCTGGTATAAGTATTGCTACTCTAGCTGTTCTTTTAAAATTTATTTCCATTTTCACAAAATACCTTTTCCATCCCTTTACTATCAGTCTGTATGTGTTTTTCTATCTGAAGTGAGACTCTTATAGGTAGCACATGTGAAGGTCTTGTTTTCTTATTGTTCAGCCACCCTATCTTTTGATTTGAGAATTTAATCCACTTACAGTTAAAGTAGTTGTTGATAGATATGTAGTTATTACCATTTTATTATTCATGTTTTTTATCTTTTTCCCCCTTCTCCTTGTTCTTAAAGAAGTCCCACCAACATTTCCTGTAATACTGGCTTGGTGATGATGAACTCCTTTAGCTTTTTCTTATCTGGGAAGCTCTTTATCAGTCCCTCAATTCCAAATGATAGCTTTGCTGGGTAGAGTAGTCTTGGTTGTAGATCCTTCCTTTTCATCATTTTGACTATTTTGTGCCAATCCCTTTGGCCTGCAAAGTTTCTGTTGAGAAATCGTCTGTCAGTCTTATGGGACCTCCCTTATAGGTAACTAGATGCTTTTCTCTTGCTGCTTTTGAGATTCTTTCATTGTCTTTAACCTTGACATTTTAATTATGATGTGTCTTGGTGTGAGCCTCTTCGGGTTCACCTTGTTTGGGATTTTCTATGCTTCCTGGGCTTCTATGTCTATTTTCTTCTTTTTTTCCATCATTATTTCTTGAAGTAGGTTTTCAGTTCCTTGCTCTTCCTTCTCTCCTTTTGGTATCCCTATGATGTGGATGTTGATATGCTTGATTTTGTCCCAGCGGCCCCTTAAACTGTCCTCATTTTTTTTTTTTTGGTCCTATCTATGCACTTTAATTCTCATCCAGCCACCATTGCCTATTAATCTCCTAACTGGTCTCCTTGCTTCCAAGTTTGCCCTTCTCCAGTCCTCACTCCATGTTGAGCCTGAGTGATGCTTCCAACATGGAAATTTAATCATTACCATTGATTTCAGGTTAAAGGCCAAATTCTTTGATGTGGCCTAGAACGAATCTGACCCTTGTATGCCTTTCTACCTTCATGGCTCACAACTCCAGGCTTAAACACCAAGGTCCAACTGTCCTATTTTGTTTACATCCTTCTGTGCTTATGCTATGACCTAGGGACTTTCCCTTGGCCCTTTCCTCTCTCTTGAATATTTCCCCCACCCCTCTTCCTTTGGCCATACTCATCTTTTAGGTCCCCATGGAGATGTCAGATAGGACAAGGGTCTCAGGGTCTGGGCAGTTCTTACTAAATGTTATTCTAGCTAAGTCTTAAAATGTAGCATAGTATTTTGCAGAGGCAGCTGTACCCTGATGAGCCTGAGGAGCCAATAGGATAAGTTTAGCCAGTCACTAAGAAAACAACATGTAATTAATAAAATAGTGTATATAAGCAATGGATAAACCTTCCTTTAGAGATGCAGAACATTAGGTGTGAATCCCATGTCTCCTTTACTTCCTGCAAGTAAATAAAACTACCTAATGACAACCATGTCTCCTTGAATGAAATACCCCAAGCAGCGAACACCTTGAGTTCGGTAACAGAAACATCACTTTTCTAGGAAGTGTTTTTCGATCTCAAGTTGGACATAGCTACCCCTAATCACAGCCCTTTTCAGATGGCGCTTGGCTTGCTGTTTACCTTTCTTCTCCCCTTGAACCACAATCAGCTTGAAGGTAGGATCACTTCATTATTTCCAGGGCCTAGCATTGAGTCTGGCATATAGTAAATGCTCAGTAAATATTGAGTAACTATTTGAATGAATAAATGAAAGAACTGAACATATGGAAATAAATGAAGATCAACCAAAGAAGAACAAACAAAGGCTATCTATTCAGAGCTTGCTATATAGCAAGGGAGTTAGTCACTATCACTTGCTTTTTGGCAAAGACTCAAAGTGGGAAAGTTTCATAGAGGAAAAAAGGGAAGGTTTCAGGTGTGCCCGGATTGGAGATTGACATAGGGAAGCTATAGGCTGGCTAGCTAGAAGCAGAGTATTCCATGTGATTGGTTAGGGACTCAAAGTTGTCTTTCTCTGTTTGGTTCTAAGTTGGAAGCACAGACAAAAATGAGGGAAGCTATTAGTTACTAATCAAGTCCTGCCCATTTGAAGTCAGTTGTTACAGGGGTTGTTGTTTGGCTTGCTGAACTGGTTGCTAGAGATTGCTAACTGAATCTCTGCAAGTCTGACTTGCAAACAGCAGGCTTCCTGGCTTCCTGGGTGGGTGACTGTAGATAATGAATTGGTTTCCTAGACTGGTTGCTACATATTGTGGGTCAGAGTTTTCTTTTTACGCACGGTCTGACCATTGCCCATTTGTATATTCAGTCTCTCAAACTAATATTTGTTAGTATCCACTGTATACCATCTTTTGTATTAAGTGTCATATATGCAGTATCTCATTTATTTTTACTATACCTCCGTGGGGTAGGTATTACCATTTCTGCTTAACCTTGATCACTTCTTCCATCAAAGCTCTGTCTTCTGGCCTTCCTTGATGCCTTAGTTTGTCTCCCCAACTCTCTGCCCAAATTCAGCAAAGACAGAGGTTCTGGAGTATTTTCCTAGGCTAGGTTGCCATCTTTCCAGGCATGTCATTATCCTTGCTCAGTCCCTTCTCACAATGCTAGATGCCCAGTTCTGAATTTCTTCATCTCCATCTCCAAACCTCTTTAGTCATCCATACCTGATTAATCATCAGGTACATCAGTCATCATCACCAGAAAAAATCTCATCTCTGACAGATAAACACTGTCATTCATTGATTTAGATAACATCTTATCCTTTTCGTCCTTCCAGGAAGTTCTGGGCAAGGACTATGATGGTAGATTTCAAAATATTTTAAAATACTTTTTGGTATTTCCTAAGATGTCTAAAATGTGTAACATGAATAATACTCCCAAACCATGTAAACATTATTTTTTAATCTTTAAAAATAACTGTCACCCACCTGCACTCCCATCACTCCATCTCTCTATCTCTAGAGGGAACAGGGAAAGGAAGAAGTCCATATAACATTATATAGTCATAGTCACAATGTAATTGGAATCTATAATAATAAAATTTCTTTAAATAAAGTTAGTATAATTATTTTGGAAGGTCTCCAAAACTCACAACAAACACAGTTGACGTAAATTATATTTGGGTGGCCATGTTCCAGTATGCTGAGTATGATGATTAATTTTATGTGTTCACTTGGCTACGCCATGGTATCCAGTTGTTTGGTCAAACACCAGACTAGATGTTGCTGCGAAGGTATTTTTTAGATGTGATTAACATTTAAATCAGTAAATCAGATTACACTGCATATTTTTGGGGGTCCTCATCTAGTCATTTGAAGGCGTAAAGAGAAAAGACTGAGGTGCCTTGAGGAAGAAGGAATTCTGCCTCCACACTACCTTCAGACTCAAGATGGCAACATCAACTCCTACCTGGGTCTCTGGCCTACTGGCCTGCCCTACAGATTTTGGACTTGCCAGCCCTCACAATCTCATGAGCCAATTCCTTAAAATTTCTGTCTGTCCACATACTATTGGTTCTGTTTCTTTGGAGAACCCTGACTAATACACTGGGCAAGATGTGCAAGACAAAAATTCCCCCTCACAACACAAATGAAGATAAACAGGACCCACCTCTGTAATTAGTTCCCACTACTCCACCTAGCCATCAGTCTTCTGTACCTTTAATTCCTCCTTATTAAATTAGGCCAAGATCTGATAACACTGGTTGTTGACTAAGAGACTATACATTAGCAGGTGGTTTTCAGCCGGTGTGTGATGTCATTAGCATTTTAAACTTTTTGATTCTAAGTTGAAGAAGAAAGAGTCTTAACATTATCCTTGAGTAAAGAATGTTCCACTAACAGGCTGAGATGTGTTTATTATATGGCATTCTGAAAGTAAATCTGTCTTAAGCCTTTGGGGTGAGGCACAGCCAGATTTTGTGGAACCTTAAGTTTATAAAATTTGGAGATGTCTACTTAGAAAAAAATAATGCAGAAATAACATCCTTTTGCAATTTTTCAGTGATATGTACTATGAAACCTTTCTGTGGCCCTTTTGGAAGGGTATTGTAAAATGAGGGGCTCTTATAAGCTTTGGGTTAAATCTGGATCTTCTGGTCATTTCAAGGTGGGGACAGAAAAGGTGCTGTCCTCTCCTTAGCATGGTTCCGGCTTTGCTTGAGAGGAAGGCTGGTGCTGGCTCCAGCTGCTGGAGGAAGACACACTCCTCTTCCTCTAGGTCCAGAGTGTCCCTCCCCTCTAAGTGCTGCCAATGGGAGTTGCCAGGCCCTTGCCCCACCTCCATCCCTTGGCTTGCCCCCTTCTCTGCCTCAACCCCTGTCCCAGAGTTTTCAGGGCTTATTTGCCATGCTCATGCACATTATTTCTTTATGCAGTGTCCAGTGATGTTTCAGATGACAACGTGCAGCCCATAGTCCACCCTGCAAACGCAAATGCCTCTCTACGCTTCCTGAAGCTTCTCAGTCGTTGAGGACAGCATTTCTGACTGTAGGAAAGGTAGTGTGATGGCAGCTGCTTCATGAGTGGGGATCTTTCTCAATGGTCCTCTTAGCCACATTTATGGGCAGCATTTCCTCCTTTCTTCTTGCCTCTTCAGACTTCCAAATGCTGGGTTTAACTATTTCACAGAGACAGACTCATGCTATTCAAAGCAATGGTTTCTAATTATACCCAGGGATAAGTATTTTTATGTAGTTTGTTTTCATGTATTTCACTGAGTCTATGAATTAACTATCACCTCTTCTCCTCATTTGGGGAGAAGCTCAATGACTAGATGAAAATTTCTGTGAATTCCAGGAAGCTGACACTCTCGTTGTCCCTCTGAGCTCTGAATTTCTGTATCTTCAGAACCACTTGGCTCATTTGCACTCCACATCTCATGGAAGTGCCTTCCCCTCTGCTCCTACCAACTGAAATTAGGGCCTCCTCTTTGCTCTTGCCCACAATCACTCACACAAGACATGCCTGTATCATAGACTTTACTGGAAGAGTTGGAACAATAACATTGTTTTAGATCACGGTAAAAACTAACAACTGAGAACTACATAAATATAATTCTTGTTTCTTACAACTACTTGTGAGAATTCCTCCCTCACCTCCTTTTTCCCCAGACTTGAGACTCTGCTTAATTGATTGCCATCTCTTTCCCCTAATTCTTTACTCCCTCAGAAAGCTGAAGTAGCCTCATTCAGTTTAAACTTAAATAAAATAAAACAAAACAAGTTCCTCAAGCCACTACACTTAGTATGAATAAAAAAACAGAGAGAAATGAAGAAAATAGGAGCCCTTACCATTATGCAAAAATGGACCTCCCCTCTTTTTTTTTTCATACAATTAAGCATGTCAGCTGCAGGCACACACATGTACACACTAAGCCAGGCTTGCCTCAGATAGATAGAATCCTCCCTGAGTTCCCAGTGACACTCCATCTCCTATTTCTTCATTTCATTTTCTCCTCTTGGATCCCAAAAGCCATCAGAGAACAGCACTACTTTTTGTTCTCATTTCATGTAAGTTCATGGCCGGGAACCATCCTAAATAGTGATACAGGAAAGAGACAGACCTGGAGAGAACAGAGTGATAGATAGGAGTAATCCTAGGAGCTGGAAGGTTTATTTAGGAACAAGGAAAATGACTCCTGTGATGGAAAAACACACTGTAGACCCCAGGACATTTCCATGCTATGTACACAGTGAGCATCTTCAAAAGTTTCATTATAAAAGTCTAACACAAAGACAGATTCTAAACCTAGACACCCCCATCCTGCAGCTCTACCCCTGCCCCGAGTTTCTCGAGCTCTTCGCTGCTGTATCCTGTGGGGCACAGCTGGTACTTGGCATCTGAGGACGCTTTCCAGGAAGAGTAGTGATGATGCCATAGACTGCACATTCCATAGATGGCGGCCAGCATGGCAGCCCCTAAGCCCAGGTGCCAGCAGAAGAAGATGGAGAGGAAGGCGAGGTCCACGGGGTTTTCTGCTTTCCAGGGCTGCCCAGAGGGAGGAACATACATCACCACGCAGAGCTGCAGCATCCAATTGCTGAGCACCAGCCCCATCCAAGACTTGAGCACCCAGAGCTGGGGCTGATCAGGGACCCAGACCTCGACTGTGAGCACCAAGCTGACCAGGACGGTGGGAACTATGAATAGGATGTGCACACGAATCTCCAGGGTGCTCTTGTTCTCAATGTGGGCTGCCATCAGCAGTACCAGCACAAAGAAGGCCAGGGCCTCAGCTGCTCGCTCCAGCTTTATATTCTGCCGTGCCTGGCATGACTGGCTCACGATGTCCACCACGCCACTGAGCAGAAAGAACCCGTACATGGTGACATGCTGCCAGTTGTTCTGGAACAGGAACGGCCGCTGAGGGTCCTCCCAGTCTACCATCTTCAGCCGGTTGACTCCTAGCGGGTAGTAGAACTCAGGAATGATGCCAGTCAGGGAGATGACAGCTTTCACCACCCCTTCCACAGGCATCACCTGCCACCACCTGTGTCCTTGCTTCTCCCTTGGGGACAAAGGGGGCTTGAGGAACCTCTGTCCTCGTAGCAGGGCCAAGGATGTCAGCACCGAGTAGTAGAGTGAGAAGAAGAGGAAGAACATCCCTGGCAGCAGGTGTCCCTCGAGGGTACCCATGGTCTCCGCGTGTGTCAGGGTCAACAGGGCAAGTGCTGGCAGGTGAGCAGCAGCAACCTCACAGGGCTCTTCTCACAAGCAAGAATGGCTGCTTCTTAGCTGTAGAGAGATCTCTCTGATCCAGCCCCACCCTGGCCTCCCACACTCAGGAAAGCATACCTCTGTGCTGGAAGTACCTGAGCCACTCCCAGGGTGGATCCCTTTCAGGGCTGTGGCACTTCACCTCACTCTGTTCCTCACTTAGATCAGCTAGGCCTGGGATTGCCACCTCTGCTCCTCACGGCAGCCACTGGTTTACCCTTTCTCTCACCTCCCTTCCACCTTACCCTTCAACAAAGAGAGGGGAGGGGAAAAGTTAAGAGAGGGGGTAGCTAACTCTCTTTTATGACTGTCTCTTGGTGCCAGGCACATTGCATATTTCTTTCTCATTTAAAACCCTCAAGAACTGGATGAAGGAGTTATTATTGAGCAAGTTTTACAGGTGACATAAAGGCTCAGAGGGGTAAAGGGATATGCACAAGGTAACACACCTAGTAGCTAGCACAGCAGAGTCAGGGGTCTCAGATCCATTCATCTGTTTATGAAGTCCAGAGTTCATGCACAGCACAATTACTGAATCTCAGCTCCAACATTTGCAAGTTACATGACTATGAGCAAGTTACTTTGTCTTCTTGAGCCTCAGTTTCCTGATCTGTAGAATGGGAACAATAATTACTTCATAGGTTTGTTGTTAAATAGAATAATGTACATAGCAAATACTCAATAATTGGTAGCAATTACCAGTAATTTTACTATTGTTACTAACATTCCCTGCTAAATTCTTGTGATGCTGTTATTCAAATATTTCTAGAAAAGACACCAAAGTAAGAATCATAAAAAAGTGAAAAACTTATGTTTAAAAATTAAGTTTTTTATTAAAAATTAAACATCACAATTAATAATTTATTTATATGTTAAATTACTGTTAAAAAACAAATTTCAGAAGAAAAACAAACTATAAAATTTTACTCCAAATGTAACAAAATGTTAGTTTTCTTATAATATAAAGAACTCTTACAAATCAAAAAGTTAAAAAATGAACACCTCAGTAGGAAAATGAGCAAATGATTCAAAGTGGCTATTCATCTAAGAAAAATGATAAATGCTTAATGAACCTATGAAATTTTAGATAGTAGGTCTCACTGGTAAGAAAATGAGTAATAATAAAATCTTCATGATATCTGTTTTGTACTAAAAGTTTATCTACCCCCAATATTCATATGTTGATGCTATAACCCCCAAGGTGATGGTATTTGTAGGTGAGGTCTTTGGGAGGTGATTAGGTTTAGATGAGGTCATGAGACTGGGGTCCTCATGATGGGATTAGTGCTCTTATAAAAGAAGGAGAAGAAAATATACAGAAGAAAGTGTATTTTATTGTTGTTGAGTAGAGCGTTCATATACGTTTTTTTGATGTAGCTGGTTTATTGTGTTAAGTCCTCTGTTTCTGTATTTATCTTCTGTCTGGCAAAAGAGACAGTTAAAAGTGATCCAGATGAGGGCTTACAAAGAAATAGAGCTATAGAGAAAGCTTCTATCTTCTTAGAGAAGACACAAATAATCATAAACAGCATGTTGGTAGAAATATGACTAAAGGCTATTCTGGTGAGGTCTCAGATGGGAATGAGGAACATGTTATTATGATAAAGAAGAGGTGATTCTTATTATAAGGTGACAGAGAACTTAGCTGAACTATGTTCAGGTTCTAGCGTTTTATGGAAGATAGAACTTGTGAGAGATGTTGAAGAAGAGGCTTGGTGCCTTCTGATGCTTATAGTAACATGCAAAAAGAGAGAAATGAATTGAAGCCATTATTAAGCAAAAAAAAAAAAAAACAACAACAAAAAACCCAGAACTAAAAGATTGGGAAAATTCTCAGTCTGTACATATTGCAAAAACGAGAAAGCATGTTTTAAAGAGAACACTAAAGGTGCGGTCCAACAACTTTTTGATAGGGAGATTAGTGTAGGTAGGAACCACAGATCTAATCAGCCACCTCATCAAAAACACTGCCAGTTTGTACTGAAGAGGATAGAGCTGAGAACAAATGGAGAAAGGCTGTTGGACTTCTTAGATCCTGTAGGACTAGACCATAGAACTATTTAGCTGTGTGTGTGTGTGCTATTCTTCAAGACAAGGGAAGATGGTCCTGAAGGCAATTCAGAGATCATCATGACTGGTTTCAAAAGGGGGGACTATTGCCTTGGTTTCAACAAGCTAGACAGTGGCCACCTCGAGATTTGGGGATGGGGCCACCCAGAACTGTGGGGTGGCAACCCACCCAGCAGAGCCACAGACATGCAGTTGTCATTCCAGTGGGTCTTGAAGGCAGGACCACTATTTCAATGGGCCAAAGGGCAGAACATCAAACCAAAAAAAATTATTCTCCAGCCTTAAGATCTAATGATACTTGTCTTGCTAGGTTTTGGACTTGCTTGGCACCATCACCCCTTTCTTCCAACTTTTCCCTTTTGGAATGGGAATGTGTACCTAGCCTGTCCCATGACTATATTTTGAAGCACATAACTTTTCTGGTTTCACAGGTTCACACCCAGAGAGGAGTTTTGCCTCAGGAAGAATTGTACTTTGAGGGAGTCTCACCCATACCTAATAGATATTTAGATGAGACTTTAGATTTTAGAGTTGGTGCTGGAATTGGTTGGGACTTTTGGGATGGAATAAATATATTTTGCATATGTTCATAATTTTAGGGGGGCCGGGACAGATTTTTATGAACTGAATGTATCCCCATTACCCCCAAATTCACATGTTGAAGCTCTAACCCCATTGCAAGTGGGGCCTTTGGGAGGCAATCAGGTTTAGATAAGGTCATGAAGTTGGGGTCCCCATGATGGAATTAGTGTTATATGAGAAGAGAAGGAGAAACCTGAACTCTCTGCCATGTGAGGACTAAGAAAGTGGTCATCTGCAAGCCAGGAAGTGGGTCTTCATTAGGAATTAAATTGGCAGTTTGATTTTGGACTTCCCAGCCTCCAGAACTGGAGACATATCTGTCACTTAATCCACAATCTATTATATTTTGTTATGGCAGCCTAAACTAATACATTGACCCATTGGTTGTTTAAGAATGTATTTCCACAAATTTGTAAAATTTCAGTTTTCCTTGTGTTATTGATTTCTATCTTCATCCCATTGTGGTTGAAAAAGACATTTTGTATGATACCTTCCTTTTAAAATTATTGAGACTTGACTTGTGGCTTAACATGTGGTCTATCCTGGAGAATGTCCCATGTGCACTTGAAAAAAATGTATATTATGATGTTGTTGGGTAGAGTGTCCATATATGTTAATTAGATCTAGTTGGTTTATTGAGTTATTCAAGTTCTCTATTTCTTTACTTGTCTTCTGTCTGGCTGTTCTATCCATTACTGAAAGTGGGGTATGGAAATTGCCAACTATTATTGTAAACTGTCTATTTCTCCCTTTAATTCTGCCCACTTTTGCTTTGTATATTTTTGAGAGTTTCTTAGGTGAGTAAATGTTTGTAATTGTTATATCTTCTTGCTGTATTGACCATTTTATTAATATATAACATTCTTCTTTGTATCTTGTAAACATTTTAATTTAATGTTTATTTTGTTTAAACTACTCCTGTTCTCTTTCAGTTAGTATTTTCTTCATCTTTTCACTTTTATTCTGTTCATGTCTTTGGATATAAAGTGAGTCTCTTGTAGATAGCAAATGACTGGAGCATGTTTTTATTTATTCTTCCAAACTCTATTTTTTTGACTGGAAAGATTAAACCTTTAACATTTAAAATAATTACTGATAAAAAGATACTGGCATTTTGCTATTTGCTATATACCTTATAGCTTTTTTGGTTCCCCATTCCTAGCATTACTGTCTTCTTTTGCATTTAGTTGATTTTTTTTGGTAGTGAAATATTATAATTTCCTTATTTCCTTTTGCATATATTCTATAGCTATTTTCTTTGTGGTTGCTATGGGAATTACACTTAAAATCCTAAAGTTATATCAATCTAATTAAATTTACAACAGCTTCAATAACATACTTCCAATAACTTCAATAACATGCAAAAACTCTGCAGCTATACAGCTCTGTCTCTATCACTTTCAATTATTGATGTCATGAAATTACATCTTTTTGCATTATGCATCTAAAACATAGCTTACTAATTGGTTTTAATGCATTAGTCTCTTAAATTGTGTAGAAACAAAACGTGGAGTTACAAACCAATGTTACAATAATTCTAGCTTTTAGATTAATAGTGTTTTTAATTGTATCAGTCTCTTAAATTATGTAGGAAAAAAGTAGAATTATAAGCCAAAGTTGCATTAATACTAGCTTTAATAATTGTCCATGTGTTTACTTTTACTGAGATCTTTATTTCTTCATATGGCTTCAAGGAACTGTCTAGTGTCCTTTTATTTCAACCTGTGACTCCCTTTAGCATTTCTTGAGGGGCACGTCTAGCAGTAATGAACTCCCTCAGCTTTTGTTTATCTGAGAATGTTTTACATTCTCCCTCACTTTTGAAGGACAGTTTTGCCAGATGGAAAATTGACAGTTTTTTTTTTATCAGCCCATTATCTTTGTATCCTCAAAGTTTCTAATGAGAAATCTGCTGACTATCTTATTGAAGATCCTTGTATGTGATAAGTTGCTTCTCTCTTGCTGCTTTCAAGGTTCTCTGTTTTTGGCTATCATTAGGTTGATTGTAATGTGTCTTGATGTGGGTCTCTTTGAGTTCATCCTACTGATATTTCATTGAACTTCTTGGATATTTATTTATTTTTCCATGAAATTTGGAAAGTTTTCGGCTATTATTTTTCAAATATTCTCTCTGCCCCTTCTCTCTCTCTTTTTCTTCTGAGACACTCACAATACTATGGTGGTCTGCTGATACTTTCCCCACATGTCCCTTGGCTCCGTTCATTTTTTTAAAACTTTTTTCTTTCTGTTCCTGAAAGTTAATAATTTAGATCGTCTCATCTTCAAGTTCATGAATTCTTTCTTCTGCCTTTGAATCTTTCTGACAATTTTTTTATTTTAGCTATTATATTTTTCAGTTCTAGAATATCTCTTTTGGTTTCTTTCTATTTATTCATTTATTTATTAATTAATTTTAAAACTTTTTTTTGGTATTTTCATTGTGTTTATTCATCATTCTCTTGACTTTCTTTTTATTTCTCTTATTTTTAAAAATTATATGTATATATATATATACATATATATATATACACACACACACACACACACACATTATATATATATATTTTAATTCCACTCCCACTCCCCCCCTTCCTCACTTTCACCCCTGACCTATGGATGTTGCCATCTCTCCTTAAGAACTGGATCTCTGAAGGCAGGAGTCTCCTCCCATGTGCTCGCAGTGCACACATGGGGCCTGGTGCATCCGAGGGGCCTGGTGCACCTAGGGCCTCACACACCCGGAGTAAGGACCGTGGCTCAACTGAAGCCCGAACCCAGGACCTTCTGCATGTAAAGCAGACATGCTAACCACTACTCTAAGGAACCACTCCTTGATTTTCTTTTTTAAAAAAGTTTATATTTATATTTTTTCAATTATAGTTGACATATAATATCATATTAGTTTCAGGTGTACAACACAGTGGGTAGATATTTATATAATTTATGAAGTGATCACCCCCAAAAATCCAGTACCCATCTGACAACATACATAGTTATTACAATGCTACTGACTATATTCCCCATACTGTACTCTATATTCCCATGACTATTTTGCAACTATCAATTTGTACCTCTTAATCTCCTCCCTCTTCAACATCTCCCATCCCCAACCTAACAACCATCAAAATGCTTTCTGTATCTATGAGCTTTTTCTGTTGTTTTTTGTTTATCCTGTTCTCTACATTCCACATATAACATTTGTCTTTCTCTGTCTGACCTACTTCACCCAGCATAGTACATTCTAGGTCCATCAATGCTTCTGCAGATGGCAAAATTCCATTTGTTTTTTATGGATGAGTAATATTCCATTGTGTGTGTATGTGTGTGTGTGTATCACCACCTACTCACCCATTCATCCACTGAGGAACACCGAGAATGCTTCCATATCCTGGATACTGTAAACAATGCTGCAATGAACATATGGATTCACATGTGCCTTCAAAGTAGTGTTTTAGGTTGCTTCAGATAAATACCCAGAAGTGAGATAACTGGATCTTTCTTTGCTTCCTGTTATAGCCTTTGTTTTAAAGTGTATTTTGTCTGGTATAAGTATTGCAACCCCAGCTTTTTTATGTTTGTTTCCATTTTCATGAAACATCTTTCCATCCCTTTCCTGTCAGTCTTCATGTGTGTTTTGATCTGAGGTAATTCTCTTGTACATAGCATATATGAGGATCTTGTTTACTTATCCAGTCAGCCACTTTAGCTTTAGATTAGAGCATTTAATCCACTTACAGTTAAAGTAGTTGTTGATAGATACGTAGTTATTGCCATTTTATTATTCATATTTTTTATCTTTTTCCCTCTTCTTCTCCTTGTTCTTAAAGAAGTCCCTCCAACATTTTCTGTAATACTGGCTTGGTGGTGATGAACTCCTTTAGCTTTTTCTTATCTGGGAAGCTCTTTATCTGTCCCTCAATTCCAAATGATAGCTTTCCTGGGTAGAGTAATTTTGGTTGCAGATCCTTCCTTTTCATCACTTTGACTATTTTATGCCAATCCCTTTGGCCTGCAAAGTTTCTGTTGAGAAATAAGCTGACATTCTTATGGGACTTCCCTTGTAGGTAACTAGATGCTTTTCTCTTGCTGCTTTTAAGATTCTCTCTTTGTCTTTAACCTTTGGCATTTTAATTATGACTTGTCTTAGTGTGGGCCTCTTAGGATTCATGTTGTTTGGGACTCTGTGCTTCCTGGGATTGTATGTTTACTTTCTTCATTTTCCATCATTATTTCTTGAAATCGGTTTTCAATTCCTTGCTCTTCCTCTTCTCCTTTCGGTATCCCTATGATGTGAATGTTGGTAAGCTTGATTTGTCCCAGAGGACCCTTCCCTTATACTATCCTCATTTTTATGGCTTCTTTTTTCTTGTTGCCATTCTTATTGGATGTTTTTTGCTAACTTATCTTCTAAATCACTGATTTGATTATCTGTTTCATCTAATCTGCTGTTAATTTCTCCTAAGGTATTCTTCATTTCTGACTTGTTCTTTTATATGTTCTCTATCTCCACTTTTATGTTTTCTATTTTTTTGTTAAAGTTTTCACTGAATTCATCTACTCTTTCCCTAAGTTTATTGAGTATGCCTGTAACACTTGTTTTATACTCTGCATTTAGTAGATTGCTTGTCTCGATTTTGTTTATTTCTTTTTCTGGAGCTTTGTTTTGTTCTTTCATTTGGGACATGTTTCTTTGTCTTCTCATTTTGGCTGCCTACTTGTGTTTGTTTCTAGGTATTAGGTAGGGCTGCTATATCTCCCGGTCTTAGTAAAGTGACTTATGTAGTAAGTGTGCTGTGGGTCCCAGTGGCACAGTCTTCCCTGGTCACCTGAGCTGGGTGCTCAAGATATGTCCCTTGTATGGGTTGTGTGTGCCCTCCTGTTGTAGTTGAGCCTTGGTTGTTGTTTACTCATCAGTGGGAAGGATTGACCTTTGGACTGATTGATTGTGATGACTGGCCATGACCAGTGGAGAAGCTGTTGTGCAGGGGCTGACCCTATAGAGCAGGATTCACTTTAGCAGGGCTCTGGTGCCTACCTTGTCTGAACTGTGGGTGTGCTGCCCTCATAAGTGACCCAGGATGGTGCTCTGGCTCAGACCAAACCTGACCGCAGCACATGCATGCAGGCTGGGGTCTCCTGGGAGGGGACTACTGCAGGCCAAGTTCAGCTGCAGCCTGTGCCCTACCCGAGAGCACTTGGAATGAACCACCAAGCAATCCGCAGGTGGCTGCCACCCATGCTGGGCTTGGAAGTGCCTCAAGAGGCCAAGCTGCGATCTGAAGCCTGCTGCCACTAGTGCCAGGCTTGGGGCTGCTCAGCAAGAGGTACAGGGCACATCAAGGTCAGATACTACTCATTTATGTTTTGTGAAACTTTAAGAGATTTTAAGAAAGTCCATAGCATGAGCCAAGACAGGCTGTTTGTATGGAAAATCCACTGGAAGTGGCTTGGGTGGGCCCCCACGTTTTGAGAGGTGGCGTCTCAGGGAATCACCAGGGCGGGGTGACCAGTGTTAACTACATTGATGGAGACTCGGATATGGCTCCCACCCGTGTCTGCATGCTTGGTGGAGGAGGGCTCAACGAAGGAGCAATGCCCTCTGCCAGCACTTCTGTCAGAGAGAAAGCTGCCCCTCCAGCCCTTGCTCTGAAGCTAGACAACTCAGTTCCTCTCTAAATGTCCCTTGCACCTTTTGGGCTGCTGTACCAGAGCTGGAGCTCAGAGTGAGTAATTCTGCCACTGAGTAAGTCTGTGGGTCTCTTAAGAGAAGAGTCTGAGACTCCCTCAGTTCTCCATCTCACTCTGTTACAATCTCTGCTGGTTTTCACAGCCAGGATTTGTGGGGACTTCTCTTTCCAGCACTGGAACTCAGGTTGGGATCCCAGTGTGGGGCCAGGACCCCTTGCTCCTCTGCAGCAGAAAGATTTCTCCCGATTCTCAACTGCCACACGCAGGTGTGGGACCAGCTTGTTCAGTGTCTTTGCCCCTCCTACTAGTCTCAAGTTGACCTATTCTATGTGTTCCCAGTTGTAGGACTTCTGTTCGATTAGACTTCAGGCTATTTTCGATGATGGCTATTCTGTAGTTCAGTTGTAATTTTGATGTCATTTTTTTTTCTTCATATCTTCCTTTAATTCTTTGAGCATCTTCAGAACAGTTTTTAAAAAAGTATTTTTCTGGTAGTTTTGTCATCTAGTCTTTCCTAGGGATGGTTTTTATTGATTTACTATTTTTTTGAATGGGCCATACTGTCCTGTTTCTTTGTATGCCTTGTGATTTTTTTGTTGTTGTTGAAAACAACATTTGAATCTAGTAAACTCTGGAATTTAGATTCACCCTTCCCCAGAATTTGTTGTTTTTGTTTTTGTTTTTGATTTTGTAGGCTATCTCTATACTTGGAGATCCCATCCTAACAACATTAGACCCAGAGGGTTCAGAGTTTTAGCACTGAAAGGAAGAATACTCCCATGAAGGGACACATTGATAATTTCGCTAACTGGGAGCTGATGAAGTCACATGGATATTTCAGGCTCCTCAAAGCACAAGGCAAACAGGCGAAAAAGAGGGATATGGTATTGGCTGTGGCTAGTGGTTCTAATGAACAAAAAGGCATGGAACTGCTGCTACACAAGGAGGTGGGGAAGAAAGGCTGTGGATGAAACAAAGGTGCTTCACCATGTTCCCTTCTTAGGCCATGCATCCAGCAGTAGTCAAAGAAGAAACTTCCAAACCTTATGTAGGCAGGACCACCAAAGCCTCTTTGATTCATTTACTCATTCAACAACAAATAGTACTAATGTCAGACACTGTTCTACGCCCTGAAGATACAACAATAAAGAAGAGAGACAAGAAACAATTTAATATACAAGTAAACAAGAACAATAGTAAGGAATGATAAATGGTACCCCCTCCACCAAAAAATATAAAGCTATTACAATAGTAAGTGACTCCTTCAGACTGAGCCATCAAAGAAGACTTCCCAAAAAGTGACATTTAAACTGAGATCAAATCAGCATCAGGGTCCAGCAATATGTGATTGAATGTTTGGGTCATTCTATCACATAAAGACCAGAGGAGGAGATGTATGAAATAAAGACCCTAGAAAACCCATTCCCCATTGATGATGTATGCTACTTTCAGTCTTTCCAGTAATATCCTTCTCTTTCTAACCAGAATCAGATTTTGTTTTTCACCATTAAGAGCCTTAATGGGGGGTAGCCCAGCTAGTAAGACCATGAGCAATTTGTCTTTCCTTATCTATTTTTCCTGCATTTTACAATAAGCAAGTATTTTTTTGTAATTAGATACTATCTGAAAAATTGAAATCAATGATGCAATTTTTAATGCATAGGGAAAAATCTTTGCTATGAAAACATCAAAATGTGACAATTTCTGGATGGTAGTTTTATAGAAAAACTAATTATGTCTCTATTTCTTATATTTTTCAAATGTTCTAGGAGGCTTTATTAATTTAATATTATAGTAATTTTTAACATGAAAAGCTTTTTGTAAGAGCTCTCCTGTCATCAACATATTTTTATACATATTATTTATTTGTACAATTATTTATAATGATATAAATGTAATATTGACAACTTTTAAAGATACTGAAAAGCCCAAAGAAAAGTAAAAAGTAAATAGCAAATGCTAATGCAAAATGAACAAATGTTAAGTTTTTTTTATGTTTGCTTCCAGAGTTTCAGTAAATAAATAAACATTCACATTCTTCCAATTCCCTTCCTATACCTCCCTCCCTCCACAGTGGGGAAACAATTATCATGAGTTTGGTATCAATTTTTTTTGTCATTCTATTATTTTATATATGTCTGCACCTCTCTCTCTCTCTCTCTCTCTCTCTCTCTCTCTCTCTCTCTCTCTCTCTCTTCCTGTTTTTCTAATCTATTTGATAGTTTTCTATGTATTTCTAGTTCCGGAGAAATAAGCAAGAAGCTCTTCCTTGAACAAGGCACTGGTCATGCCTCAATTAGAACCCATGTAAGTGAAGTTCCTTTGTAATGAAGTCAGTGCAGTTAAACAAAAAAGGAGAGTGACTCAGGAATAATGCAAAAATATAGTTGATGGGAAACATATGTCTGAATGGCCATGTTCCAGTAAACTGGGTGAGTGCACAGATGTGTTTGTCCTGAATTCCTTTACTCCCAACTCCTATTTTGTCCACAGGGGTAACTAGGACTACTAACCTTTATCACCCCCACACCATTACTGCCAAAGTGACCATGAGTCCCTGGTGTGACTGTTTCTCTGATCTTCCAAGCCAGCAGTTACTCATCATAGGCTTCTTTCTGAGTCTTCCTGGCTTTCAAAGAAGAGAGGAGTGTCTGATAATAATCACTTACACTTGTTGACTGAAAGATTAATCTTTAGCAGATGAATTTCAGTCACTGTGATAACTCAATCAGTCATTTTAAGCCCCTCATCTCCAATTGAAGAAGGAAAAGCCTTAGCTTTACCCATGATTAAAGAATTTTAGGCATTGGCAAGCAGGCACTGAAATGTGCTTTATGGAGAGGGTTCCTGAAA
Organism: Eonycteris spelaea; assembly: GCA_003508835.1. Lineage (NCBI taxonomy): Eukaryota > Metazoa > Chordata > Mammalia > Chiroptera > Pteropodidae > Eonycteris > Eonycteris spelaea. The sequence continues at coordinate 20,757,193 of PUFA01000001.1, forward strand.
GAAAATCTGATTTAGTCCTTGTAACCCAGTGTTTTCAAAGCTGCCCATTAGAATCACATGAGGAACTTTTCAAATGTTTGCCTCCACCCCTGGAAGTTCTGATGTAATTGGTCAGAGGTTGGGCTTGGATATTTATGTTTTTAAAATTTCCCCTGTAGACAAAGAAGGACAGATACTCTATGACTCCACTTATATGAAGTATCTAGAGTAGCCAAACTCACATAGACAGAAAATGGAATGGTGGCTGCCAGGGGCTGGGAGGAGAGGGATTGAGGAGTTGTTTAATGGGCAGAGTCTTGTTTGGGAAGATGAAAGAGTTCTGGAGAGGGATAGTGGTGACGGTTCCACAGCAATGTAAATGCACTTAATGCCACTGAACGGTCTACCTAAAAATGGTTAACATGGTAAATTTTATGGTATGTATATTTTACCACAATAAAAAGGTTGTGTTGGTGGGGGGATAATCTCTTTCCCGGTGATTGTAATTTTCAGTCAGGTTGAGGACCACCTTATGTTATCTGGAGTGACTGTTGGAAGAGTGGGTCCTGTTCTCTGACCTGAGTTGGCTCCTTGCTCCTGTGGGAGGCTCAGCTAGGTGCTGTTTTGCTTTCAACTGGGAACAAAGAAGTTTCACACATGGTTTTTCCTTTAAGATTTGGTCTGTCCCCTGTCCACGACTGGTCCTGGAAACCATCTTCAAGGCTCCTGTAGCACTTCTGTATCTAGTAGCAACATTTCTGGTAGAGGGCTAAATGGCAACCTTTCTATCCGTATGGGTTTTAGTCTCTGGAGCCTCCTCCCTTCCGTCTCTTTTTCAGGCTGAGAAGACATGCTTGGTTTGATTCAGCCCCATAATCTGTTTATGCAGGTATAAACCACACAGGAATAACCAGCCAGTTAACATCAAAGGGGGATGATGCGTTCTTTGCATCTTCTCTAATGAAATGTTATGCTTATTTAGTGTGTAACCCAGATGTTAGCTGAGCTCACTCTTATCTTTTGAAATATATATGAAGTTGACTCACCACTGTTTCACACCCTGGGGGAAGTCCAATGCTCTGTCCAAGGTTCCTGAACATGCCAGGGGAGGGGATTCTCTCTTATCTCACTCGAGTATCTGAATCTTCCCTAAACACGTTCTGCAGCAGCATCCTTCGTTCTGTTTCACAGAGTCTGACTCAGAGGTAAGAGTCAGATCCTTTTCATTGATTCCCACGTTTCCCTTTGGAAGACAAAACAAAAACACTTACAAAAGCCATCTATTTGTGCATCAGGCTTTACTTTATGAATATGTAAAGATGATGATTGGGTATCATTTCATATCATATGATATCATATCATCTCAAAGCAGAGTTCTTAATGTTAGGTATTAGCTACTTGTGTTCTTAAAAGCCCTTCAGTGATATCATACGATTTCATTCATATTAAACCCCCAAACTGATCAAACTAACCCAAGGTGTTAGAAGTTAGGTGACAGGATGGGGAGTAGATCAAGAGGAGGCTTCTAGGATTCTGGCACAATTCTATTTCTTGATCAGATGCTGGACACACAGCCGATTTTGGAGAAGTCTATTGAGCTCTACATTTTTGATTAGTGCACTTTTCCATATTTATATTATGCTTCAATAAAAATTTTCCATTAAAAAATAAAGAACAGAGAGGAAGCCGTCAGCAAGCTCGTATCCGGACATGTTTCTCTGCTCTCTCTCTCTTTATCCAGACTCTCCCCAGACCAGTGTCGAAAGTTCTCTCATCTGCCCAGCATCTGCATCCAGAAGTCAATGTTGGGTTTTGACCTGTTAACTGTTTTTAAAAAGGATGGAAAGCAATGTAAACACACAAGCATGTTGTCAATGATGAGCCTGTGCAGAGACAACCTCTCACATACCCTTCTTCCTAAACATCCTCATCACAATTGCACCAGTAAGAACTGGAGAACTGGTCAGGATGCCCACTCTCTACTCTTTCCACTCTTCCTTATTGGTCCATCCTCTGGAGCCTTCAAACCTGTCAAAAAGAGATTTTGTCTCTGCTTCAAACCTTCCAGAGAGGCCAAGAAACCATCTCCACACAGTGAAACAGACAGGCTGGCAGACAGATCTTGAAGCCATCCCAGGAGCTAAACAGCCCCCAGAAAACAGGAGCATAGCTCAAAGACTAGAAAGTCAAATTGTGGCTCTCAAGGACAGACCTGAGCCGGATGCCCCCATTCTGCAGCACGATATCTGCCCTAAGCACTTGAGCTCTACCACTGGAGTCCACCAGGCATGGTGGGACCTGGCACATGCTTTTCTGAAGAAGCAGCAATGGCGCCAGAAACTGCATACGATGCCATGGTACCCCCTAAGGCCAGGTGCCAGCAGAAGGTAGTGAGGAAGATCAAGGTCTCCAGTGGGTGGAGGGGGCACATCATCACATTACTACTGCAGACAGAACAACAGGCAATCCATGCCTTGAATACCTACATCGAAGGCCAAGGTTTTGGCTGCCCTTAGTGTTATGTTGTTGTTATATGTGTTGTTGTGCTGGCCATGTCTAGTTCATTATAGCCACCATACGTTCAATAGGAAGAATGCCCAAACCAATGACCTGTTGCCCTGGCATGTGGAGTAGGACCAGCTGCTCAAGCTCTCCCTAGTCCACATTCACCATCTGCTTATCCTTGAAGGACAAAAGAACTTAGCAAATGTGATACTAAGGAGGCAACTTCTTCCCCTCTCCTCTTCCACAGATACCTGCTACTGCCCCCTCTGCCCTCACATCCCTTGGCAGGACATGGTCCCAGAAAGGCAGGAACACCAGCCCTGAGGAAAAGAGCCCAGGATTCTTCACAGGGAACGACTGCCCCTTCCATACCCTCAGGAGCATGATGAGGCCCAATAATCAGTGAATAGGTGGGCTCACTTCTCGGGTAGGTGTTCTCAGGGGGCAGGAGAGCCCCTCAATAATACCACTGTACCTTCTGTGCTTCCACTAATGCCTCTGTCTACCCAGGTATTAAGCTAATATGTGAGACTGGTACATGGGTGACAATTAAGTTCTTTATGATGATGGTGGTACCAGCACACCAGGTCTGAACAGGCCAGTCTGATTAACAGAAATAGCCACATTTTAATGGCTCTTAGCCGCCAACATTTGCAATGTCACAGAGGGTCTTAGGATCTTGCAGAGTTCCTCTTCTGTGCTAAGAGAGACTATCTACCAAGAGTCAGTCATAGTTACTGCTCTGTCAGCAGGAAGCTAGCTGGTCAGTTGCAGACATCCTACCCATGCTCTTTGCTGGGCACTGATTCTGCAGCTGCCATTGCAACAGCCCTCAGAGAAGCTGCAGCCAGCTGGGCCATAGCCTTCCTGCCCTGTCTTGGCTTGTGGTGCTGTCACCACTGTAGGGGTCCACTCCTGTTGCTGGTTGAACTGAGTTTCCAGGGCTAGGGAACCACAGGCAATGGTCTCAGTACCTAGGAGGGACCCTGGTCTCGCTTAATTTAGATTCTGGCAATTCTACCCAAGAAATGATATTTGTGCTAGGTGAGATGGAATAGTTTTCCACTGGAGAGGGGGACCACTGGAAGATTTCTTGAGCTCTGCAGGTTTCTACCACTCTGTGAGACTACTCTCCTAGGCCCTCCACCTAGACTCTCTTCTCCTCAAAGTATGTATCTACAGCTATAGTGGGCTGGGTCAGGTTGAGAACCAGCCTCCCAGGTCTTCTGAAACTACTAAGTTACTTAGACCCCCAAGATGTGAAGATGCAAGAGGTTTGTAGTATGAGATGCCTTCCTCCTTTGTAGCAAATATTCTCTTTGGTGCCATATTATTTCTTCTTACAATGGCTCTTGTCAAAGAAACAAAAAAGAAACAGACAAACCTCCAAAAAAAAAAACCAAAACAGAGTATCAGCTGTTTCTGAACCCTACTGACTACTAACAAAGTTCAAGTTCTTGTTTTTCTTCTTGTTTACAAACCACAAGGAACATAGATGGGTACAGGAGTGGAGCTTAGTGGACACAGTTATTCTGTTTGGCTGCTTAGCATCTGGATGCCCTTCCTCTAGCTAAGGAATTCCCCATCTAATAAGCTGATAGACAGCAGAGCTCAGCTCCCCAAGAGGAGTTGGCAAGTGCTAGTGGCCTCACTCAGAGTGGGCACAGGCCCCACACATATGCCCTGCAATCGGCTTTGTCTCTTAGCCCTGCAAATGATTCCTTTAATAAACCTTATTTCTGCTTAAATCTGCCAGAGACGGTTTTTGTGGTTTGTGGCAAGAACCCTGCCTGAAAAAAGGGGTTTCATCTCTACACAACCCAAGCTCCACCCTCTTAGATAAAGATGTTTGGTTGTCTCTATTTCTCCATTTCTATTCCCCCTCCCTTCCCCTCTTTCTATTGTGAATGGGCTACCTTCTACTCCTATGCTTTCCCTCTTGAATTCATCCTAGAATTGACCCAGTATGGCTGCCTCAGACCCCAGGGGACTTTCTGGAGTTCTTTAGCTCAATGGCCTTTCTGAACTTTGTCAGGGCTGGTGTGGGAGTCTTGGCACAGCTCCTTCTTTGGGGATGATTTAGCTCCCAAAAGTCCTCTGCTTGGTCTTTGTACACCTACAAAAGTGAGAGAAACATGTGGGTTTAGTTAGGGACTCGCATGAGAAGCAGAACTGGGTGTGATTTTGCTATAATTGGTCTTTCCCTGTGTTTGGCCTGCTTAGTCATGGAACTTAATATGACAAAGGTGGCACCATAAATCTAAAGAGATAGGATAGATTCTTTAGTAGATGGTGTTGTGAAAATAGACTCATTCTAAGGAAGAACATAAAAATGAATCTCTATCTAACAATGCATACAAAGGTGGACTTTAGATGGAATTATGAGCTACTGTGAATGATAAAACTATACAATTAGTAGAAGAAAGTGAAGGAAAATATATTACATCTTTGGGATATGAAAGAACTTAAAGTTTCAAAAGCTCAAATCAAATGGGAAGATGATTAATTTATTTAATGCATTTGATTATATAAAATGAAAGAGTTCTGTCCTAAAGAGGACATTAGGGGAAAGTTAATAGGCAATGGTGGAATTGGAGAGAATATCTGCAATATTTAAAACTGAAAAGGTATTAAAAGATATTCTAGACTACACAAAGAAACCCTACTGACCAATAAAGAAAAAAATAGTAACTGCAATAGAAAAATGAGCAAAGGATATAGACAGGCAAACAGAAAACAAATCCAAGAACATAATAAGCATGTTACAGGTTGCTCAAGATCAGTGATAATCTATAAAATACAAATTCAAACCTCTATCAGATACATTTGGCACCTATCAGATTTGCAATCATTAGAAAGCTGGGTGTTGCTAAATTGGAGGGGATTTGGTGACATAGAAATCCATCATATATTACTGATGGAAGTGTAGACAAGTGCAGCCATTCTGGAAAAGAGTCTGGTTCTATTTGGTCAAATTGAGTCCTACCTATGCATACCCTATGACCTAACAATTCTGCTCGTGTGTGTGTGTATGTGTGTATGTGTATATATAAAATCTCCCAGGGAAATTATTTTACAGACCCATAAGAGACCATTTATAAAGATGTCCATCACAACATGTTCCTATAATGGCTGGGAGTTGAAAATAACCCAAGTGTCCATTGCTGGAAAAGTGAAGTGGGTACACGTGATGGAGCATCTGGCAGAGGTTAGACAGCTTGAGTTAGATGTCACACAGCAAGGTAAAATGTTAAAAACACGAAAGGAGGAATCAGAATAAATAAGATATAATGCATAATACCTTTCTCACAAACTTTTAAATATATGCATACAAATCAACAGTGAACATTTTGCAAGAATACATTCAAATAAAGATATTATAAACGTAGTAAAATAATGACCTGTGGAGAGAGGGGAATGCAGGTAGGGAATAGGAATAAAAGAGAATAAGTTAATCAATAAAATAAGTAAAGGGCTTTGTGCAGACCAAGGATAGTAATATGGCATAGACTGAGCAACAGGAATAATCCAAGCCTCTACAGCCAAGGCAAACAAAAATAAAACAAAAACGACCACCACAAAAGGGAAGATACAATATGTACATAAAATATTGATTTATACAAGGTAGAGTGTGATGTGGGCTCCATGGCAGGTACTGAGAAAAAAACACGGGAGACAGGGTAGGGAGAGACCTTGCCCATGTTTGGGGAATCAGGGGAGGCTTTATGGAAGAGGCTTTGAGTCTGAGTGAATGTTACCTACCTAAGAACAGGTCTCTTTCCCATGTGGCTCACATCAGAGGGATCTGCTCATGACAAAGAAGAAACTGTCTACTCACTTATACAGAGCTTGGGATCAAACCCATAACAGATTATCACACTGGAAGCCCAGCACTCACACCAGTGATATCAATATATCCTGATGGATGGTCAATGAAACAGGAAGATGGTCTCTTGGCTGGCCCAGAGACCTCTAGTAGACCCAGGTGTATGGGAAAGGCCACCTTCAGTGGTTAGTTGTAACCTGCTCCCTGTGTTGTAATGCCCTCCTGTTATCCCCATGTAAAGCTCAATTATGGATGAATAAAAGGAAAAATCTAAGTTCAGTCAGAAAGGAAATGGTACCAGGGGCACTAGAGATTCCCTGGCAACTGCTTCCTATAGTAGTAGACTAAAGGATAAACCACCCTTCCTCTAAAGAATCTACAAAAGTTAGAGGAAACATCAAACCATCGTTGAAGGCCTAACAAGAAAGAAGAATTAATAGAGTAGAACAGGGAGGTGATAAGAGCCTAAATGAGCGCTCCTTATCTGAGATGTGTTCACCCACTGGGAGAAGGCAGCTAACAGAACAGGATTCTTGGGCTAGTTGGAGAGGTGATACTGCATTCCACAGTGTCCTGAAGACATGTAAGAGTCACTGGCTATCTCATCTCACTGACAAATTGACCCTGGAGCTGTCTGCCAAGCCTCAGAATCTAGCGCATAGAGCTAAAGGGATGCAGTTGGCATTCACTGTCCACCATGGTGGAAAAACCAAAGAACTATAACTAGAAATGGGAAGGGGCTGACTCTGCAGTCATCTAGAATATTCTTAAGCCCTGTTCCTGGACTGAGTGGCCCGAGATACTGGCCAAAGGAAAGAAGGATCCTCTCTGGAAAATCCTAGGTCTTAAACTAATTTTCAAAATAGTCATTTCAAATAAAATGTCCAGAAAGTACACAGGCACACAGGGCATGTGAGACAAAACGATAGGTATCAGAATCAACAGACGCATAAATGATAGAAACAGACTTTCCAGGATCCCAGATATTAGAGTTACTAGATACAACCTATAATAAAGCAATGATTACTGTATTCCTGGGGATAAAAGCAGAATTTAAAGTTTTATGCAAGGATATGGAAATTTTGAAAGCAACATTGCATATTAAAAAAAAATTATATAACACGGAACTGAAAAGTACAAGAATCTAATTAAGAATTCAATAGAAGGGTTAATAATTGTCAGTGGAAAGGAAGATAACTGAGAAGAAACCATATAGAATGAAACCCTAAAAGTCATAAAGATGGAAAATTCGGAAGAGAAGATAAATGAGATAGAAGATACAGTGAGAAAATTCAATAAATGTTTAGTTGGAGTTCCAAAGAAGGGAAGAGAGACAATGGAGCAGAGGCAACATTTTAAGAGATAATGGTTGAGAATTTTCCAGAATTGATGAAAAAAAGCCAGTCCTCTGATTCAAAAAGCTAAATGAGAGATTCCCACAGGAAATAAGAATCTCAAAGAACCAGGCACTGGTTAAGCCATGGATTCCTTCTTGTGGAAGTTCTTTAATGACAAGGTGAGACAGGGAGCTAGATTTCTTTATGGAGGGGTTTTTGTTTTTTGTTTTTGAAGAGGAAAAAAATATGACCTTGTTTATAAAATGAAGGAATAAACCAGTTGAGAGCGAGATGTCAAAAACACAGGAGAAGAAATAACGAATGAAGCTGTTTTTAGAGGAATCAGGGACCCATACTGTGAATAATAATAATAGCTACAATTTATTGAGCATTCCATGACAAAGTCTCTTTCAGAAACATGTCATACATTGATAATAATTCTTTAAAAAAAAAGATTTTAATTGAAATATATCTAACATACAATATTGTATTAGTTTCGGGTATATATCATAGTTATTCAAATCTATATCCCTAAAAAAGTGATCACCATGATAAATACAGCAACTATCTGACACCATACAATGCTATCACAATATTATTGACTAATTTCTTATGCTATACACCACATACCCATTACTTATTTGTTTTATACCTGAAAGTTTGAACCTCTTATTCCTCTTTACCCTTTCACCCCCACATTTTTTTGATTTTTTCAATTATAGTTGACATTCAATATTATTTTATATTAGTTTCAGGTATGGAGCATAGTGGTTAAACATTTGTATAATTTATGAAGTGATCCCCTGACTTTAGTCTAGTGCCCACCTGGCACTATACATAATTATTACCATATTATTGTCTATACTCTCTGTGTTTCACTTTACATCCCCATGACTATTTCATGACTATCAATCTGTACTTCTTAATCTCTTCTTGCCTGCATCTATAAATTTGTTTCTGTTTCATTTATTTTGTTCTTTAGATTTCACATATAAGTGAGATCATATAGTATTTGTCTTTCTCTGTCTGATTTATTTCATTTAACGTAATACTTTCCAGGTCCATCCATGTTGTCTCAAATGGTAAGAATTCATTCTGTTTTACAACTGAATAATAGTCCATTGTATATATATATGTACCACCACTTCTTTATCCAATTGTCTATTGATGGGCATTTAGGTTGCTTCAATGAACACAGGGGTACAAAAATCTTTATGAATTAGTGTTTTGAATTTCTTTGGGTAAATAACCCAAAGGAGAATTTCTGGTTCATATGGTAGTTGTATTTTTAATTTTTTGAGGACACTCCATACTGTTGTCATAGTGACTGCACCAATTTGCAATCCCACCAACAATGCACAAGGGTTTCCTTGTCCCCACATATTCACCAACATTTGCAGTTTGTTGATTTATTGATGATGGCCATTCTCACAGGTATGAGGTGATATCTCATTGTGTTTTTAATTTGCATTTACCTGATAAGTAGTAACATTGAGCATATTTTCATATGTCTACTGGCGATATGTATGTCATCTTTAAGAAATGTCTATTCAGGACCTTTGCCCATTTTTAAATTGGATTGTTAGTTTTTTGGTGTTAAGTTGCATGAGTTCTTTATAAATTTTGGATAATAACCTCTTATTAAATGTATCATCGGTGAATATATTTTTCCATTCAGTGGATTGCCTTTTTGTTTTGTTGATGGTTTCCTTTGCTATGCAAAACCTTTTTAGTTTGATGTAGTCCTATTTGTTTATTTATTTGTTTGTTTGTTTGGTTCTCTTGCCCAAAGTGACATCAGAAAAAATTACTAAGAACAATGTCAGAGAATTTACTGCTTATGTTTTCTTCTAGGAGTTTTATGGTTTGAGGTCTTACATTTAAGTCTTTAATCCATTTTGAGTTTCTTTTTTATATATGGTATAAGAAGGTGGTCTAGTTTTATTTATTTTTTTGCATGTTCTATCCAGTTTTCCTGTTGAAGATTTTTGCATCTATGTTCATCAGGGATATCGGCCTATAATATTTGTTTTTGTAATGTCTTTGTCTGGCTTTTGAATCAGGGAGACTTTGCATCCTTTTGAATTTTTTGGAATAGTTTGAGAAGAATTCTTCTTTGAATGTTTGGTAAACCTTGCCTGTGAAGCCTTCTGGTCCAGGACTTTTGTTTGTGGGGAGTTTTTTTTTTATTACTAATTTGATTTCATTAGTAGTAATTACTTTCTCCATATTTTCTGTTCTTCTTGATTCAGTCTTAGAACATTGTGTGTTTCCAGGAATTTATCCATTTCTCCCAGATTGTCCAATTTGTTGCCATGTAATTGTTCATAGTATTTTCTTATAATCCTTTGTATTTCTGTGGTGTCAGTGGTTACTTCTCTTTCATTTCTCATTTTATTTATTTGGGTCAGCTCTCTTTTTTTCCTCTTTTCAGAGAACCAACTCTTGATTTCCTTGGTCTTTATATTGTTGGTTTTTTTTAGACTCTGTTTCTTTTCTTTTCTTTTTGATCTTTATTGCTTCCTTTCTTCTACTAACTTTGCACTTTGTCTGTTGTCCTTTTTCTAGATCTTTTAAGTGTAAGGACAGACTGTTTATTTGAGATTATTCACGTTTCTTGAGGTAGGCTTGTATTGCTATGAATTTCCCTCTTAGGACTGCTTTTGCTGTGTCCCATAGTTCTTCTGTTTTCATTTTTATTTGTTTAAAGGTACATTTTGATTTCTTCCTTGATCTCATTGTTAATCCATTCATTGTAGTAGCATATTATTTAGCCTCCATGTGCTTGTGTGTTTTAAAATTTTTTTCTTGTAATTGACTTCTAGTTTCATACTATCGTGGTCAAAAAACAAATGTTTGGTATGATTTCAGTCTTCTTAAATTTATTGAGACTTGTTTTGTAGCTTAACATATGTTCTATCTTGGAAAAAGTTTCATGTGCACTTGAAAAGAATGTATATTCTGCTGCTGTGGAGTGAGATGCTCTAAAAATATCAATTAAACTCATCTGATCTAATGTGTCATTTAAGGCTACTGTTTCCTTAATGATTTTCTGTCTGGAAAATCTATCTTTAACATCAATGGGGTGTTAAAGGCCCCTATTATTGTATTGCTGTCAATTTCTCCCTTTATGTCGGTTAACATTTGCTTTATGTATCTAAGTGCTCCTATGTTGGGGGCATAAATGTTTACAAAGGTTATATCCTCTTGTTGGATTGATCTCTTTTTCATTATGTAATGTCCCTCTTTGTTTCTTATTATAGATTTTGTTTTAAAGTCTATTTTGTCTTATATAACTATTGCTATATTGCTTGTTTTTTTGTTTCCATTTGCATGAAAAACTTTTTCTATCTTTTTACTTTCAGTCTCTGTGTGTCTTAGTCTGAAGTGGGTCTCTTGTAGACAGTATATATATGAATTGTTTTCTTATCCTTTCAGCTACCCTATGTCTTTTGATTGGAGCACTTAATCCATTTACGTTTAAAGTGATTATTGCTAGGTACATAGTTATCGCTATTTTATTATTCATATTTTGTCCTTCCCCTTTTTCTTCTTAAAGCAGTCTCTTTAACATTTCTTGTAATACTGGCTTGGTGGTGATGAATTCCTTTAACTTTTTCTTGTCTGGACTTTTTTTTTTTTATATCTCCTTCATTTTTAAATAACACCTTTGTTAGGTAGAGTAGTCTTGGTTGTAGGTCCTTACTTTTCTTTTCTTTGAATATTTCATGCCAATTCCTTCTGGCCTGCAAAGTTTCTGTTTAGAAGTCAGCTGTGAGTCTTATGGGAGCCCCTTGTAGGTAACTAACTGTCTTTCCCTTGCTGCTTTTAAGATTCTTCCATTGTCTTTAGCCTTTGGCATTTTAATTATGATGCATCTTGGTATGAGCCTCTTAGGATTCATCTTGTTTGGGACTCTTTGTGCTTCCTGGGTTTATATGTCTATTTCCTTCACCAGGTTAGGAAAGTTTTCAGTCATTATTTACTCAGATAAGTTCTCAATCTCCTGCTTTCTCTCTTCTCCTTTGGTACCGCTATGATGAAAATACTGTTGTTCTTGATGTTGTCCAAGAGGCCCCTTAAACTAGCCCCATTTTTTGGGGGGTTCTCTTTTATGTTCCAGTTGGGTTTTCTGCTTTCTTGTCTACTAAATCACTGATTTGATCCTCTGCTTCATTCATCTTCTGTTGATTCCTTCTAGTGTATTCTTTATTTCAGATATTATAGTCTTCATTTCTGACTGTTTTTTTTTTATGGTTTCTATGTCTTTTTTCATAGTTGCTATCTCTTTGTTAAGTTCTCACTAGTTCCTTAAGCATCCTTGTAACCAGTGTTTTGAGCTCTGTATCTGGTAGATTGCTTGCTACATTTCCTTTAGTTCTTTTTCTGGAGTTTTCTCCTGTTCTTTCATTTGGGACATTCTTTGTTTGTTTGTTTCCTCATTTTGGATGTCTCTTTGTTTCTATGTATTACGTAGACCTGCTATATCTCCCAGTTTTAATAGGTGGCGTCACGTAGCAGACGTCCTGTGGGGCCCAGAGGCACAGCCTCTCTGGTTGCCTGAGCCAGCTGATCCAGAAAAGCCCCTTATGTAGGTCGTGTGTGTCCTCCTGTTGTAGTTGAGTCTTGATTTCTGTTGGTATATCAGTGGGTGAGATTGACCCTCAGGCTGACTGGCTGTGAGAATTGACCATGACCATAGAAGACGAGCTACGGTGTGGGGGTTGATCCCAGGAGTGGAATTTGCCTCAGTGGGCTCTGGTGCCTGCCGAGACCACCCTTTGGGTATGCCACTTGTGGGGCTAATTGGATGGTGTCTGTTCTGTTTGAAGACAGCCACCAGGTGTGCTGGTTCTGGGGCCTCTTGGAAGAGACCCCTATGCAGGCCAAGGTCAATCACTGTCTGTGACTGGTCTGGGGCTATCTGGTAGGAGCTACAAATCAATCTGTAGCTGGCTGCTGCCTGTGCTGGACCTAGGGGTGTGTGGAGAGGCCATGCTGTGAATCGAGGCCATCCATCACCAGTACTGGGCCTGGGGCAACTCAGCAAAAGGCCAAGGGAACCCTTAGCCTGAGGTCACATGCAAGCTGTCCATAATCTCAGCCACTGAAAGAGCCTCAGGTGGTATGAGAGTTGGGTGAAGTGGGGTCTCAGGAAGTCACCAGCATGGGGTGAGTAGTGTTCAATGGGTTAATGCAGATTCAGATTTGATGCCAGTGCTGAGGCTGGGGCTACTCCACAAAAGTTTCAGAGCCTGCCAAGGCCAGCTGCTGTCCTCCTGGGGCCCACATATCCCTGAGAGTTGACCATGAAAAGCTGCAGTGCTGGTCACCTGTGGCTGCCTGCAAGCCTCAAAAAGCCTCTAGTATTGCATAAGCTGGGTGGGGTGGAGTGAGTGGAGTTCGCTAGGTCAATGAAAGTTCAGATTTGGCCATACAGGGGAGTGGGCTCAACACAGGAAAGACGGCACCTGCCCACCAGCTACATGGGAGGAGGGCTCAACATAAGGACAATGGCAGCCTTCTCTCCAGACCTCTTTCTGATGGCACACAACTTAGTCTCTCCCTGTATGTCTCTAGCATCTCCCTAGCCACTGTCCCCCTGCCAGAGCCCAGGATAGGTGCCTGGGAGTGAGAGAGTTTGTGCATGGGCCCTTTAAGAGAATGCCTGGGTTTCCAACTATCTTCTATCTTATCCAAAGGGACAGAATCCCAGCTAGATGTTGTGAGGTCCCCTCTTCCTGGCCCTAGTGCTCCAGGCTGGGGAGCCTGATATGGGGCTGTGGACCTATCTCTGGACCTACCTCTGCAGCCAAGATATTCCTCCCGATTCTTCACCACCACACATGGGTGCAGGGCCAGCCCGTTTGTGTCTCTGCACCTCCTACCAGTATGAAGGTGGCTTCTTCTTTATCTCCTTAGTTATAGGACTTCTGTTCATCTGGTCTTCAGATGGTTCTCCAGGTTGACTGTTGTATATTTTAGTTGCAGTTATAATGCCGTCATGGAGGGAGGCAAGCACAGCGTCCTCCTACTCTACCATCTTGACTGGAAGTTGATATTAATTCTTAAAATCTTTAACAATGAGTATTTCTATTCAAATATATGTTAATGGATGCTCAGAAAGCTTAACCAAAACAACAACAAACAAAAAAACCCCCAAACAACAACAACAAAAAACTTGGTAGTATAGTGATAAGCAGTGGCACTAGGATTCAAATCAGGTCTAACTTACTCCATAGCCTGTGTTCTTTCTATTTTACCAGGCTGCTTTCAGAGCCATAGCTGGCCTCAGAAAGGCCAGCTTTCCTCTGTCTGAAATTGGTGGGGAGGAGAGGATGACGGTGGAGGTAAGGTGTTTGTAGAATACAGAGAAAGGAAGTTGAAGTAGTTCAGGCTCTAGGCTTAGTTATTTCCAAGAAAATGGTAAGGGATATTATTTGCAGAGTGTGGAGAATGTGGGAGTTGAACAAGGAAGTGGCTACCAAGGATGAGTGGAAGGAAGAGGATGGGGGAAGAGGAAGGGATGCCCGGATGGCTCCAGTAGACTCGAAGTCATGAACGGGTGGCAGTCAATGCTAGGTGCAGGGTGAGACAGTAAGTAGAGAACTGGGGTGGAGGAAAGGGAGATGCTAATACAGTTACTTACTTACCCAGGCAGACGAGGATTGGGATTAAAGAAAGACTGTGAATCACGTGCCAAAAACTGTCAATGCCAGCATGCACAGGTGTCCCAGAGGCCGGCCAAGGACATTGAGAATTTAAGGAAGTTTGAGGAGAAACAGAATATTTCATAGTTTCAAAGTATCTTCCTCCAAATAATTATTAATCACAAAGGGGGCGGGAATTGTAACTTTATAGTGGAGAAACCCAGAAGACCTCACCTTCACCAAGCGATCTCAAAATGCTGTTTTATCATGGAGATAGTCAGACAAAGCTCCCAGGGCCTGGCAAGGAAAATATTATGACTATTACTGTATCCTTGAGGTAATAATAACAATATATTAAACGATCTCTCCACCCCAATCCCATCTCAGTGCAAAATTAATCCGCGCTAACGTGTCACTCCATCCCAGAAGTTAACAAGTCGTCCTTGGTAACATGTGGTTAACACATGCATTTGCCAGGGTCTTATGCAATGGAATGATTTTAACAGTGGGGTTTTCAGGCATGGTGGCATCATTGGGAGACTAGGGTGAGAGGAGTTTTGGGGTCTCAAACTTACTGAGTACCCCTGTGCTGCTCCACCTTACAAAATCCTGTGTTGCTCTTCGCTGGATCCCTAAACCATGACCTCACCTCTCCAGATGCTCAGGTCTCTAGGTGGCTGTGCGCATGCCGGGAGCGTGTGTGAGCTTCGCTTCTTTCCTCACACTGGCCGGGGCTATGGACTCCTTTGCCTGTATCTGCCACATCTAGCGCAGAACCTGAGCGCAGGCCATGACACAGGAGCGCAGATGGAGGCGGGCCCAGGGGTGGTTGGAGGGAGCGGTGGGAGAGGGTGGAGTTGACTTCTGGGAAGTGCGTCAGTGTCCTCTGGAAGAGCCTGGAACTGCCTGAGGTCCGGCTACTCTGACTCAGTAGCGTTCTGACCACATCCAGCCATACTTCAGTGTTCTGCCATACTTGAGTGTTCTGCCAGCCCTCAGCCGGCAGAGAGCGGGGAGAAGTGTATTCCTGGAACTCTGGAGCCCTGGGCCTGGGCTGGGGGCAGTGAGGGTGGTGTGGTCCTCAAATGAGCCCTGTCTGAGTCAGCCCCAACCCAGGCCTGTGAGGAGGCCTTCTCGTGTTTCCTTGTCTCCTTTGCTGGCCTCCACTCATTTCGGGTTTTTATTCTCCTTCAGCGAAAATAAGGAAGAATGATATATATGTGCCAGACAGCTTCACATATTCATGTGGAAATTCACTACTTCTAAAAAGGATTCAAAGTGATCACAAAGGTTTACGAGGATATTAAAGAAAGGGAAAAAGATGAGAGGTGAAAGATCAACAGAGGGGTAAGGTTAATGCTTAAAAAGAGTCTTGAGACCCTGAATGGTTACTAGATCAGAAGACTAGACATCATTAGAACTTTAAAAAGAAGGAACTCAAGCAATCCTTCAAGACTCAGGAACAGAAGACCACAGAGAAGGAAAATCATGGAACTAAGAACATAAAAGAAATAAGTAGAAAACATATATCAGAGATTATAATTATTTCAAATGGATTAAATTCTCCTATTAAAAAAAATCCCTTTGTAAAAAGCCTAGGACAACCTACCTACCTATTTCCTGTTCATAAAACACATAGCTGAAACAATGACCCATAGAATTTGAAAAACAAAGAGGCCAGTAAAGATGTACCTGGAGAAGCTAACAGCCCCACATCCATTCATTTTGAGTTCTAGCTCCAAAATACATCTCACATCTACCCATTTCTTTTTACCCCGCTGCCATTCCGAAGCCAAACCATGGTGACTTCCCACCTGGATAACAGCAATAGCTTTCTAATTGGTCTCTTTGCTCCTCTTGCCTTCTTCCCTGCAAAGCAGACAAAATATTCTTTTAAAAACATAAATTAGATCTTAAAAACTTAAATCTCTCCCTCCTTAGAGGCCTTCAGTATCTCCGTCTGGCACTTGGAATAAAATTCAACCTCCTTACTTTGGCTTATAAGCCTCACAACCATTCCAGCCTAGCTCACACCACCCCTCTCTCCAGCTGCTGCCAGGGTGGCCTTCTGCTCTTCGAAGGCGCTGTCCCTGCTGGCTGGAATGGCTTCCTGAGCTCTTCCTTCTCCTTACTGGTTACTCGGGCTTAGCGTCTAGCTCTCAGCTGCAATAAAGCTTTTCCTGGCCAGACTACATACGTAGAGTCAGGCCCTTCATCTAGCTGCTCTTTATCATTTCCCCAATTATTTCCTGCAGAGTACTTACCACAATGTGTAAATATCTTGTTTATTTATTTGCTTCTTCAGTAGAGAATGGAAGAAGGAAGAGTTATTGTTTAACGGGTACAGATTTTTACTACAGCTTTTTGGGTTCCTCTCAGTATAAATCATAGTATCTGTATGTAGGGATTATTTTTTTCTGCTATAAAAATTTTTTATAATTTTATTTTGTTTTAATAAGGTAATAAAATAATGCTTAGTAATAGTGATCATGGTGAGCATCCCTTCTTTGTGCTTAATTTTAATGGAATATTTTGAGGGTTTCATTATTTCAGTAAGATATTTACTATTGCTTTTTGGCAAATATACTTTATCATATTTAAGTATACTTCTGTGCCTTTATTACTTTTACTTTTCCAGCTTCTTCTGTGGTAACCAGTCTATTTAAAATTTGTTTCTTTGGTGTAAATTTGTATTTTCCTAAGAATTCAACAAATTTCTCTAGAGTTGGTTGCCATAGTGTTGTATGTAATACTGTCTTTTAAATATTTTCCTTCCTCTTGTATCTGGTGTTATATGGCCTTTCTAATTTCTAATAGTTTGTATGTGATCTCCCTTCTTTGTCCCTAATGGTGGCCATGAGATATTCATTGATCTAACAAAAAATTAGATTTGGTATTGAAGTACCATATGACCCAGCGATTCCACTCCTATGTATACATTCAAAACAATTGAGAGCAGGGACTCAAACAGATACTTGTATACCGATATTCATAGCAGAATTAGTCACAATAGCCAAAAGGTGGAAACAACGCAAGTGTCCATCAACAGATGAATGGCTAAACAAAATATGTAATATTTATATGATGGAATATTATTTAGTGATAAAAAGAAATAAAATTTTAATGCATGTTAAAACATGAATATACGTGAAAATATTATGCTTAGTAAAATTAGCCAGACACAGAAGGACAAATATTATATGATTCCATTTATATTCCTAGAATAAGCAAATTTATAGAGACAGAAAATAGAATAGAAGTTTCCTAGGGTTGGGAGAAGGGAAGAAGGGAGAGTTATTGTTTCATGGATACTGAATTTTTGTTGGGGATGATAAAAAAGTTTTGGGTATAGATAATGGTAATGGTTACACAACAATATAAATGTAGTTAATGCCACTGAATTGTACACTTGTAAATGGTTAAATGATAAATATTATGTAATGTATATTTTATCAAAATAAGAAAATTAGATCTGGGGTTTCAATTTTTTTCCATTATATTTTTCACTATTTTACTAATTTTGCCTTTTACTTTTATTAATGCCTATGGCTGGATTGTTTGTTTTTCATTTTTAATTCTCTGAAATGAGTTCTTTATTCCTTAATTTTAGTCTTTTTTAACAATAAATGCATTTAAGACTGATTTTTCCCTTGAATATGGATTTTAAATGCCAAAACATATGATTCATTACTTTCTAGATAGTTTTTTATTGCAAATTTGATTTTCGAGTTGATCTAGAAGTTACTTTTTTTAAGTAATTAATGGTTTAGAGATCATCTATTCATTATTTATTTGTGTTCTATAATATTGATCAGAAAACATGTTCTATAAAATCTTCACTTTTTAAAATTTGTTGTTTTTTTGTGGCCAAGTACATGATGATTGGAACACATATATATGTACATGTATGTGTAAATATATATACAGATCTATTAAATTGAGCTAACTGATTGTGATACTCAGATCTCCTATGTCCTGGCAAAATTTCTGTCTTTAGATCTGTCATATTTTATTTTATTAAAAGAAATTTTTAATTACATTTATTAGGGTAACATTGGTTAATACAATTATATAATTTTCAGGTGTACATTATAATTTGACATCTATATATTCTATTGTGTGATTACCACCCAAAGTTCAGTTTCCTTCAGTTACCCCTTTACTCACTTCACTCTCCCCCCCCCCTTTTTGACCCCCTTTTCCTCTTCTACATCTCTCCTCCCCCAGCCCTCTGGTAATCACTAGTCCATTGTCCATGTCCCTGAGTCTCTGTTTGTTTGTCTGGTTCATTTGTTGCTTTTAGGTTTATAGCCCACATATAAATGCCATCATGTGATTTTCAACTTTTTCAGTCTGGCTTATTTCGCTTAGCATGATTATCTCAAGGTCCATCCAGGTTATTGCAAATGGCAATATTTCATCTCTTCTTATGGCTGAGTAATATTCCATTGTATATATGTACCACAGCTTCTTTAGCCAATCATCTATCGTAGGACATTTTGATTGCTTCCATGTCCTGGCCACTGTAAATAACGCTGCTATGAACATCAGTGTGCAAATATCTTTTTAGATATGGGTTTTCAAGTCTTGGGGAAAATACCCAGTAGAGGGATTATTGCTGAATCACGTGATAGTTGATCTGGCAGATTTTAAAAGATATATGTTAGACTCTTCAACTGTAATTGTTTGTGCATGTTTAAAATCAGATTCTCCTTGTAATTCTTATAGTTTCTGCTTTACCTGTTTGTTTGCTATGATGTTTAATGTTTAGATGTTTATGACTAATATCTTCTTTAAAACATGTAGTTTATCATCACTCATTGTCTCTGACTTATTTAATACTTTTTACTTTAAATTTTACATCATCTGTGTTGTCATTTCTGATTTCTCTTTGTTTGCATTTGTCTGCTATTCATTAATCATCCTTTCTATATCACTTTGTTTTAAATATACTTCCTAGAAACATTATACATTTGGTTTTGATTCTTCAATCTAATCTGACAGTCTCTATCTTTTATAAGGAAATCTAGTTCATCTACATTTAATGTAACAGTTGGTATATTTGATTTTATTCTTTCCATCTTATTTTATTTTTAACAGTTGTTTTAATTTTCATCTTTTTCTTTTTTTCTGGCTTATTGCCATTATTATTAATTTCTTACTTCCTCTTTGTTAAGTTGGGAGTACTACTGGTTTTTCTAGTCAAAAGTATATTTCTTTACAATTATACCAAAAACATGCTAACAACCCTTCTTTTATGCTCTGCAGGCTTATGTGCCCTCTTCCCATGAGCTGGAACCTTTAGAACATTTTTGCCTTCTCCCTTCTCTCACCTTTTCCATTCTTTGTTTTTTCTAAGACAGTTTGGTGTTCTTAGTTTATAAGTAATATTAATTTTTTTATGTATGATTTAAGAGTTCTTACTTAGAACATATTACACATTGTAAACCGTATCATTGTTATTCACTTAAATTTAACTATATATAATGCAGAAGTCATCACTTACAAACTGTCTTCCTTCCTTTTCCATTTTTTCCAATGTTGAAGTTTATTCAGATTCACTTTTTATTTGATTAGAGTACATCCTTGGCATCTTTCGTTTACCTAGCAGGTGAATGCTTTCTTTCCTGGGCATAAGTATCTTAGATCACTGTTCTTTCTCTCAATATCTGTAACTGTTTCTTTTGTCCCTTTAATTTTAAGGTGGTGATTTAAAAAAAGATCTCAGCAAATTAACAATAGAAGGAAATTTTCTTAAATAATAAAGATACCTACAAATAAAATTTACAGCAAACCACACCATTAATATTGGAAGTTTTCACACGAGGTAGGGAATGAGATAAGGATATCTAGTTTCACCATTTCTATTTAACATATTATTGGAGGTCCTAGCCAGTATTAGGGAAAACAAACAAACAAAATCATACAAATTTAAAAGGAAGAAATAAAACTGCCATTAACTACAAACAATGTGACTGTGTATGTAGAAAATCTAAAATAATCTACAGACAATATATTTTATTTAATAAGTGGATTTAGCAAGGATGTTGGGATGCAAGGTTAATACACAAAATGGAGTCTGATTTGCTCATTATTATTGCTACATGTAATGAAAGGAAATAATCTCACAAAATATAATGCAGAGTAAAAGAGGCAAAGGATAAAAAACCACACAGTATCATAACATTCCATTTGAATAGTGTTTACAGAAATTAGAAATTTTTCCCTTTGATAGAAAGGGAGAAGGTTGTCACCTACAAAGGGCCCAGTGGAACAGAGGAAGACTTCTAGGGTATTAGGGTCTTGACAATATTCTCTTTCTATATATATAATACATATATACTATATATTATACACACATGCATGCACATATATATACACATACGTATATATGTATGTATATAATATAATGCAGTTTTTGTGTATATATAGAGTATAAAATTCCTGTTTTGTTTGGAGATATATGCCATATGTTTAATAATAGGAAGACTTAATATCATAAAAATATCAACTTCCCAAAATTAATTTATGAGTTTATGTGTTAATCAGAATCTCAACAAAGATTTTTATAAAATTGACAAGCTGATTTAAAAATATATGTATTTCACTATATTATGCATGTTAAGTACTAGAATAAAAAACTGAAAGATTTAAAAATAATAAGCTTGGAGTGGGAAGTCTAAGTAAGAGACAAAACTTAGAAACTAAAAAAATGTGCATGTGTGAACACATTAAAACAAAATTCTGCATGGAGAAATATCAAAAAACAAAATAAAAAATAAATGCAAAATTAGAAAAATGGTTGCAAACCCGTATGTAAGATAAATGGCTAATTTCCTTTATATATAGTAAACTCTATATATTAAAATGAACTCACCTATAATTAAAGAAATATAAATTAAAGCAAGAATGAGATAAATTTTTTATTAAGTAGTGTGATAATCAAGTGTTGACATGAATGAGGGTAATGAAATAGGCATTCTCATGCACTTGGTGGAACTGTAAATTGTTGTAATCTTTTTAGAGAGCAATTTGGCAAAGTTTATCAGAATTACACACACACTACTCTCTGCTCATTCTATTGGTATACTCCTATTGTGTGTAAAGCTGTACTTGAAATAACGTTGACTGCAGTGTGGTTTGTTATTGTAAAAGCCTACAAAGAGCTTAATGTCCATCAATAGGGAACTAGAAGATGAATTGTGTAGTTATTTTAAAAATGAGCTAGATCTTATGTACTTACAAGGAAAGATTACAGATACATTGTCCAATTTAAAAAAAAGTGCTGAACTGTGAGTATTTTCTGTTTTCTGCTTGTGTTAAAACGGATGGAACAGATTTGAGGAAAGCATAAATTATATATGTTATTGTAGGAGACTAAAATATTACAAGAATTTATCAGCAATAGATGTTTTGGAGAAGGCTCCTGGGAACCTGAGAACCTGAGGTGGGCAGGTGGGCAGTTGAGCTTCATTGCATTATTTTACCCTTTTTACTTTTTGATTTATTTTTATAAATTTCTTCTCCATCTCTCTCTCTTATACACACTCACACACTTAAAAAGAATTCCTAAGTGCATTAAAAGAAAATTCTCCTGCCTTCTTTCTTCCTCCAAAGGTTCTAATATTTTTTAAAAATCAAATCTCAGAAAACTGGCTATAGAATAAAACATCTTCCCATGATCCCAATCTGCATTTCATTTAAATTCTTAAATACTAGAAAATATCCACAATTCAAGCAATAAATAAGGATTTTTTTTTCAATAATAAAAGTGAATCCCAGAGACTGCTGAAATTTTATAGAAATATTGAAATAAAGCATCTAGGAATAAATTTAACAAAAAATGTTAGATGTCTGTGAAAAACATGTGAAACTTATTGCAGGAATTTGAAGAAGGCCTAAATAAATGAAGCTAAATGTCATGCTTATCAATAGAAAGACTCAATATCATAAAAATGTCAATTTCCCAAAATTAATCTATGAAGTTATTGTTCAAATAGGGATCCCATAAAAGGTTTTGTAAATCAAAAACTAATTCTAAAATGTGTATAAAATGTAAAGGACCCTAAACCATTGTAATTGTCTTGAAAAATGTGGGAATATGTGCTCATCCAGAAATCAAGATTTATTATCAAGGTACAGTAATTAAGAGAATGTGGTATTGCTCAAAGGCAGACAAATAGACCAATGAAACAAAACAGTGAGCCCAGAAACAAACCAACACATTTCGGGAAATTTGATTTATGGCAAAACCGGCATTGCAGATGATTGGAAAAAGACAGGCTGTCTAATAAATGATTCTAGGACAATTGTTTTCCATATGAAAAAGATCTTCCCACAACTACCTTCACAAACAGTTAAACATGGGTGGATGTAAGATCAAATATAAAAAAACCCCAAATTTAAAACTTTCAGAAGAAAATATAGGGAGACTTATAACCTTGGAATAAGAAAAAAATATTTTAACCAAATCACTCAAAGTACAAACTATAAATAGGTAAGTTAGAATACATTAACATTTAAACGTTATGGTGTCTTAAAACCATAAAAAGTTATGACAAGCCACGGCATGAATTATAATATTTGCAATGCATCCATCTGAAAAAGGATTAATGCCCCAAATATATAACTATTCTTAAAAATTAACAAGAATATTACAACAACCAATAGAAAAATAGGAAAAGGTTACAGACAGGAGTTTACAGAATAAAAACTACAATGACCAGTAAATGTATCAACAGATACTCAACCTTAACCTCATAGTAATCAGGGAAATGCAAATTAAAACCACAAAGAAATAAAACTACGAACCCTTTAAATAGGGAAAACAACAGCAAATCTGACAATAACAAATGTTGATAAGGACTGGGAACACAATTCATCTGTTGGTAGTATCACTTTGGAAAGCAAGTTGGCAGTAACTGGAAATGCTGAAGCTAGGCATCTTTCTCAACACTGCAGTCCCAATCCTAGATGTGTACCCTATAGAAACTCTCACACCACATGCACAGAAGACATGAGCTAGAATGTCCATAACAGCATTGTTTGTAATCAGGACAAAATGCAGTCTAAATTTTCATTAGTAGGAAATGGATAAATAAATTTAATATAATACTAACACAATAGTGTACTATACTGCAGTGGAAATGAATTTTTGTTCATCAAAAAAGCCCCCAAACTTATGTAGCAACATATGCTAAGTCCTCTTCTAGGTTCTTTATAAATATTAACTCATTTGCTGAATGAACCAGAGCTAAATTTATTGACATGAGTCAACATGGATAAATCCCTGAACATCAATTGACTGAAAAAAGCAAGCCACCGAAGTATACGTGTAGTATTTTGCCATGTATGTAAACTTTGAAATATTTAAAGTAGTATATAATTCTCAGGAATTCATTCATATGTAATAAAAGTATATAGAGAGGTTACCTCAAGGATGAAGATGAGGGGCAAGGTGTGTCTCTGATGGGCTTCATCAGGAAGAATGATGTATTTCTAATGCTTAGTCATGGCTAAGTTATTATGTGTACCTCAATGTACCTTTGAAATAGTTCATAAAACAGTAAAAAAATAAAGAGAAAACTCATTCACTCCCATTTAATTGATTTTCTTTCAGTCTTTCTTCTATGTTTATTTTATACACTTGTGATTATCCTATATGTACAAACTTGTATTATGTGTCACTTCATAATATTGTTCCGCATGTTATTAAAACTTTTCATACAACAAACTGATGGTTGCCAGATGGGAGGGGAGTTGGAGGGATGGGTGAAAAAAGTAAAAGGGATTAAGAAGTACGAATTGCCAGTTATAAAAATGGTCATATGGATGTAAAGTATGGCATAAAGTAGTCAATAATATTGTAATAATTATGCATGGTGTCAGATGGGTATTAGACTTAGGGTGGTCACTTCATAAATGTCTAATCACTATGCTGTGCACCTGAAACTAATATAATATTGTATGTCAACTATAACTGGAAAATAATTTTTTTTAAAAAAGAAACCCCCTTTGATCACACCTGAGTTTATGCTAATGAGGAGATTGATAGCTTGAAGGTGGAGCTGGGCACCAGAAAGGCCAGGCGATTAGAGAGTTGGAAATTTCAGTCCCATCCACGACCTCTGAGAAGAAGATGGGGGTGACTGAAGATTGACCTCTATAAAAACTCGTGACCAATGAGATTTGATGCACTTCCAAATTGGCAAACACATCTGTGTGCTGGGATGGTGGCACACGCCAACTCCATGGGGACAGAAACTCCTGTGCTTGGGAACCTCTCAGACCTCACCCTATGTAGTTCCTCATGGGATGTTTATTTGTATCCTTTATAATAAACCAGTAAACATTTAAAAAAACTGTTCATAAATGTGATTAATGACAGAATGACATTCCAATTTGTGGATGTACTAATATACTTATCCAGTTCTCAATCTGTTGATTCCAGTTTCACTAAACTCATTCTCATTTTTCAGTCAGTGCAAACAATATCTGTCTTTTGGGGAATGTTTGGGTTTACTCCTTCTGATACATCTCCACAAGTGGAATTACAGTATCAAATAGTATAAGCATTCAAAGATTCTTAGTACTCCGCATTATTACGTTTTGCCAAGAGTAGGACCAACTCTCCTGCCCTCAGTAGTGTGCATGGGTGACTCCATTTCATCTGCAGCTTTTTCGGCACTAAATATTCTCGTTTTTAAAAATCCTTAAGTTTTTGATCGGTGAATAAAGAAGCTTATTTGTATTATTTTGAGAATATTTCCCCCAGCTGCGTGTCAAACCTTTATAAAGGGAGAAAAGCTTTATTATTGAGGGCGCCTCGGAGCCCGCAGTCTTGTTGACGCGAAGCGCTGCCGAGTTGGTTCTGCACTGGCGCAGGTGCAGCTCCGGGGGTCCCGCCTTTGGTTCTCCAGGACTGAGCGCCCACTCAGCCCTTCCCGCACCCAGCGCCGTGGAAACGGTGGCCCTGATCGGGGGAGCCCAGCCCCCACCGAAGCACAGCGAGGTCATCGGGGTCATACTTTACTGTTCACTATTATTCTTTCCTGCCCGACGAGTAGCATGGGGTTCACCCCTGGGCGGATGAGCAGGGTTGATTTTCAGGGCTGCTTCACAGCCGTCCTTGGGCCTCTTTTCACCCAGTGACACACTGGCCATTGACATCTCGCCCACAGAGAGCGGGCACACAGAGCTTCGTTCACCCGCCAGGCCAGGAGAACAGGGCGGGCGGGCCAGGCATCCTCCCCCGGGAGACCTGCCCCCCACCTCGGGCCACACACAGGCAGGGTGGGACCAGAAGAGATTTCCCTTTCCCAGGGAGAGGACTGGAATTTGGGGAGGAGGTGGGAATTGAGGAAGTTGGAAAGGGAGAAATGAAGGGGCGGGTGAGAAGTGGGAGGCTGTTTCTAAGGGTAGAGGAGTGGAGGAACGACGCGGGGAGAGATTGGGAGGATGTTTTCACCAACAGAGAGTTAAGGACGGAATAAGGGAATAAGAGGAAGGGAGAGGCTGAGAGGTGGGGTAGGGAAATGCGGTGGTGGTGCAAAGAGGAGACCCAGGGAGCAATTTGAGAGGACATTCAGATCTAGCTGGGGGTTACGTGAGTGGGAAGGGAATGTGGGAGTAGAGGGCTGAAAGGAATTTCAGGAAGGGCAGAGGCATTGTCATGCCTCTGCTGCCCCCTGGAGGAGCCTGGGCAGTGGCTTTTGCCAAGGGTTCTGCTTGGAGCCTGTGCAGGACCTGTGGGGAAATCTGCAGCTCCAGGCCTTGATCCAGGTGGAGGAAAGTGATGAGAGAGGTGAGCAGTGTGCACTTAGCTTGTAGAGAACAGGCAAGGACAGTGCTTCCCCAGCTGTCAGGAGTCTCCTGGGGGTGGACTCTGAAAAGGTGATGAGGTCATCTGGGGAGATGGGAGAAGTCAGGAGGACCCAAAGAGAGGGAAGATCACCTACTGGAGGGAGGATCTGAAGAAGCACAAGGACCCCTTGGGAAGCCCAAGATCCTCCAGGGACCAGCTTCTTGTCACAGAAAAAAAACCCCACCAGTGAGAGATGAACTAGATAAATAAATTATGGCTTAGACATGTTATGAGAGACAATGTGGCCTCTAAAAATGGTGCTGTAAGGTGATGCTCCTCAAACTGTATGGGGCATATAAATCTGGGTGATCTTGTGAAAATGCAGATTCTGATTCAGCAGGTCTGGGTGGGGCCCAAGACTCTGCATATCTCACAAGCTCCTAAGCAATGCCCGTGTTGCTGCCTCAGGGCCACCTATGGGCAGCAAGGGTGTAAGGAATTGTGCATTGACATGGAGAAATATCTGTTACATGGTAAAGTGGAAGAATAGACTATGTGGGGTGAACCCCATTTTGGTTTTTAAAAAGTGTGTCTTACACAGACACACAAATGCACACACATAGACAGAAAAAAGAAAGATGCAAAAAAACATGCCAGCTACATCTTTCTCTAGGAGATGGGGTTTTAAGTGATATTAATTT
This sequence comes from Eonycteris spelaea, assembly GCA_003508835.1. Lineage (NCBI taxonomy): Eukaryota > Metazoa > Chordata > Mammalia > Chiroptera > Pteropodidae > Eonycteris > Eonycteris spelaea. The sequence goes on from PUFA01000001.1 coordinate 20,783,994, forward strand.
TCTACTTTTTGCTTATCTCTATTTTCTGCATTTTCTTCAATAAACATACTCCTATTCTAAGAAAAAAGATTCTCTCAAGACCTCCAAAGTTATGTATTTTGGAAAGAGAACTCAGGCAGAAGATCACAGATTTCCCTCAACTGGATTAGTTGCCCCTCATGCCACTGGAGCATTTATTTACACACTGCATGGGAATGGAGCCCTCAGACTCAGCAGCTTGATGTCTGAGCTCACTTTTGTCCTGCTAAAGCTTAACACAGACCCTCAATAAATAAGTGGTCACCTAATGAGCATACAGAACAAGGTCCCACTGACGTAAATCTGCTTATGGTAAACACTAGGAGCACGCTTAAATTGCCGTGTGAAAGTAAAGTTTTCTTAGTGGCTATTGCTTATACTGCTTGTATTATGTGGGCTGGCTGAGCCTAAAGACCTTAGCGTTATGAATGGATAACTCTTTTTTAAAATGTCATCTGATAAAATATCATCGATCATGTCATTTGATCCTCTGAAGTAAGTGCTCTAACCTCCCTTTTATAGAGGAAGAAACTGAACCTCAGAGAGTTAAATAGACTTGCCCAAGGCCCAAGACTAGTAAGAGGCAGAGTACTGGGCTTTTTAATGTGATTCTAGAATCTAATTTCTTACCGAGATGTACTACATCTTAGAAGATACTGGATTAAGGTTCAGGAACTTATCATCCCAGTTCATGTGCACCCCTATCTCTGGAGCTCTGTTTTCTTGTGTGTGAGCTTGGGGTATGCAACCTCTGCATCGTAGGTCAGGATGCAGGGAAGGGAGCAGCATGGGCTCACTTAGAGTGAAGCTGGGCACATGGGAGGGTGCTGTGATGATGGTGTGGGGATGCAGATGATGAATTTATTTGTTTAAAAGGGGCCTGATAACATGAAAATGAAATCTAGAAAATGAGTAACTAGATATTCTTGAGATGATCTTTTTTCCTAATCTGGACTTTTCTGTAAAATAAGAAACACTTTTATTATGTTTTCCTCTACCTTTGAAAAGTTTTAGTCTATCAAGCAAATTGCATTTGTTAACAAAAATCGGTTCTCATTTTTTTTTATTCATCAGAGTCATTTGTAACTACCACACCTTCTAATTAACATGAAATATAAACAAAATCACACTGAGTAGCTGCGGTGTTATACAAAAAAAAGAAATTTGGCATTTTAGTTGGCCTGTGCAGCTTTATAAGAAGTAAATACTTAAACATTGTTAAGGCTCTTAAAATAGTGAAGAAGACCCATGAAACTTTTAAGAATCTATCCTAAAGAAACTATTTAAATTGCAGATGAAAAAAATGTATTTTACAAAGATGTTCATTGCTTTTTTTATGATAACAGTAGAAACACACTAAATATTCATCTATAAATAAATGAGGACACATTTGCATGTTTGCAAAAGGCATATTTTGCAACCATTAAAAGTTCTGTTCAGCCTTAGAGTGGAGAAAAATTTCCTATGTAGGGCACCAAACCCAGAAGCTATTACAGAAAAGCTGACAGATTTGACACCATAAATATTAAAAAGGCTTGTCCTTGAAAGACATTATAAACAAACTGAAAATATGAGTGGCAAACTGAGATAAAAATATGCAGGAACAATATTAAATCCATGTATTTTTATTTTCCTCATAAATCATGCTCTCATTCAGCTTCTCTCCTCCAATGGCGAGCCACAAACCTCAGTGCCCAGAGGGGCAGGGATTGCCTGGGCCAGAGAGGCCCTGGGAAGACTATGAGTCTCAGTCCTGGCTTCTTTCTCCCCCTTAGCAAGACAAGGGTCTTGAATGCCAGCCTTTGTAGAGAAAAGAAAAGGAATGTTTTTATCTTGAAGCTTGCTCTTGACTAAGACCAATCTTAATAGACTTGATCATAAATATCTACGTAGGGAGAACTACTATCAAGAGGAAGTGGGGAAAATAGCCATCTCTCCCCCTGGGAAGATTGTGGGAAGAAGAGAAAGATAGGGATAGGAGAAGCAGTTGGTGAGGATGAAAGAAACATCAAAAGCAGAAGAGAAGCTTTGGTCTCCGTTTTTGTTTGGAGTTTTGGGACGAGAAGCCTCACAAGATACCTACCTGCTCTGAAGAAGGCCAGCATTTAGCTACCCAGGGTCTTTCCTGGCATTTATTGGCAGGAAAGGTGTCCAGAATTTCCTGGATACCCCTGGGAAGGAAGAGCCGACCCTGTAGGTGAGGACTGGGTGGTCACCCGGGATGGAAGCCAAATGAGAGTTGAAGGCAGGCCTTAAGGAAGTTCAGAGCAGCAGTAGGACTGAAACGGAGAAGAGTCCATTGAAAGGACCTTAACTCCAAGGGAGCTAAGAAAGACCTGGAGTTTCTTAACCATAGATGTAAGCAATGAAAGTCAGCAAGATGTGTGTCCAGTGACCAGGTCGACAAGAAACGTGACTACAGAAATCAGAGGAGCTATAGAGCAGTACAAGGACCTGTGCCCAGGAACTTAGATCCTTTCTGCAGCTTCACTGTGAGACCATAGCAGCCCTATCTTCCATACACCCAAATTCCGTCTCAGAGAATTAGCAGCAGGAGGAGTATAAAAGTTAAAATAGTGGCTGGGGCAACTGTACCAAAAAAGATGCCAAAATATGATGGTTTAAACAATATAAGCTAGTTTCTTTCTCAAATGAAAGGCCACATGGGCAGTGCGGGCCTCCATGGCAGTTTGAAGGGGTCAGGACTAAAGCTCCTTCTATCTTGTTGCTCAGCTGTTCTCAAAGAGTGACTCCACCTCATGGTTTAAGATGGCTGCTCTAGCTCCTGCCATCATGTATGCATTCCAGCTAGTGGGAAGAAGAAAACAATAAATCAAAGGCACATCCCTCCCATCCTTTTTAAGGGCATGAGCTGGAAGTCATACACACCACATATTCTCATACACTGTTGTCCTGAACTAGGTCACGTTCTACATCCAGCTGCAAGGGAGGCTGTGAAAATCTTCTGCCAGGGAGCCACCAAAATATCCATATATCTCACACATAGAACACATTTGCCCTCCCCCAGCTCAAAGTTCAGGATCTCTGAGTGCTTCAGGGTTCTCTCCCACAAGTTCAGATGAGACTCTTTATGTCTGGTGACCTTTAAACAAAAACAAAAGTTACCTTCCCACCTCCGATCACACGCATACCCAAAATGCACCCATGGAGAAGAAATAGGATGACTCAAAACTTCCATTCAGAAAGGGGAAAATGGAAAACACGTAGCAGTCAATAGTCCACAGCTATTATAAAATCCTGTCACATAGGGGTTACAAAAACTCCCTTCCCTGGCAGGTTTGTCCACCTGGTTGCCATTTGTTGGTTGACCCCAGAGAGGACAGGTTAGTTTGGGAGAGATTATTTCTTGTTTGTTTTCCTCCATGGCCTTATCCTAAGTGGGCTTGTAAATTTCGTAACCTATTTCCTTTGGTACCTTTTAGGGAGCCTAGGAGTTACTTTAAAAGTCAGAGCAATCACAGGCTTCTTCAGCCCACGCTTATGGGTTTTTTGGCAATAAAATTCCCTCTAAAAGTTCGTAGTCTTCTAGGCCATTCATTTCCTGTCAGTGCCATGTGCAAGTAACCACAGTCAAAGCTCTCCTTTAGGCATAGGTTTTACACAGGAAAATTCTGTTCTTCAACTTGCTTTTGACTCTGCCACCTTTGTTCTGGCAGGCAGTGAAATTATGAGTAGGTCTTATCAACTCCCAAATTTGGTCCGTTTTGTCCTTAGTCCCAAGGAACGGTTCTTACTCTAGGGCATGACCCCTACTCCCAACTACGGGTTGGCTGGAACTCTTCCATCTCTCAACACTGTGAATCTCCGATATTCCCAACCAGCTCTCAGCGCCATAGCGGCCACTTTCTTCTAGGCCTCATGATGTCCTACCTGCACATGCTCAGCCAAGCCCTCAGCCAAGGACCAATGGAGAAGCTCAACGTAGACTTTCTAGTACCCTAAACCTTCATGCAGTTCCCTCTCCTTTGTTACCTTTCCCTGAAATCTCTAGCCAGATAGGCATCCCTGGATTTCTGCCTCTTCGCCTCAGCAAGTTTGCTCTGCTGTGTGTACGTGCCATCTCCCTGCACTGTGGCCCAGAAAGTGCCCCCAAGAAGAAAGCCAGGACCAATGTAGGATTTACCCCATGTGTTTCCTTTCTCTTAAACATCACAGTCTGGTACTGCCTACTGCCCAATGCCTGAAAACAGTTGCTTCATATATTTTATCTAATTTTATAGTTGTTTATGATGGTGGTGGTGGGAATCTGGTATCAGTTACTCTATCAGGGATATAATCAAAATTCTTTCCTTCTTTAGTGAGAGAATTTTATTTGGATGCACAGCTATCCAGGGAGCTGGCTAGTGGAATAGGAGCAGAAGCAAAAGAACGTGCTTCTACTTTTTTTTGTCTTCCTTTCCTGCTGGCTGGAATGTTATGGCTGCGATTACTGTCCACCAAAAACAGAAATCACCAATGTCAGAAACAAAATATGGAAGTCAATAGAAATTCTCAGACCTTGAAAAAATTAAAAAGAACTATTATGATTAATCTTATGTCAATAAATTCAACAACTTAAATAAAATGGACAAATCTGTGAAAAATACAACTTACCTAAAGTGACTCAAGAAGGAAAAGAAAACTCTAAATATCCCTGTACCCATTAAATAAATTGAATTTCTAATAATAATTTTTAAAAACTTCTCACAAAGAAACTTCAAGCCCAGATGGTCTCATCAGTGAGTTCGATCAAACATTTAAGGAAAGTGGAAGGAGTAGCAAGATCATATTGTAGAAGAACACATTGATAGGAAATATTGTTACAACTAAATTTGGAAATTATAATCTGCCACAGTGACGTTGGGATTGGCTAAGAGTTCTTAGACAGGATGTAAAAAGTACAAACCATAAAAGGAAAAACATAAATTGGGCTTATCAAAATTAAAAAAAATCTACTCATCAAAGGACACTATTAAAAAGATGAAAAGTCAGCACTCAGACTGGGAGAAAATATTTTACATGTATAATTATATATATATTACAAAGATTTTACATGTATATAACATATATATGACAAAGAATTGTGTCCAGATTTTATAAAGAACTCTTATAAATCAATAAAAAGACAAATAACCCAATTTAAAATAGATGAGACTTGAAGAGAACTTCAGAAAACAAAATATCAGGCCAAAAGGCACAGAAGACAGTCAACGTTTTTAGTCATCAAGGAAATGCAAATCAAAATCGCAATAAGATGTTGCTTCATATCTATTAGAATGGCTAAAATTACAAAGACTAAAAATTCTAAATGTCGGTAGGCAGGTGGAGCAACTAGATTTTCATGTATTGCTGGTGGTTATGTAAAATGTTACCACTATTTTGGAAAATTGTTTTGCAATATCTTTTATAAAGATCAACATATACCTATCTTATGACCCGGGTTAAAAAGCGGAACAATATCTCCCCACCCCCAAGATGTCCACATCCTAATCCCTGGACCCTATAACTATATTACATTACATGGCAAAGAGGACCTAACAGGTGTGATTAAATTAAGGGCTTTTCGACTAAGAAATTATCCTGAATCATCCAGGTAGACTCAATGTAATCACCAGGGTCTCTAATAGAGAAAAGAGGAGGCAGAAGAGGAGGTTAGAGTGATGCGATGTGAGAAGGATCGACCCACTGTTGTAGGCTTTAAAGATGGAGGAAGGGGGCCAAGGGGACCAAGGAATGTGGGCAGCTTCTAGGCGCTGAAAAAAGTACAGAAACGAATTCACCCTTGCTATGGACCGAACTGTGTCTCCCCACAGTTCATATGATGAATCCCTAACTTCCAATGTGATGGTATTTGGAAAGGAGGCCTTTGGGAGGTCGAGTGAGGTGAGGTAGCAAGAGTAGGGCCCTTCACGATGTGATCCAAGTCCTTGAAAGAAGAGACAGCAGAGAGCCCTCCACCTCCACCATTGTGAGCACACACAGTGGAGACAGCTAGCTACCTGCAAGCTGGGAAGAAAACCCCTACCAGAACCTGAGTATGCTGGCCTTCTGGTCTCAGCCTTTCAGTCTCCAAAAGAGTGAGAAAATAAATTTCTGTAGTTTAAATAGCCAGTTTATGGTATTTTATTATGGCAGCCCGAGCTGACTAAGATCCCCCTAGAGCTTCCAGAAAGGAAGGCAGTTGTGATGACACCTTGATTTCAGCCCAGTGAGACCTGTGTCAGATTTTTGACCTACAGAACTATAAAATAATAAATCTTTGTTGTTTTAAGCCACTAAACTTGTAGTAATTTGTTACAGCAGCAATAGAAAACTTAACACTTCCAGCAATTCCTCTTCAGGGTATTCACAGTTAAATGATAATAAAAACATAGAAACAGCAGAGTCTGTGAACTGGACCTAAGTGGTACTTAGAGGGAAGTTAGTTATAGGTTTAAATATTTATATCAACAAAGCAACAAGAGAAATTAAAACAAAAAATATATTAAAATTATGTGTAGATGTTTGCAGCAGTTTTACTCATAATAGTAAGAAACTAGAAATAACCCAAATCTTCATCAACAGGAGAATGAATAAACAAGTTGTGGCATATTAGTACAATGGAATACTATTTAACAATTAAAAAAGAATGAACTACTGATACATGCCGCAAAATGCAAGAATCTCAAAAACATGTCTAGTGAAAGGAACCAGACACAAATGAGTACGTAATGTATGATTCCATACCTATGGTGCTCAAGAAAGGCAAAACTAATTTGTGACACTGAAATGACCATTGTGCAAGGAGATTGGGCACAATGGAATTTTCTAGGGTGATGGACATGGTCTATAATTTGATTGGTATGTTTGTTACATAGGAGTAAAAATTCATTAAAACCTTCTGCGTTATACATTTGCCATCTTTGCATTTCACTGTACTTAAGCTTTCTTTAATGAAGAACAGGAAGAACAAATATTGGGGGGATGGCTCAGTGTTTCTGGCATTTCTTTTATATATCCTATCTTTTTTAATGTAACATAAAAAAAAAAAACTCCTTTGTGCAATATTGTTTGCTGCTGTAATTAATGAATCTCAAAATTCCACTGTCTGAACACAACAATGTTTCTCATTCACCTGAAACCCAACAGGGATGCTCCTGATCTGTAGGCAGTTCCCTTCAACGCGGCGATTTAAGACTCTTGGCCTCCACCAACTCCACAGCGTGGCTTCCAGTCATTGCAGTCGTCTGCATCAAGCCAGCAGCAGGGGCAAAGCTCAGAGACCGAGCATGAGAGGTTTCAGCGGGCCACGTTTGGCCCTGTTTTCACTCTATCGGCTTGAATTTTCAGTTAGCCACTAACTGGAAAGGAGGCTGGTAACTGTAGCCAAGAGCCTTAGAGGAAGATGAAAAAGATTTGATAATAGGTTAACAGTCTCTGTCATGTCATATTATTAAAATCTCATATTAGCTAACATGTATTAATATATACTGTTCATGAGCAACTGTTCTAAGAGCTTTATAATTTTCAACAACTCTTCGAGGTACATACCAGCTTAATCCCTGTTTTACAAGGGAGGAAACGGAGGTATGAAAAAATTGAGTGAGTTGTCCTAGTCATTTAGGTCAGAGGAGGTAGAGCCTGGATTCAACTCAGGCAGCCTAAGGCCAGAGCAGGTGGCCATAACCATTACTTTATGCTGCATCTATTTAAAGATTGCATAATATTCCACATGTTTGGATGAGCAAAATTTCACTTAACCACCTTCATATTGTTAGAGATTTAGATTATACATCAATTGGGGCTCTGCAAATTATGGGTTACTGAACATCTTAAAGATTTTCCCCTGTGTTATGGGTCAATTCCTTAGGATGAATTCTTTTGTATTTTTTAAATTTTGCTAAATTAGGTAGACAAGACTCTGCTTCCTCTCTGATTTATGTTCTGCATACAAATGACCTCATTATTGACAAGACATTCATCATTGGATGTTAAATGTTTTGGTTCAGCTCTCTCAGTTTGCAAATTATTCTCTACAGAATATTAATTTGCTTTGGTTGATATTTGGCCCTGAAGACACTTGAGTAGACAGGCAGTTCCCTACTTTACACAACGGAGGCATGAATTTTTCATTGGAAAAGATCTCACAGCCTATCTGGTCCAATTCTTTAGCTGATAGAGAAAAATAATTCTAAAAATGGTGATACAAAAATAGAAATTTTAAAAAATTGAATCACATTTTTTTACTTACTAGGGGAATGTGCTCTCCCAGAGAGTCTATAAGAAATGCTGCAATAGGTGAAAATTTATCTCGTGAACAATTAGTAGCCATTAAAGTCAAGCTGCAGAAAGAGACCAAGCTTCAAGCTGACAAACTGAACCTCAGCTTTAGAAGTGATTTGGCTGTTATAAAATAATAGTTAACATTTTCTGAGTCTTACTGTGCATTGAACATAGCGCTCAGCATTTTACATACTTTGTCTCATGTAATCTTTGCAGCAAACCTCTGGAGTATATTTTGTTAATATCCCTGTTGTACAAGTGAGGAAACTGGGGCTCTAGAGGTTAAATACAGATGCATTCCTTTTAAAAGCAGAAGACTGTCTCCAACAAGATAGCTCTGGAACCTCATCAACACTGCTTGCATCTTTTTAGATTCTTCATTTGCCACGTCGAGGCAGAGTGGGGGTTCCACTCGGATAGATAATTTCAATACCCTAGAGCTCTCTTAGTTTCTCAGGTTAAAAAAGAAGGACTAGGATAGAAAGTTAACTAGTATTATAAAAAGCTAAACTTTCTTGACTCAGAGTGGGAGAGATGGGCTACTAATGTTGATGGATTGGTTGATGACCTTTCCAGAAGGGTCGACCCACTGGGAAGTCTATTTTAGAGTTCCCATTCTCTGTCACTTGCTCATTCTTTATATCAAGTGTCCTGGGATTCTTCCCTCTTCCTTTTTTTTCCTTCACCTCTCACAGCCTCCTCCCAGCCTCTCCCAGGCCCACCCTTCCCTGTCTCTTGATCCTTCCCTGTCATGGACTCTTCTTGAACATCTCAGAAAGAAAAGGCTGGTTTCCAACAGCTTCCATCTATTTAAAAGAGAAATTCCTTCCCAAATGTCAACCTTTGTCCCAAGGCTCTCTTTCCTCTTATAGAACAAGGTCCTGGGGCTATCTATTCCCCTTAATGACTATCCTTCAGTTTCAGGTACCACAGGAGGCCAAGCTTTCCCTCAGAGGAGGCTTTTGGGGGTGCGGATTTCAAACCCAGCTCTCAATGGGCAGTTCTGGTTGCATGATCACTTGGTGCTCCATGGAAGTTGTTGTTGTTGTTGTTGTTGTTGTTGTTATTGGTTGATGCATAGTTCTCTGATACAGATGGCATGTCTTTGATGGAGAACCCAGGGGTTTCACTGTGAGTCTCCCATGGTAGCTTGCCACCAACCCCACAAGGCAACTTTTCTTATCACTAAAACCTTTGGCACTATAATGCCAGCTGGATTACATGGCTCAGGTGACAAAGCTGTTGCATCTCAGGTAACAAAGGGCCACTTGGAGACATTGGAATGGGGCAGCCCAAGTGGGGGCTTCCCCTTCCTTGTCAGGTGAAGTTTTACAAGCTAAATGTGTTAAGTTCTTAGAAAGAGAGAGACAGACAGAGAAAGAAATGAAGTTACTCTTGGCCAGATTATCTTCTTAGATCTTTTTATGTACATATCTCCCAACTAATTAAGTTCCTTTAGGGTGTTGACATAAAAAACATCCAAATCTGTAGAGCATCGGTCCCCAACCTTTTTTGGCACCAGGGACCGGTGCTCCTATGAGAATCTAATGCCTAATGATCTGAGGTGGAGCTGAGGCGGTGATGCTAGCGCTGGGAGTGGTTGCAAATACAGATAAAGCTCCGCAAGCTGGCCAGCCACTCACCTTCTGCTGTAAGGCCCGTTTCCCAACAGGCCATGAACCTGTACCAGTTTGCAACCTTGGGGTTGGGGACCCTTGCTATAGAGAATTTTTATGAGTTTATTTGAGCCAATGAATAATTGCTAGGAAGCAAAATCTCAATGAATTGAGAACATGTTTCAGAAAGTGGCAGTTTTGCAGCTTATTTTATATATCAGAATCAAAGGAGGTTATGGAAGGAGGGTTACATGAAATCCATTGGTAGTAGAATAAGAGGGTGGGAGAAAGAAAAGGGAAGAAATCTCTGGGATTGATAAAAAGTTAACTTAGAGACACACATTTATTTTATATTGATTGGTACAGGATAGTTATTAATTAACGTTTACAGTATTTAGAGATGATGTTAGGGGGAACAAAATAACAATGAGAAATTCTTTTGTCTCGTGTTCTGGGTTGTGTCCTGAGGGGTCTGGAAAAGGAGATTAGTCTGACATTTCAAAAGTATGTTATCTTAGATGCAAAAAGATAAGAGACAGGCTTACTTAAGGTAGAGATTGACCCCTGTCAAAGAAGCTACAGGCCTAGATTTAACTACCCTCCATGACCTGCTTTTAGTTAGGAATTATTATGTAAAGACCATCCTACGTGGTTACTTTCGGTCTCTTACTTTGTAAGGCCTGTCATGCGGGCCTCCCCTAAACTTGTCAGGTTTAGTATGTGGCCCCTTTTTGTCCATATGGGAAAGGTTAGAATTCTAGCCTCTCTACCTACATCGCTATGTGATCCTGGGCAAGCCACCTCATTTCTCTGAGTCTTGGTGTCCCTCTCTGAAAATGGGATAAGGCCTGAGCCCACAGCCCAGCGGTGCTGTGATTATTAAGAGAGAAAGCACACAAGCACCTGGCAGAGTATCTCTACGTAGTCAGCTCTCCTTAGAAACTGGCTATTATTCTCCTCCCCTGTGACACGCTGACAGATTCCCCTCTCCAGCCCAAGTGCTCCGTAAATCTGTGCTAATGTGTTAGTGGGTGTCGATGAGTTCATGTAACCCTTGGGTCACATGTGGTTAGCATGTGTGCATTTTAATAGGCTCTTTTATAGTGACTCTAATGATGTGCGGATTGTCTGGGGGCTCTGGGGGTTGTTCTCTCAAGTTGTAAACTCACCGCTGCTCTGTTCCACATTCTCCTGAGTCTCTAGCCTACCTCCTCTGCAGCCCTGCGTCTGCCCTGCGCCTCTGCCACAGCCGCCTCTCTACAGTCGCTCAAAGCCCAAGACTGTGAGGTGTGTTTATGTGGTTTGTATGGTGTGTGCATACATGTATGTGTGCTGTTTGTATGCATGGGTCATATATGTGTTTTGTGTGTGTGTGTGTGTGTGTGTGTGTGTGTGTGTGTGTCCTACAGGTAAGTCCTCAGAAGCAGAAAAAAGCCATAGACGGATTCTGCCTGAGTGCTATCTCCTCACCCAACTTCACAGGCTCTGAGTTCCCCCTTGCTCCCTTAAGCTCAACTGTGGGCAGCCCCTGTGGCCTGATCTTTGTATCTTGGTATCTTGCCCAGGGCTTTAGCTAAATAGGTGTTCGATGCAATAGTACTTCCTTGTTAATTGTCAAAAAAGCAGTGTTGGGATCATCTTTTCTGGGCAGTGCTGCAGTGCCCTCTAGTGGATTTTCTCTGATTTTTGTGTGTGTGTGTGTGTGTGTGCCCCAAAGTTCAGAAGTCTGTCCTGGGAATCCAGCCAGGCTTAGCCTCTGTTGTGGTTGGTGGTTCCTCTGCCTTGCTGAGAGCAGGGGTTCAGTAGGAGCTCAAGCTGTGTGTGTGGAGGGCGATGCCAAGGTCGGATTGGGGAGGGGGTGGCTGTTGAGACCAGATCTTGAGCTTGCACGGCCCAGGAGACAGGGTCGTAGGGGACAGTCAGACCTCTCATTTCCTTTCCCTCCCTTCTCTTCTTTTCTTCTCAGTCAGAAGTGACTCATTAGATGGCTTGATTCTGTTAATGAAAACAAGTGTACCTAAAACAAGATGACACTCAAAAGTCAAAATTCTCCTATCTCCATAGCCCATATATCTCACATATCTACCTCTAATCCATCGACAAGTCTCGGATCCAGTAAATTCTGGATCCAAAATACATCTCAAACCCAACCTCACTGCCAGACTGTTGCTTAAGCCACCTTCATCCTCTGTTTGAATTACCCCAATAGCCTCCCAGTCCACCTTCTGGATTCTACTCTTACTCTCCTACAATCCAAACTCCACACAGTAGTAGAATCAGAGCACATTGCCACACCCCTGTTCACTGATGCTTTATTTGTCCCCCCTCATTTCACTTGAAATAAAGTCCAAACTTCTTGTGTCCTAAAAGCGCCTGCATGTGGAATGAAGGAATGATGGCACTCCAGCGGGTGGAACCAGGACCAAATGATAGGAGTTGCAGAACATGAAATTTCCCTCCCAAGGAAGAGGGAATTTTTTAAGAATCAAAGCTGTCCTGGCTGTCTGCTCAATGAGAGGTAAGGTTCTGCCCTAGAGAGGGCAGAGCTACTGCTGGGAGATTGGCTGGAGACTGGAGGAGGTGATCTCCCCATCGCCGTCTTGCACCAGAATTCTGTATCTGTAGGAATAAGAAGCGTGAGGAGGAAATCCCCACTCTATTGGTGGTGGCAAGGTAAACAGAATCTGAACAACGGCAAAGGTCTTTGGGAAATGTCGGCCTCTGCTTCTTCTGGAACGCTTCTTCCAGTGTGAGCTCAGTATTTGGTGGGCAGCCCTTTTTGTTGATACTTCAAATATTGGTCAGACCAACTCTGTCTGCCTCCCCGAAACTTCCTCTTCTCCATCTCAGTTCTTCCCTCTTGCAGAGTACTGAGCACTCCTTTGTACGCATGCCGGAGATTGGGTTGCATGTTGGGGACATCAAGATGAAAGGTGCGACCTCTGCTGTCAGTAAGTTCGTGGATGAGGTGGAGTGGCGCTGGCTAGCAGTTCCAGCACCATAAAGATGCTTGGCCTGGCAGGGTAACTGTGAGGGGCAGAGCGAGCAGGAACTGGAGTACGGGAGACCCCAACCCTTGCTGAGTGTCAGCACCACCCAGGGAACCATGTGCTCGTGGTGCCAGAGATTCCCAGGGCCAGGCTCCAGCTTTGGAGATTTTGAAAGATCCCCAGGTGGTTCTAAGGTGACTAAGGTCGTAGACCCTGGCTTAGTTGGGAAGAGCTTTGTCTTTGAGACACCTGGATTAGAATCTTAGTTTTGTCATTTGACAGCTGTATGACTGTGGCATTTACCTCTCTAGTCCTGTGAATGAGCAGGAAGAGGAATAGGAAGGAGGGAGGGAGACAAGGAGAGATTTGTTGAGCAATGTACCTGGCCAGAGAGCACCAGGGTAGGGGCAGGGTGTCTTTATGAATGACCATATCACAAAGGCCCAGCTGTACCCCCAAGCCACAGGTACAGTCATGTTTCCACTTCTGGAGCACCTGCTGCCAGGGTTATTGCAGAAGGAGCCAAGATGGTGCCTTTATGTAGGGAACACAGCAAATCCTTATATAATGTTGTGAAAGGGTTTTCACAGTCATCCTATGAGGTGTGTACTCGGAGTACCCCCACTACAGAGAAGAAAATGGGTACATTGAGAGGTTAAGTAGTATGTCTAAGGCACCTGGAGTTAGGTACTGCATGGAAGTGGAAAGCAGCCCTGTCTCAGTCAAAAGACTAGAGTGAGTCTTGCTTACCAACCATTCAGCTTAAGAAATAAAATAGTACAGACACAGTTGAAGCCTCTGTATCTCCCTCCTGATCTCTTATGTCTCTCCCCTCCAAACACTGCCCTTAATTTGGTGTTTATCATTTTTACGCATGTTTATACCTTTACCATATATGCAAGGATTCATAAGCAGTGCATAGTATCCCATTGCACGTTTACAGCCTTTTATAGACAGCATCAGAGTAAAGAAATCCTCCTGCAGCTTGTTTCTTTATCTAAAAATTATTTTTGACATTTATCCATTTTGATATATGTATCTCTAATTTATGTATTACCATCACATTTTATTTTTTATCTATTTTTATTGAGAGATAATTGACATATAACATTGTATTAGTTTTAGGTGTATGACATAATGCTTTGATATATGTATGTTATAAAATGATCACCACATAAAGTCACTTAACATCTATTACCACACAGTTACAATTTTTTTTCCCTATGCTGAGAACTTTTAAGATCTAGACTCAGTAACTTTCAAATATACAATACAGTATTGTTAGCCATAGACATCATACAGTATGTGACATCCCCAGGACTTAATTATCTTATAACTGGAAGTCTGTACTGTTTAACTCCCTTCACCCATTTCACTCACCCTCTCACCCCCTAACTGTGGCAACCATCAATTTATTCTCTGTATCTATGAGTTCAGTTTTTTTGTTAGATTCCATTTATAAGTGACATCATATAGTATTTGTCTTTCTCTACCTGACTTATTTCACTTAGTATAGTGCCCTCAAGTGATGTTGTTGTAAATGGCATGATTTCCTTCTTTTTATGGCTGAATAATATTCCATTGTGTCTATGTGTATGCCTCATTTCCTTTATCCATTCATATGTTGATGAACACTTACTTTGTTTCTAGGTTTTGGTTACCGTAAATAATGCTGCCATGAATATGGGTATGCAGATGTGATTTTGTGATAGTGATTTAGTTTCTGTCAGACAAATACCCAGAAGTTGGTATGGTACTTCTATTTTTAACTTTTTGAGGAATCTGCATACTGTTTTCCATAGTGGCTGCACCAATTTACATTCTTACCAACAGTGCATAAGGGTTCCCTTCTCTCCACATCCTTACCAACACTTGTTATCTCTTGTCATTTTGATGATAGCCATTCTAACAGGTGTGAGGTGATAGATATCTCATTGTGGTTTCAATTTGCATTTCTCTGATGATTAGTGATGTTGAGGACTTTTTTTCATGAACCTGTTGGCCATCTGTAAGTCTTATTTGAAAAAAAAAAAAAGTCTATTCAGATTCTCTGCCCTTTAAAAAATTGATTGTTTGTTTTTACTATCAGTTTTTAAAATCCATGACTCTGTTGATGGACCTTTAGGATACTATCTTTTTTTTTTTTTTTTACTTATTATAGACAATGCTGCTACAAACGTTTTTGTTCAGGTATCCGTCTGCACACACAAGCAAGTTTCACAGGGGTGTACACCCAGGAGTGGAATTATTAGGCTTGAGAGCATTGTGCTTTTCAAATTCATTGTGCAGTTTCCCCTCATGCCTGAAGTGTACCAGAGTTTCTGTTGCTTTATATCCTCACCCACACTTGGTATTACCAGATCTCATATGTACAAGCTTACCTTCTTATTCAGTGCTGAATAGTCTTTTGTGGTAACAAATCAAATCAAATCAAATAAAACAATGGAAGAATAGTTACACAAGGAATGCATCTAGACTCTGTTCTTGGCCATTAAGTCCTCCGGATGGAGGTCGTTAAGGCAAGCTGTGCCATTATTAATTCAGAATACCCTGCAATGAAACATGGAGTGAGAGACATGAAGCTCACAAGGAATTTGGACCAACTCGAGGGTATCTCCACCAACAATCTGTTTCCAAACATCATCCTTTGCCTTAACTTTTTGTTCAGGGGGTTAAATAGGGAGCCCAAACTTCTGGGTTTGCCTGAGGTGGTCCCAGTTCGTGCTAGTTGTCCCAGTGAAATTAGCACCTCCTTTGACTCTTCAGGTTCGAAAGATAAATTATACAGTCATGCTAAATATAAAAGTGGCAATTCAATCGGTTTTCTATCCAGAGTACTCAGACTTCTGATGTTCTGCTGTGGTCAACGTAGATGTGATTTAAGGCAGGAGAGCAGATCATAGGGGAAGAGTTACAATTGTTGCTGCAATGATAAGATTTAAGATGAAGTAGGAGCCCTTAGAACCTTTCAGAGAGGGAGCTGACTACAGCCCAGAAGCCCTTTCCCTGAGAAGGTCTGGAGTCCTCACTGTGGGTCCTGGCCATGCTTCTTGGTCATTGCCCATGGGACAGGCAACTACAGGGAAAGGTGGTGCCAAAGCCTGATGGGTGCTCCCCCTCCTAGTCTCCTCAAGATCAGAATCTGTTCCAGGCCACCACACAGTGCTCCCTGCCAGCCCTTTTGTAAAGACAGTTCCTGGATGTGCTTTGGGAGTTGTGGCCAAGCTCTTGTGACAACACCTCCTGGAATAACAAAGAGATCCTTTGTGGGCAGCCGGCTCCATTTAACAGGTTGTGGATGGCTGGACTCCCTCTGGCACTTTCTTTTCTAGACAGCACTCCCTCCCCCCAACACCCCAACTCCCATCTATTCAGTTAAGACAATCTGGGATCCTAGATAGATAATTGGGCCATTTGATCAACCTGAAGAGGTAGGTCAGGGCAGCCTTCCAACAGTAAAACTTCCGGAGGAAATGACAGGACACAATGGGGGATTTGTGGTGGGAGGCAGCTCAGTGGTTGCCTTCCAGCATTGTGCCACCTCCCCAGCGAAGGCCTCCAGCTCAGCAGCATACTCATGCAACAAAGGCTTATGCTTAGAAGTCAGTCCACAAAGGATTTCCAACCAAGCAGCATCAGCAGCTTAGCCTCTTACTTTAAAGAGTAGACTCACTGGGGATCATTCCTACCAGTGGCATTTCAAGACCCATTTGGGGGTCCCACCTCCACAGTCTTTGTTGAACTGCCACCCACTCCTGCCCAAATGATGGTGACCCTCTTGCTTTTGTGCTTTCTCCATTATTCACTGTGTGTGTGTGTGTGTGTGTGTGTGTGTGTACACACATACACATGCCCATCACAGCACAATTAGTCCCTCAAGGACAGTGACAGTATCTCATTTATTTCATGCACTAGGAGTTCAATAAACATTTGTTACATGAAGAAATGAGTCCATCCTTCACCTAGCGAGGGTTAGTCCCAGAAGCAGACTGGATAGAGGAACCCAAATGATATTGTCAAGTCTCTTTTTGCCTTCTGCCTTTCATCTCTGATTCATTTTCTATTATACAGACAGACTGGCTTCATGTTTGGGGAGGATGGTCACCAGTCAGCCTCAAGTCACCGTATTTCAGCTCTGGGAAATGAAGACAGCTGAATGGTCTCCCTCTAGGCCGTTGATCACCCCTGGGGCGATGGCATGGGGTCCATTGAGTGGAGAGTCCCCGAGAACCACATGATTGGACTGGAGGAGAAGCAGTTTCCCAGAGCAGGTGGATTGAGGAGGACCTGAAGAGACAAAAATAATAGACATCCAGAGCAGTAGCACTGAAGCTTGAGGAATTGCTAGGAAGACAGATTCAGAGCTGGAGACCAAGGCTGCTCCTATAGGAGAGATGCCTGGCACCTAGCAGTTTGGATCCAGCCAGGTTTTATAAGGACCATCCCCTCCAGGGGAATGACAAGTGGTTATATCTGCAGACTTGGAACATCCTCAACAGTAAGCAGATGTTTAGTGAGAACCTACTAAATGTGAGACAATGTACAGGCCTGGGTGGATGGGGCAGTCACCAGTTGGCAAACCAGATGCAATCCCTGCCCTCACATGGCTCTCCATTTATTGGATGCTCACAGTCCACTGAATGGCTCCCACTGAGCCTCACCTCCAAGCAGGCTTTGGTTCTAGGACGATTGGGATAGGAGGTCATCATCCCAATAGCTAACATTCTTGGAACTGGGCTTGACAAGCATGGCACCATTTTATCCTGGCAACTGGGTTATAAAGTAGATTTTGGAGTTTAGGGTCAGAAACAGGCCTTAACTTAAGCAAAGAGAGAGAGAGAGAGAGAGAGAGAGAGAGAGAGAACATAGTTCACATAATTGAAGAAAAAGATGAACAGCCAGTCTTTGGACTGAGACAAGACCAGGACTAGTCACAGCTGCATGTGAACCCTGTCCCCTCTCTAGAAAGTGCTGCTCCTCTGGCTCAGCACCAGCTACCTTCAGTCCCTGTGCCTTCTCTCGAGTCCAACTCCCAGGAGAAGGCTCTGACTGGCCTTGCCTGGGCTAATGCCCACCCCTGTGGTTGGGATCAGGTTCTGTGATTGGCAACCCCGCCATGTGGAGTTGAGGAGGAGCAGGTCACCCAAAGGAAGGGTGAAAATGAGGGAATTATATTGGGGGTGAGAAAAACAGCAGCTGTGTGTGCTCTACCTAAGTGCTGTTTTATCTCTGTTTTCCAGGTGAGGAAACTGAGGCTTAGAGAGGTTACATGCAGATGGTGTGTGACAGGACTTAAACCAACCTGCTTTATGCAGAGCTCACACTATTCCTCTCTATACCAGGGATGCATGACTAGTGGGGCGCCTCACTCGATCACAAACAATAATTTAGCAGATAGCAGATAACAGTGGTGAAGAGTTTGGGGACCAGTTAGACGGTAATTGTAATCACACAGGCAGAACAGGAAGGACTAACTCATACCAAGGCAGTAACTAAGATGGATGGGAGGATGTGAATGACTAGAGAGCATGAAAAGAATGTTAAATAGCTAAAATCTGTCATGAATGATAACCAATAGGAGGCATGAAAGAAGGAGAGGAGTTGGTGCAGATACGTGGTGTGGCACCTGGTGGATGGAATTGTCCTTGACTGAGATGCAGAACCTGGAAGCCGGAAGTGGTGGGTTGAGGATGCTATGATTCTGGATATCTTGGATTAGGGGGCCTGGAGGACACCACATGGAGACAGCTTAGAGCCAGTCGATAGATTGGAGTCTTCTCAGCATGGGAAGGGCTGTGGATATTACGCCCAAGGGCACCGTGTCCTGTGAAACTGACAAAGGCCTGAAGAGTGAGCCTGGGAATCACAACATTTCAGGGAAGTTTAGAACACTTTCTGGGTTCCGCAATTTTGAGAGAAAATATTGGGGAAGGTGTCTCATTCATTGCTGCGCATCAGTGCCATTCTTTCCACCTCTTCCTGTCCTGCCCTCTCTCCCACCCTGCCTTACCCAGGTAGGTCAGTCTTAACATCTCAGCATCCATGGCGTTTCTTGAGCATAGCCTTGCCCGGCCTCCGGAACCTGCTTTATAACATCACCATTTCTTCTGCATAGAATTTAGTGCACTGTAACAATTTAATCTTATCAGTAATGCTTTTCCCTACTAGACCAGAAGCTTCAAAGAAGGCAGGGGCTGTGCCTCTCTTGCTCATTGTTATATCCCTGTGAGATAGAGAACCTCCTCATCTCGACCCTTTTCCTTGCTCCCCAACTTCCCTTCCCCCACTTCCAAGGATGCTGGTTTACTTGGCCAGTTTCCAAGGCACAGATAGGGACAGGGTCACAGTTTATTATAACTCACCCCCATTCCTGTAACCCTTCTATGTCCTTTACCTGTGTCACTGGATGAGTAAGACAATCCGGGCTCTATTGGGGGTCAGGACCTTCTTCTCTCCTGTCTTCCCCAACGAATACCAGAGCACTTAGAAGAACTCTTCATTTGGGCCTATAGTTCCTGGGAAGGACCAGTCCAAGCTGTGAGACTGAAGGAGGTCCCCCGCTTACTCGTAGAGAGGCCTGCCTTGGAGAGATTGTACACTTCCCCAGACAACAATAAAGCAGCACTTTGGTTTCTCATTTATTTTTATCCTCACAGACTTGGGAACTTAATGGGAAAGAAAGATGACTGGAGAGCAAGATTTAGCCATTCCTGGGTCCTCTTGTCAAATTCCATCTACTAGACTGTTCACCTCAATTAACTTGTGCTCAGTGAATAAAGGAAAGAAGGAAGGAGGAAATGCACGAACCAGAGCTGGTTTCTATCCTATAGTCATAACCACTGATAAAGATTTGGCCCCAGGAGGTCTTAGAGTACGGATGTGACCCAAACCCTGGACTTTGCTCTTGTGTACATAATCTGCGCACTGTGTGCAAGGCAGTGGTGATGCTATGACACAGTGATGCTGGGCTTCACTGTGACGCATTTTTGAAAGGCCTCGGTCAACCTACCAGCCCACAGTGGTGCAAATGTCCATAACTGAGCTGGAGTAGGAAGGTCTGAAGGGCCTGTCAGGGATTCAGCATTTTTTTTGGCCCACAAGTAGACTTCAGAGCTAATAACAAGTCTCTCAACTGCCTGCACTCTGTATTCACAGCACCTCTACAAGCTGGGCGTCACGTCTTCCTCTTATTCTGCAAAAGACGATACTAAAGCCCAGTGAAATTCTGTAATTTATCAGAGCACCCAGCATGAGTAATAATTAACATTAATTAACAATAGCAAATGGCACTACTATTTATTTAATACTTACTGTGTGTTGGGAACTCCATTAAGACCTCTACATATTTCTCTCATTTAATCCTCACAGCTCTCCCTTAAGGTTGGCATCATTATTTAACAAATGAGGAAATGGAGAATCAGATGGAGTGACTTGCTTAAAGTCACAAAGCTAATGAGAGGTGGGGTCAGGGTTCTAATCCAGTTCCTACTGACTCTGAAGCCCTTCTTCCTTGCACGGTGCTAATCCCCTTGCAGCTGGGAGACGGAGGGATAGCGAGGATTCTGTGAGCAGCAGTAGGGACCCAGACAGGCCTGACAAAATGCATTCTGAGAAGGAAAAGGCAGTTAGGTCTGACCCTAGAGTGGCAGCTTCAGAAATCGGGGAGAAGAAAATGCCTCTTTTGTACCGGGCCTGCTGGAGGGCTGGGGCAGAGCAGGTGCCGTGTCTGGCTGGGCTAGGAAAGACTCCCGGGATGAAACTGACCAGAGCCGGTACCTGGGCCGATGCTAGGAGCAGGAATGAGAGGGAGAAGGGCCCAAGCATTTGGGTGCATCTTCCCCACATAAGACTTGCGCTGCCCAGAGTCTCACAGCAGGGCCTGGCAGAGGAAAGGAGAGCAGGTCCCACGGACCCTGGCAGTCCTGAGTGGGCCTCCCTAAGGACCCTTCCACAACAGATGAGGGGCGAAGGGAGGAGGGGAAGTGCTAGTCTAAAAGTCATTGCTTCAAAAAGCAAATATCCACCCCTCCAAAACAGACTTTATGATCTAGTGGTTCTCCCTGATGTCCCCCAAACTTTAGAACAACCTGGGGAGCTTGTAAAACACATTAGTGTCCAGGCCGTGTCCCAAACCAGGATCTCTGGGGGTGAGCATCCTTCATTTTAAAAAACTTCCCAGGCGATTCCATTGTGTGTCTAGGGGCCAGGAGCCCCTTTCGCTTGGCCGTTTCCCTCTGTCATCTCTCCTTGCCAGCTCCTCTTAATCTCCAGGCCTCAGCCTGGTCTCAGCTCAGTGTCCGTCTCCTCAGAAAGCCTTTCGTGACCCCTGTCCTGGAGTTCTCCTTGGCAGGGTGGGTCGATGCCTGTCTATGCCTGTGCCCCACAGCACACAGTAACTGTTCAATAAATGGGCTTAAATGTTAAGTATCAAGTTAAAATTTGTTTCCCTAAAAATTTCCCCTAGTCCTCGATATTTCTTCCTTCCTAATTAAACATGAAAGCCCCAGTCTTTTCTATTTTTTAACTTTCCCCACATGTCTATGGGCATTGGTCTTTAATTAGCACTTTTGGATCCCTCTGGGTCCTCGCTGTCCTCCTGAGCCGGGAGCTGGCTCTCTGTTCCTGCAAACATTAGTGTTTCCCCAAATAGCTCCTAGAAAAGGAAGTGCGGCTTCTCTACCAGAAAAGGCAGTTTGCAAACAAGAGCTCTGCACAGGCAGGCTCAAAGGCAAGTGAAGCGTTCCCCTCTCCGGGAGGTGTTTAAAGCACCTCCACTTAAGATCAAAGAGAAGTTTAGTCAATACTCATCCATTTCCTCCTCCACCCTTCCTCAAGGGAAGGCAGAACAGAGCTCTATCAGAGGGGCTACTGGCTGCAGAATAGCTTCAAGAGAGTGGAGGCATGATCCAGGTAAGAAGAGAAGAAGATAAGGAGATGCAACCAACAGGGCATGGATTGTCTTTGGAACAGCTACGAGTCTTGTCCTGGCCCAAACAACCTGAGGCAATTTCTGAAACCAACTGTGAGGAAGAGGCCTGCACCCTTCTCACCTCCTTTGAATGGGTGGCTCAGAAGTGGGAGAAGGAGCCAGGAATCCACAGGGCATCCTTCTCCCGCCAACTGCCCAGGGCCTGGAGGAAAGCCAGGCCACCTGCCTCCTGGGGCTTGGGAATGTGCCCAAGTAGAGGAAGCTGCAGCACTGCCCCCTGCTCCCCATCAGGGAGAGGAGGTGCTGACGCACGTTCCTGGGCCGTGGTGAGAAAGATGGAACGCGCTGGATGTGGACAACCAGTCTTTGTTGGATTTCTGGCTCCATCGACTTCCCTTTCCTGAGCTCTCTTTTCTCACCTGAAAATGAGGGTTCTGTTGGACCAAGTGTCAAACAAAAGCCCCCTCTAGACTTGCCTTCTGGGGCTGGTGAGAAAAATGGAAGAAGCAGAGAGAGAGAAAAGCACAGGAGTTAGTTGTGACTCAAGAGAAAGCCAGGAACTGAGCCCTCTCTCTCTGGAGGGGTCTGGTGTGTCTGCTCATGGCATCAGGTGCTAGACTGGAGGCCCAGCCCATAAAGGAGGGGTGGAAAGATTCACCTACATCTTGGATGACATCAGACGAGGAAACTGAGCTCAAGGAGCTTTAAAAGACTTACACAGTGTAACGCTGGTAGCAAGCAAGGGACCTTTGTCCACTTCAGGGATGGCAGGTTGGTGAAATTTCACATGCCAGCTCTGATAGACTGACAAGCACTGTCTAACCAGTGAGCAGGTCTGCCACAGGCCTGGGAAGAGGCAGTAGCAGCACGAATACACAGATTTGTCATTCTTACTGATTCATTTGGTGGATTGTTACCAAGACGCTACTTCATTCAGGGAATGCAGCGGTAAATACGACAAACCCTGTTCTCAGGAAGCTTACATTCTAGAAAGGGAGACAGATAATACACAAGTAAACAAGTGACTAAATAATGTAATCTCATCTAGTGCTAAAGAATAAAAGGAAAATAAAATAGTGCGGTGGGATAAATGGTGTGGGGAGGAGGGAGACCAAAGAGGTCAGGGAGGTGACCTTTAAGCAGAGACCTAGATCTGAGAGGAGGCAGCTCTGTAAGAGCTGCAAGGAGAGCATCCAGGTAGAGGAAACAGCCAGTGAGTGCAAAGGCCCTTGAGTGGTGCCTCCAAGGGACAGTGAGAGATCAGAGTTGAGGCTGTTTAGGTGGCAAGGAGGAGGTACGTAGAGGAGATGGGAGTGGTGCACTCGGCTGTCTGCTCAATGAGCCCATTTAGATGTGTGACAGGTCTCCTAAACAGCCAGTCCAAAACGACACCCTCAGTCCCCAGCCTACCCCCTAACCAAACCGCTCCTCCCCAAGTCTTTCCTTCTCTTCCCATAAATGACCACCCACCTCATTGCTTAGAATATGCGCTACAACCACAGCCCTGTTACCTACCACCAACTCTGGCCTGTAGCCTCCTTACCAGCCTTCTTGCCTCCATTGTGGCCGTCAACCAAAGCACGACAAACTCTCATCAAACCAATCCCTCCATCACTTAACTGCCCCAAAGCTCTCTTTTCCCACTTTTGTCTTTCTTGCAATCCCCAACCCACAAACCCAGGGACAGATATTTACTATCTTTTCAAAAGAGAATCTGGTGTTGGCCATAGGGGCATTAAGCCCCAATTCAATTCACACACATTCCTCTAAGTTGTCTCCAAACTGACAGTGTTTCGAGCATGGTTTTAGGGACTGGGCATTAATTATCATAGGGACCATTTATCAGGTACTTGCAGTGTTCTTGGCCTTGTGGTCAGAACATTACAATTACCATGCAAGGGAAGTATGAATATCATCACTGTGGATACTTGGACTCAGAAAGGTTCAGCTTCTTATCATAAGTCCCCCAACTGGTAAATGGCTGAGCCAGGATTTGGACTTAGGTCTCTCTAATGCCAAAACCCAAATTCTTGCTTCTACATTAAACTTCCTCCAAGACTCAAATGGGCAAAGGATGATGGGCTCAGAGAGAGGCACCTTGACCTCAATTTGGACGTTTTCCCTTCATTTCATATCAAAGGTCAGAGCCTGCTCCCTGGCTTCCTCAGCACCTCCTCAGCCTGGAAAGGTAGAGTTAGCATGTTTTACCCAACTAGCCCTAAAGAGATGGAGGTGTTCCAGCTCTCCTTATCTGGCCTGGCTTTTCATTCCCGTCCCTCTATCTGTCCCCTCTCACGGTCCCTCTGTTGCCAGGTGGTCACCTTTCTGCTCCAGGCTGTTATAGCCAGTACCCAGGTGCCGTCCAGCTTGTCGGCCTCTTGATCAGGAAGCATTCCCGTGGGAACCATGGTGCCAACATCCGGTGAGGACGGGCCCTCCGTTACCTGCTGGCCCCGCTGTCTCTGCTATCAGGCCCAAGAACAAAGGAGCTCGGTGCCTGCCGCCGGGCAGGCTGTGTTTGTCCAGGGTGAGGCCCAGCCTGGCACAGATGCTGAGCAAACAGGAGTGCCAGCTTCACAGATCCGCCTCACAACAAGCAGGGCTTCAGCGGGGAGGTGTTGCTGCTAGGCCACCTGCTGAAATATTACCCTGCCCAACTCCAACCAGCACCTCAGGGCAGAGGGGACTGTAGGTAAAGCAGACTTATCTCTGGGCCTCAGGCTTCCCAGCTCTACAATGGCAGAGTTGCATAAGAAGATCTGCAAGACTCCTTCTGTGGTCTAGGGCCTTGAATAATATTTCTGGAAGTCTTTAGGGCTTGAGAATAGACCTAGGAGGCAGAAACACCTGGGGTTGATTGTGCAGTGCGGGCCTCTGTGTCATGGCGTCCCCACCTCCACCCCTGCCTTAGCCCCATGTACCCCACATGCCTCTCGCTGGCCAGGAGGACTGAATTCTCTCAGAGCAAGGTCCTTGAGCACTGGATCCATGCCTTCATTTGCCCCAGTGGAGCTTTGAGAACTAGAATTAGGGTAGTTCACTGTAAGATAATTAAATGTCACCGTCTTGCTTCTGAGGCCACCTAGAATCAGGTCTCTTACTCTCTGTACCCCAGATACCTTAGGAAAGGCTCAGAGGAACTTCAGAGGGCTGTTTCTCCAGTTAGGAAAGTGAGAAGCTGCATGGTAATAATGATTTTCAGATTTCATGCATATCAGAATCATCTGAAATGCTTGTTTAAAATACAGAATGCAGGGCCCCATATCCCAGAGATTCTGAGTCCCAAGATTCAAGTTACAGGGTGTGACTTGGGAGTCTGAGTTTTTAACAAGCACCTAGATGATCCTCAGGTCTCTGATGAAGTGGAATGAGTAAGCTTAAAAGCTAAAGTCCTGGGTTCAAATCCCACCCCTGCCACTTATTAGCACTGTGGCTTGGAACGAGTCACTAAGCATACCTAGCTGTCAGTTTTGTTTGTAAAATGAGGCTATAATAACAGTCTACCTCTTAATAAAAGAGACCTATTGTTTCAGAGTGTTTATTGCACTTTGTAAATGTTTTTGAGCAAATGGGGCATAAGTCCATTTGTCCAAACCAGAAACCTGGGGGTTCTCTTTGATGTCGCCATCTACCCCTTATCTCTCAACCACTCAATCACTAATCCTGTGAACTCTATCTTTTAAAGCATCTTAGATCTGCCCACTTAACTCTATCCCCACAGCCACCACCCTTGCCCAAGCCACCACCTTCCTCTACCTGACCACTGTACAGCTTCCTCACTGATCTCCTGACTTGCACCCTTGCCTCCTCCCTCTCATTCTTCCCAGAGCAGCCATGCTAATCTGGTAGGGTACTGCCTCTGCTTCAAACCCTAGCTCTCAGGAAGGCCTTATGAAACTGAAAAAAATTCCTCCAGTTCCTCCACACCTTCTTCTAAGCCTCCTTTCAGCCCCTCTCAGCCTCTGCACGTCTTTCAAATTCCTTCAATGAGTATCAGTTTCTCTTGCCCCTGGGACTTCATACAAAGTATGTTTGCTATGCCTGAAACAGCCACCACCCCACTCCCAAAACACACATCCTTCACCTACTACTGCTCATCTTTCATATTTCAGCGTGAATGTAATTTCCTCAGGCCCAGACATCGCCGTCCCCCTCACATGCACTCCTGCGACTCTGTCCTTCCTTCAAAATACCTATGACACTTGGCTGTGATGACTTCATGCCTGCCTCCACTACCGAACTAGCTCCAAGAACACAAACCTCTATTTCTATCCACTGCTGTAGCACTAGCGATTGCTAAAGTCTTTAGCTCAGAAAACGATGAATTACCCTGCCGAATGAATGAATGAATGAATGAATGAATGAGGGAGAAGCCTCTGCTCTAAGAATGTTGCGGTGGACACTCCCTGGTAGGGTCTAAACTGAATTGAGGGTTTAGATGTGCCTGGAAAAGACAGGCACGTGAGCGCGTCCCTAGGCATGTACAGGCCACAGGGAGGCGCCCCCGCTCGTTTTATGGGGATGGCAGCTCCTTGGACTCCGGTTCTGTTACTAATCGCCGCAGGGAGACAGGAGGCGGGGTTCTAGCTCTGATGGACAGTATTGCTCCGCCCAATCTAATTCATCTTTTCCTTGGTCCCACCCACTCCAGGCCTCGGAGACCCTGAGGATGGACCTGATGGCGCTGCCGCCAACCGAACTCCAGCCGAGGGCTCTTGGGGCGGAACCAGCGCCCCTGACAGTCTGTGAGTGGGAGACTGGCGGCTGGAGGTGGGGCCGCAGCGTTGACAGGCAGGCGGCCGGTCCCGCCCCTCTTGCCCAGAGCCGCCGCACCAGCGCTGGGGACAGCAGAAGTGAGTACGTGTGCGGCGCAGCAAGATCCCTCCTCAGACCCCAGACGGCGCGCGCACCGCGAGCCCCAGGTCCGATTCAGGCCTGCGACGGACCATCGGATTACCGTGCACCCCGAACTACAGCCACTTGTGCCCTCTCGCCCCAGCTCGCCTCCCGGAGTCCTCCGGCTCTGAGCTCTCCAGCGCCCGGGATCTTCCTCGACCGGTCCGTCCAGATTCCCGCGGGACCGACTTGCCAGCATCGCCGGCTCGGGGCGCCGGCGCGGTCCCGGAGCCGCCCGCCTGGAGTGCACGCCGTCCTTGCCCGGATCTCCTGGGACCGCGCGCGAGCCCTCCTCCAAGCCCGACGAGCGGATCCTCAGCTGGGTGTCCGCAGCCCCGCCGGCGCGGCCCGGCCCGGCGCGGCCCGGCTCGGCTCCCGGAGCCCGCCCGGCCATGGCCCGAGCCCGCCCGCCGCCGCCGCCGCCGCCGCCGGGGCTCCTGCCGCTGCTCCCTCCGCTGCTGCTGCTGCCGCTGCTGCTGCCCGCCGGCTGTCGGGCGCTGGAAGGTGAGCGGCGTCGGGGGGCGCCTCCAAGGGGTAAGGTGCCCCGGTCGCCCGTCGTGGTCGGGAGAGGGCCCGCGGTATGGATCCAATGCGGGCTGGGCGCACGTCGGAGGAGGGTCCCCCATCTGCGCGCGCTCCAGGGGCGGGAGGATGGGGCGGCGAGGACGTCCCCGGAGCTGCCTCAGAGACTCAGACTGGCCCGGAGGCCGGCGGAACACGGGTTGCGCGATCGCAGGCAGCCCGACTCGGCTGAGCGTCCCGGGGTTCCCTGGCCCCGCCATGAGCTTTTGTGGGAGTACCCCGCGGAGAAGTGGGGCCCTCGGTCCCTCCAGCAGGCTAGGAAGTGGAGGCGACTCCAGGCAAGGCGAGGTCTCCCAGGTTGCTGTTGAGCTGTGGCGGGTGAGGGCAAAGCCAGACTCCCCAGGTTTGGGGGCGGCGTTGGTTAGGAACCCGTTGGAGTTAACTGATCGTGTGAGTAGTGTGTGCACCCTGCTTTGTCAGGGGACGGCTGCGGGGGTGGAGTGACGGGGGCCTGTTATTGTTTATGGCTTACCAGAGCGCACACTGCACACGAGGTGCTGTGTGCACGGGGGTTGCACACACTGCTCTGCGGATCCCTCTCCACCTTCTAGCGGAACACCCCCAAGTGCTCACTCGGGTCTCCACTGAACCCCGGAGGTGGTGGGGTTTGCCCCAGTGGCACCGCAGCCTGATGATGCTTTACCCATTAGCCGTTAGAAAAGGTCGGGCTTCTCAGTCGGTTCTGTGAAATCTGCCAAGACTGCTGCCGAGGGGGTAGCTCCCACTTCCAAATGACAACTTGGAGGAACAGCCCAACTGTTGTTGGCCTTGGGGGGAGAGCTCACACACAGCACTTGACACAAGCCTGTGGGGGACAGAGGCACTGACACTGGTCACAAACAATAGACACACACACACACAGTTTCAAAAATTTTGGAGCCATTAAATGAGGGAAGAAGGACCTTCCGTAATGTGGAGGGAAGTACACCACAGAAATGTGGGGGAAATGAGAATATAGCCAGTCCTTACTTTTGGCATCTTTAACAGAGCTAGTCACTCACTTTCTTAGCTTAGGAACAAAAACATGAATTCTGCGCAACTTGGTGTGTTCATATGTTCACAATGGGGAAACTTCAGGAAAAACGGACATAGTGCCTAGATAAAGGCATCTTCTGGTGCTTTCTGATTTTCTCCAGGGGCAAGAAACGTTCCTGTGAACCCCTACTCTTTTTATCTCGGAGCCCACTAGTGCTGACAGACCGATTCACACGGGTGGACACTTGCAAATCTAGACAGGCACCCCGGAGTCACGCCCACACTTGCGCACACTCACCCACATGTGTGTGATAGAATCGCTGGCGTGAGAAACCAGTGTGGGGCTTTGTTGTTGATTGCCTCAAGGGTGTGAGCCAGGGAGTCTCTTGGAGTTCCCAGGTCTGTGTCTTAGCCCAGGAGAGGTGACACAGGCACACAGTCTTATGGGGCTGTGTGTGCCAGGCCCCAGGGCCCTTGTTGTGGGGTGTGGTGGGTGCTGGTGCTGAGAGGGGAGTGGGGGTGTGGTTTGGTCAGGTGAGCAAGGACTACCTGAGGAGCCCCCTCCCCCTTCCCTCCTTTTCTCTTTCCTCATCCTTTTCGCCCCCTCAGAATCTGCTAGACTCTCAGAGGCAGGCTTTACCTGGGAGCTGGCATCCAGGCCTCTAGGCCAAATTGCTGAATTGCTGAGGGACGGACTAGGAGACAGAGACCTGATGAACTGTGGCCCCTATCCTATCTCCCTCCACCCAGCTCAGCTGTGAAGTGGCATCTAGGGCTGTTCCTGGCCTGAGTGTGGGGTGCCTCTAGGAAGCAGCAATGCCTCCCAAGTGTGGCTTTCACCAGTTCCTTTTGTCAACCTCAGACTTTAGGGTCTTCAGGTTGTGTGCGTGGGAATGAAAAGAAAGAGAGATGCCTCAGGGCGCTGACCCCTGCCCAGGTCGGACCCTAACCACCCTCCCGTTGTCCCTCACGGTGAGGCGGTGAGATGGGATAGGATAGTACCCACCTCCCAGGGCTGTTGTGAGTGAGGATTGAACCCTTAATGTGTACTAAGTGCTTAGCACATAGCCATTGTTATTCAAGGATTAGCTATTATTATTATTACTCTAGAGTTTGCTCCTTGGGGAGCATCAGGAGTGAAAATTCTTCGTTGTGCCCTTACCCTGCTGGAGAGCAATTATGTGGAAGAATGATGGAGGGTGGGGAAGGGAAGGTTCGTCTGGGGAGGGAGAAGTTGTCACCCCACCTCTTGATCCCTTTAGCTCTGGCAGGGAAGGGAAGGAATGGGATGGGAAGAGAGGTGTCCCTGACTCCTGCCTTTGCCCCGCCCCTATTCTGGAGCTGGAAGGGTGGGATGGGTAGATTTGGAGGTTTTGGGCTGTGACCAGAAGGCAGGCACTGAAGTTCTCTTCGGCATCCCAAACTTTATGGAGGCGGGGCAGATCTAGTCTCGTTGCTCCAGCCTTCCATTTGGCTTTGCCAGGATACGATTTGCTTTCGGCTCTCTGCATCTGGAGGTCATTATATTTAGGCTCAGGGTCCCTGAGCTGAGGGTGCTGCCCCTCATCGATCCACTCATTAGGTATTGTCCAGCACCAGGTTGCTCTCCCCTCCCTGCGCACTTGAGGTTCACCAAAACTTCGTATCCAAGGATCTTATCAATTTTCCATGAGGATGAGGCCAGGATCCTTAGTTGTCAGCCCTGGTTGAAGAAACACCGTTCCTCTTGCCCTCTGATTGATTACCCCCTCCCCCACCACACACAAATTGCCCTTGGATTTAACGCTTTCCCTAAACAAGGCCCACCTTCTTGCTCACTTGTTCTTTTGAGTAATGTTCCCTAGCCCCCAAGCCAAGATCATTCTCCCTTTCAGAACCAAGAACAGGTGTGGGAGTGGATTCCAGTAGGGGAGCAGACCAGGAATGGAGCGTGGGAGAAGGAAGGCTGTTTGGACCATAGGGCCCTTATACCTGAAGCAGCATGGGGAGGTCCCTGCTGGGAAGAGACTGTTTTGAGAAAAGAAACAGTTAAGAGATCACAAGCCAGAGCAGCCTCTTTCCAGGCAAGCCATGTTAGCTGAGTTGCGGCTGCAGTGGAATTGGTCCCTCGGGCAAAGAGGCAGTGTGTGAGTCCATCTCTTTCTTGGGCAGCAACAGTGACCACTGTAGAGGTGGTAGCTGAGAGGGGACAATGGCCCGGGATTTCTGTGCCTGGATCACTTGTTTCAGTTGCCTTTGGCACCCCCCATCCTCCATCCCTGTTCATCATGAGCTGGCACTTCAGAGCTGCTTCTGAGGGACAGTGGCAGGTATTTGGGGGAACCAGTTCGCTTGTCACTACCTTCCCTTTAGCCAGAACTGCTGCTGCCGCTGCTACTGTGCCCTCAGTAGCAGTGAGAGGAAGCTGAAGCTGCCATGGGCAAGGCCTCTGCCACTCGGCCTTACACTAATTAAACAGCACCAAGAGGCTGAATCACCAGACCTGCATAGTTTGAAAATTGTAGCCCTGCCTGTTGTGCTGAGTCAAACTGGTTTGTCAGGATTGGGCAGCTGGAGTGGGGGTGGGGGGGTGGCAGGAGGGATCCTGGGTACAGGTGGGTACCTGGCCCTGGCGCAGGGTCTCCTATTGGCTCCTGGCAAGACCCACTGTGTCCCAGATCCCTGAGAAGGGCTCGAAGGCCTCACATAAGGGCTAGCTAGCTGTCCGTTCATCTTTTTGGCTGGCTGGCAGGGCAGGACTGGGGTGGGGGGCATGGATGAGCCCGGAGACAATCCGGGCTCCCTGCCCTGTGCTTCTTCCTCCCTTCTCCTCTCTCTCAGGTTTATTTAATTATAAATCCCCATGATCTGAGGGGAAGAATGAAAAACAAAATGTGTTCTCTGTTCTGAGATGCTCCCCTCCTTTCCCTCACAGACTGGAGGGCTAGGGGACTATGGTGGGCAGGCAAGTGGGTGGGGAAGGTGGCCCGGGGCGAGTTAGGCTCCTCTAGGCCCATGGCAGGGTCCCCCAAGGATAACTTGCTCCTCAGGCTGACCACCCTGAGTGCGCTGGTTGGTACAACGGGTGCACACATCCACACATGGGAGAGGTGGGATGGGAGAAGAATAGGGACAGATCCCTCTCTCCGCCTGGTTGGCTGAGGTAGAGACCCTGTGTATGTGGCCAGGGGGGCGGGGGCGGGGGGGAAGGCGGTGGGGGGTGCAACTCAGGAACAGCGCACAGGTCTTCCTTTCTTTGTAGTCAGGGCCCCGGGGTGTGCCTTCTTGCCCAGGCCACAGCCCCTCAGTCCTCCTGCCCCTGCAATAACTCTGCAGGCCCAGCCCTGGAGCATGACCTTTCCCTCCACGTCGAGTTTCTGGGCTGGAATTTGGGCTGGAGGCACATCTTGCTTCTGTCTCTGGAAATTTTGGGTTCCCTGGGTCTCACGGACACCCCTGTTCCCAGAGTAGGGTGCTGTAGATCCAGCAGGTGTGGGGCCAGGGCAAGTGGCAGGCTCTCAGCTGATGGCCCTGTACCAGGGTAGCCAATGAGACCTTCACACACAGGCTGGGTGCCCAGTTCTTCTCATGCTGGGCCACCAACTTGTGTGTAGAAGTGTTGTCTGGAGTTCCTGGGATTAGATCTCTTTATGATGCTGCCCCCACCCCAGGGGGCCAGGGGCCTTGGGACAGTGCCATTGTGCTGGAAAGGAAGTATCCTGCTACTTGGGCAGGGGCTATACCTGGGGAGGCTGCACCCGGCCACACCCAGAATCATCTTCATGACCCTGCCCCACCCCAAGCCTCAAGACCTGTGACAGCTCCTGCGTGTGCCAGGGTCATAGGAAGCAGGTCCGAGGCTTGCTCCTTCTCTGCATCTCTGACCAAGGCTGCCAGTACCTCTGCTTCCTTAGCAGACACTGCCCTCTCCTAACACTTCCTCTAGCCCACTTGAAGATTCAACCCATAGAGAAAACATGCTTGCAGTGTGTGCTGTGAGTGTGTGAGTGTCTGTGAGTGTGTGAGTGTGTGTGTGTGTATGAAGGATGCACTTCTGAGGCTTTATGCAAACTCTAGATATTAACACTAATTCTGTGTCTGCATGCTCCTGTGGTATGTTTTAGTGCAAATAAGCACCTGTGTGTGCACAGCTGATGCTAGTTGTGTGTGACTATGTAAGAGCATGTCGCCAAGTCTGTACAGGACATGTTTGTGTTTGCACTTGACTATACTCAAGACTGACTTGTGACTGGCAATAGTGTGTAAGGAGAATGTGCTGTTGTTGGGTGTGTGTGCCCTCTGTGTATGTATATGTCTCGGGAAATCCTCACATATGAAGCCCATAAGAGTGCGTCTTGGCCTGAGGCAAGCCAAATCTGTGTGTAAGAAAGATTCATTGTATGTGAATGTCTAAAGAAGACGAATCTGTTTGTACCATATGCACTTGTATATCTGAGAAAGACAGACGGCAGTGTGTGAAGGTGTACACGTGTGTGTGTGTGTGTGTGTGTGTGTGTGTGCGGGCAGCTGTGGCTTTGTGTGTTTTTGTCCACCATATGTGTTGACTTGCCACTCTCCGGCCCCAGTGGTGGGGAATGAGCCCAGCCACCGAGGACTGTGAAATACGTGCATCTGTGTGTTTGTGCACAGGCGAGGGCCACATCGCTGCTGCCACGTGGCTGTTCTCCGTCGCTCTGTGGAAACCTGAAAGGGGTGTTGCTCCACTTCTGAGCACTTAAGGCCCAGTCTCCGAAAGCCCCCAAGCCTGATGTCCACTTTCTTGCTGCTTTTGGGGGGCTGTCAGGGTTCCCCACCGGACTGAGCCCTGCATCTGGGAGTGGCCAGCAGCCACATGGTGGGACAGAGGAGGTTAGGCGTACAGTCAGCGACTTCGGAATTTGGAGATTGCTCACTCACTCTTCTTTTGTGCTTATCCCCTGTACTTCATATCCTTTACCTCAACAGCAGCATGTCCACACACACACACAGACACACATACCACACACACGTAGCAGAGAAAAAGTGGGCTCTGTTGGGCTGGGTCTCTCCTCCCTACGTCACAGACAGATGGCTTCTGGGATCCACCCCCTCAGGTCCTTCCTGAGGCTGGGGCACAGGCACCCCAGGGTCTTCCTTTTGCTGGAGGGAGCAGGCCTCTCCTCTTCCCCAGAGAGCAAGCTGCCTCCTCATCAGGGTGACTAGAGCCCTTCCTCAGGCACACAAAACTCGAAATCCAAGTCCTCTCCTCATTAATGGGAAAAATGTGCCGAGATTGAGCGATGGCCAAGGCTGAGCGATGGCCAAGGGCCGACCCCCTCCCTCCCTCTCGCTCCCCAGAAATTAAACAGAAATGAAGAGCCTCCCCTCCTCCTGCCTGCCTCCCGCCTCCCCACCATCCCCTCCCTCCAATCCCTCCTCTCAGAGCCAGCGCAAGGCTTGTTTTAAACTGTGGAGGAATCTGGCTGGAGGGGGGAGGGGGCTGAATATTTGGGTTTAAACAGTTCCAGATGGGTTTGGCACAGGCTGAGCAGAAGGAAGTGAGGGAGAGGGAGGAGGGAGGCAGCCGAGGGAGCGGTGGGAGCCTTGCCTGCTCGGGCGGGCAGGCGGGCGGTGGGCAGCGGGCAGACAATCAGGCGGACTGGCTGGCTGGCTGGGGGAGGGGTGCGTTTGGCTGGGCTGGCTCCCAGGGACAGGACTACTCCAGGCTGCTGGCTGGAGAAGAGGCCACTTGGCAACCTTCCTCTCTGTCTCTGTCTCTTCGGACCTCCTTGTCTCTCTCCATCTCACTGTCTTTTGTAGTCCGCCGCCAGCCATCCGGGCTGTCTGGTCCTAGCCAGCCATCCCTGCACATCCCTCCTGCTCGGTGCCTCCCACTATCCGCCTCTACAAGGCCCCTGCTCCCACCGCCAGCCTCTCTCCCGCCTGTCTGTGGGCCCCTGCTTCTGCCCATCTCCTCTTCCCTTCAGTCCTCCCTCCAACCCCCCCTGCCGAATGTCTGTGTCTATCTGTCTGTCTGCCAGAGGGGCCTGTCAGGGGAGGCTGGGAGAGCTCACCCTGCAGTCTGCCCTCCAGAGACCAGCGCTGCTGCAGGCTGGGAGCGGAGGAAGTCTCACCCTCTGAAGTGATTGGCTGCTGCCGTGGCTGCCCCCATTGCCTCACATGAGGACCCAGGTCCACAACTGACACACCTACCATCCTTGGCTCAGACCCAGACCGCAAGAAACCAGCAGAGGCCACAAACCTGAAACCTGTAGGGTTTGGGTGCCCTCAACCTGCCCTATTGTTGATGTAGAAGCCTCCAGAAGTTCTGGGGTGGCTGTGCCCCATTCCAGCTCAGAGTCGAGGGGAGAATTGCTGGCTGCCCTGTCTTCCAGACGATAAGAAAGGAGTTGGCATTTCTTTTCTCTCCTTGCTCCTTGATCTTGGGGTCACCCTGTCAGAGAGCAGAGTGGTCCAGCCAGAACCCAGAACCAGGTTCCTAAGAGAGCAGGTTTATGTCAGAAACATTAACGGGCTCTTCCTGGGGCTGAGCAAGGGGAAACAGATAAGAAACCACAACTCAGAAAAGATTAGTGTTGTGACAAAGCCCCTGGCCCTGGATGCACAGAGGAACGCATCTAACCTCAACTAAGGGGTTCAGGGAAGGCTTCTTGGAGGAGGTGACAGCTTGATTGGGACTTAAAGGATACACAGCAGTTTTCCAGGCTTTCTCTGTTCCTCTTTTATAGAGGAGCATATTGTGTTAAAGTGCCTTGGTTAAGGGGTTGGTTGTGGAGTCAAACAGCTGAATTTGAGCCACCTTTCAATCTTTCACCCAAAGTTCTAGCAGTTTTATCTGAGGCTGTATAATTACTTTATCCAGGCTTATGCTTTCTCATCTGTGAAAGGGGTATTCCAATAGTACCTTCATCTGAGGATGTGGGAAGAACTGTACTAGCTCTCCAGGAGCTGGCCTGGGTCTTCCCGGCCTTCACCCCACCCTCAAAGAGCATTCCTGCCCCATCCCCCAGAGGTGCTGGAGTGGAAGGTTGGGTGGGAGTGGGCTCTGGCCTGTAACTGCTGCCCTCCCCCTCCCCTGGGCGTGTGTGGGGGTGGGGGGGGCTGGGCCTTTGTGTTGGGAATAGAGTCAGGGGAGGCCTGGGCAGCAGGATCTGAAGCACAAGGCCCTTTGTTCCAGTATAAAAGCCCTGCTGGCCCCTTTGTGTGGAGATTAGCAGAGCCTGTAGGTGTGTGAACCAGCCCTGGCTCCTGCCTCATTAACCCAGGCCTGGGGTCAGCAGCAGACACCCACTCTCAGCTGGCCTGACCTGACATCTCTGCGGCTATGACATCTCTGGCAATGGCTGATGGCTGCAGGGTCTTCTCTGGTGCAGGGGAGCTGAGGGCTTTGGGGGCTTGGGGTGGGTGGGGTGACGCCTGGTGGTCATTAGTCTCTGGTGTCCTGGCTTTTCCTGAATGACCTCTTTCTCCCCATCCTGAGCTTGCCCCTGACCTTTTTCCTTCTCTTGCTCCCCCAGAGACCCTTATGGATACAAAATGGGTGACATCCGAATTGGCATGGACATCTCATCCAGAAACGGGGGTAAGACTTCCTCACCACCTCTCCCGTGTGTTGGTTGCCAGCTGGACCGCTAGCATCCGTCGCCCTTGCCTCGCCAGGGCTGGAGAACGGCTGCCTCTCCCTTTTCCTGTCAGTGTCACCTCCCGTAGCATCCTGTCCTTTTCACTTGTCACCTGCCTCCTTTGTCTGATGGCCCATCTCTGTGGGTGTTTTTATCTCTCACCCTGCAGTCTGCCTTTGGCCCCCCATCTGCATATATACCATCTCATTCTCCCTCTGACTACCCCTTAGCCTGACTTTAGCCTATGCCCACCCCTCCCCTGCCTGGCAGCCCTTTGCACGTCTGCCCTGACTCTCTCCCTCTTTCCTGTGCCCTTGGGAAGGACACTGGCTTTCGTTCTAGACCTCTAACTTGCTCTGTGACCTCGAACAAGGCATTTTACCTTCATGGGCCTCCATGTCTTGACTGTTAAATTCCTGTAGTCCTGACATCTCTAAAATATTCTAATTAACCTCCCTGGATAACCTCCACACCTGCACTAAACTCTGTAACGCTGGGGTTGGGTGGCACCACTCCTGGCCTTCGGTCACCAGACCTGACTGCGTGACCTGGGGCAAGTCCCTGCCTTTGTGAGCCCTGGCTTCCTTTTCTGGAGAGTGGAGCCAACAGATGCTTTTTAAGGAGTTGTTTTAAAGGATAAATGTGATAGCCAATATTTATTGAAAGCCTGCTCTATATCAGGCACTGATTTAATTCCTGATAGCCTCGTTCACTTCCAATTAGCCCCTTTTTACAGACAATGAAACTAAGGCACAAAGATAAATATTATTGCTGATACTCACATAGTACTTATCAAGCACCTTATTCTAAGTGCTTTATTCATTGAAAGACAGTTATTCCTTGTACATCATTATTCTTGCCATGTACCGATGGGGAAACGGAGGCACGAGGAAGTTAAGTGACTTACCCGTAGTTATACATCAAACAGAGAGCTGGGATTGGAACCCACGTCGTGTGTGTTCAGCCTCCACACCTCAGAAGCATCTCTGTGAAATAAATATAGCAGATCTGGGCATGTGGTAAGCACCTGGCAAATGTCGGTACTCACTCCCTGTCTTTTTCACTCGGTCCATGTACAGTGGGAAGAGGTGAGTGGCTACGACGAGGCCATGAACCCCATCCGCACGTACCAGGTGTGTAACGTGCATGAGTCGAGCCAGAACAACTGGCTTCGCACAGGGTTCATCTGGCGGCGGGACGTGCAGCGAGTCTATGTGGAGCTCAAGTTCACTGTGCGTGACTGCAACAGTATCCCCAACATCCCTGGCTCTTGCAAGGAGACCTTCAACCTCTTCTACTATGAGGCTG
Organism: Eonycteris spelaea; assembly: GCA_003508835.1. Classification (NCBI taxonomy): domain Eukaryota; kingdom Metazoa; phylum Chordata; class Mammalia; order Chiroptera; family Pteropodidae; genus Eonycteris; species Eonycteris spelaea. The sequence continues at coordinate 20,821,171 of PUFA01000001.1, forward strand.
ACAGTGATGTGGCCTCGGCCTCCTCTCCCTTCTGGATGGAGAACCCCTATGTGAAGGTGGACACCATTGCGCCCGATGAGAGCTTCTCGAGGCTCGATGCTGGCCGTGTCAACACCAAGGTGCGCAGCTTCGGGCCCCTGTCCAAGGCTGGCTTCTACTTGGCCTTCCAGGACCAGGGCGCCTGCATGTCGCTCATCTCCGTGCGTGCCTTCTATAAGAAATGTGCATCCACCACCGCAGGCTTCGCCCTCTTCCCCGAGACCCTCACTGGGGCTGAGCCCACCTCACTGGTCATTGCCCCTGGCACCTGTATCGCTAATGCTGTAGAGGTGTCGGTGCCACTCAAGCTGTACTGCAACGGTGACGGGGAGTGGATGGTGCCTGTGGGCGCCTGCACCTGTGCCACCGGCCATGAGCCAGCTGCCAAGGAGTCCCAGTGCCGTCGTGAGTGGGGACTGGCCTGGGGGAGGAGAGGGAGGGGAGGGCTTGGATCACAATCACCTACTGCCCTACCCGCTGCTTCCTCCCTGCCAGACAAGGTAGTCTGGCATCAGGTCTGGGGCAGAGGGAGGAAAGGGAAGGTATCAGGTGCAGAGAATGTGGTACTAGGAGGGAGATGAGAGAAAATGAGGAGAGATACCAGGATTGTAAGAAAATAAAAAGGAACTAGAGAGAGAGGAGGAGAGACATGAACAAGGAGGCTGGAGAACCTGGTCAGAGACGCAGAGGGCTGGCAGAGGTGCTTGCTTGTCCCACCCCAAGTGTATGCCTCACCCTGGAAATATAGCTGTGGGGACAGGTGCTGTAGGCACTGTGCCTTGGCCCTTTCACCTTGGGATCTCATTTGCTCCTTGAAAGGCAGTGTTTGTGCACAGTGGACAGGGACCCAGCTCCTGAAATCTGAGTCCTGCCTCTGTCTCTTAGCACCTGTGAGACCTTGGGCAAGTTACTTAACTCTTGACCCTCGGTTTCCTCGTGTGCAGAATGGGGACGATATAATAATGGTGATTCCTTTATAGAGGTGTAGTGGGGCTTAGGTGAGTAAGTGCACGGGAAGTCCTCGCAGCTGTGCCTGGCACAGGGCGAGCACGAATGCTGTGTGAGTTTAGTGGGGACTCTCAGGAGCCCTGGGGTGCATGGGGATCAGGGATTGTTTTTTTCCTTATTTCATACGTGAGGTGGTTAGGTTAGAAGGCCTGTCTCTAGTGGCTCACTAAGACTCATACAACCTTACAGTGTACTAGACCTCTCTCACTGGAACCTGACTGCAAACTCATTAGGTCGATTCCAGTTATGTCCCCTGTTTTGCCAGTAAGGAAACTGAATCTCAGAGAGGTTCTGCACTCAAAGCCTCATAGCTGGGACTGTGGGAGCTGGGACTGAAGCCTTGTCCAGTGAGTGCCCCACCATGCAGGACAAGGTCCCCGGGATCTTGTCTTTTGTCCTCTCTGCCTGCTTCTCTCTCCTGGCACTTGCAGCATGTAGCTTTGAGGGGTGGTAGCTGGCTCTTAGCATATCCCTAGGTGTGAGGGGGCTGGCGGCCCCAACCTGGCTGAGGCTGGATTTGGGGTGTTGTAGCGAGAAGGTGAAGTAGTGCCTTGCCCAGCCTCTCCCCTTCTCTATGGGAACCTGCCCCCAGACTTCCTCTTCCTAAGTGGAGAAAGAGGGTGGGGGTGATGAGCCTGACAGCCTGAAGAGGGGCTAACACTCTGCAGGTCCCTGGCAGGAAATGCATGCTGGTTCCCATAGCAACCAGGCTGGCCTGGCCTCTGCCCCCTCCCCCACTGGCTCAAAAGAGCTTGGATGGAATATCACCTTGGTGAGGGGAGATTAAACCCCAGAGAAGGGCAGAGCCCTAACTTTGGGTTTTCTACACTCTGGATGACCTCCCCAGAGGTCACCACATATGACTAGGGTGACCACAAGCCTTAGTGTGTCCAGGGCTTTTCTGGTTTATGCCCATTGTTCTAACATGGTTATTATTAGTCCCCTTTTACTCTCGAAATATTTCAGTTTGAATAATAAATTACATGCCACTGTAGATCTGGGGCACCTACAGAGCCCAGCCAAGGCCAGAAGATAGGAGAAGGGATTTCAGGCATTGAGCTCTGGGCTGTCTTTTGAAGCCTGGGGTTCCCCTTTTGGATGTTTGAGGCCTCTGAACTCCAGGTGACCCCAGCTTTCCTGCTTGCTTTCTCTCCTTTTTCATCCCTCCTCAGCCCCTACCTCTGCCCTAGGGCAGAAAGAAGCTGATGCCCTGCTTCCTGTGGGTGGGGAGAGAGGTCAGCTGTGAAACTCTCAGGCCACACCTCCAGCCTGTGCTGGGTATCCTTGAGGGTCCTCAGGAATGATTTTCCTTAAGCTTCAGGGAGGAGTGGGGCATCCTAGCAGAGTACGGGGTGCGGCCAGCTCACTAGTGGTCTCTTCCCATCCCCCGCCTCTTCCTCCTCCTTTCTCTTCCCTGCCTTGACAAGCCCAGGCTGTCCAGGTTATGGGGCTGACGTCTTCATCCATGAGGCCCGGGGTGGGGTTGGGGAGAAATTCGCTGACATGGGATTTCCACGGGCAAAAGGGCCTTTTGTAGCTGCAGCTGGAGTTAGGCAATACCACTGTGGCCCCCACAGTCTAGGAGGGGTATGGCCGGATTCTCACGGCAGTGCGGAAGATCGGTGTCTGTAGAGAAGAAAAGTGAGTAGTCCCTCCTCTTCTCCCTTGCAGCCTGTCCCCCTGGGAGCTACAAGGCGAAGCAGGGAGAGGGGCCGTGCCTCTCCTGCCCCCCAACAGCCGCTCCACCTCGCCAGCTGCCAGCATCTGCACCTGCCACAATAACTTCTACCGTGCAGACTCGGACTCTGCAGACAGTGCCTGTACCAGTGAGTGATCGCATGTCCGTGCACTCTCCTGCTCCTGACCCTGTGTCTCTTCCGGTTGGCCTGGGAGAGCTTAAATAGTCGCTATGAATATCTCCACTTTCCAGATGGGGAAACTGAGAAACAGATTAGATGTTGTGCTCAACATGGCACAGCTAGGAAGTGACTGGCCCTGCGCCAGAATCCACGTCAGCTGGCTCAGCGCTTCTACCACCATTTAATAAGCACCTCCTAGCTCCTAGCTGAGCACCAGGAATCAGCTGGGGCTTTCTAGTCCATCTTCCTTGGCGCTGAACTGCTGCTCTCTTGGCCCAACTCGAACCACAAAGGTGGACTCACGTCCCTGGGGCAACCTGGTGTCCTGCTGTCTTCCTACTCTGACTTTTGGTATGCCAGGCATTGCTCCAGGCACCAGGGATATGGACAAGAATTAAGATATAGTCACTGTCCTAGGAGAACTCACACTTGGTTGGAGAAACAGATATGAAACAGATAATGACCATGTAATGTGCCAAGTGCTGGGCTGGAGGGATGCCTAGGAATTGTATTATGGTAGCGCAGAGGGTAGGGAGAAGATGAATCAAGGAAGGCTTCCAAGAGGAGGTGGCATCTCAGGTTGCTCCTTGAAGGCTAAAAAGGAATCTGCCCAGTGAAGAAGCGTAGGAAAGGTACTTTGCTTATTAAAGCAGAGTCAGAGGCAAGGAGGTAGGAAGCAGCTTGCAGTGTGCAGTAACTATGGGCAGAAGGGTGGTCCAGGGCCCCTAGCTCACCGCCCTCTCCCTCTGCCTTCCTCACAGCTGTGCCATCTCCACCCCGGGGTGTGATCTCCAATGTGAATGAGACCTCACTGATCCTCGAGTGGAGTGAGCCTCGGGACCTGGGCGGTCGGGATGACCTCCTATACAATGTCATCTGCAAGAAGTGCCGTGGGGGCCCTGGAGCCGGGGGTGTCTCGGCCTGCTCACGCTGTGATGACAACGTGGAATTTGTGCCTCGGCAGCTGGGCCTGACAGAGCGCCGGGTCCACATCAGCCATTTGCTGGCCCACACGCGCTACACCTTCGAGGTGCAGGCAGTCAACGGTGTCTCCGGCAAGAGTCCTCTGCCCCCCCGCTATGCAGCTGTGAATATCACCACCAACCAGGCTGGTGAGGAGGGGACTGGGAGGTTAGGGTCTGTCTGAGTCATCTTCCCCCACACAGAGCTGAGGTTGCCCAGGGCCTGCCAACAGACCGCCAGCAGGCCCATGGCAACTGGGTCCTAGAGAAGGGTGCCAGGGCCCAAGGAGCCTGTGGTGAAACCTCCCCATCCTGCCCCATCTTCCCCTAGCCCCATCCGAAGTGCCTACACTCCACCTGCACAGCAGCTCGGGCAGCAGCCTGACACTGTCCTGGGCACCCCCAGAGCGGCCCAACGGTGTCATCCTGGATTACGAGATGAAGTACTTTGAAAAGGTCAGAGCCTCAAGGGGCAGGGCAGTTACCCCCAGATAGTGTCGGGGGCCCTTGAAAGTAAGGCCGTGGGTCCTGAGGGGGCCAGCGGGTGGGCCTAGGGATGTGCAGGGGCTCACTGAGATGCCGCCTTCTCCTGGTGTTGCAGAGTGAGGGTATCGCCTCCACAGTGACCAGCCAGAAGAACTCCGTGCAGCTGGACGGGCTGCGGCCCGATGCCCGCTATGTGGTCCAGGTCCGCGCCCGCACGGTAGCTGGCTACGGGCAGTACAGCCACCCAGCTGAGTTTGAGACCACGAGCGAGAGAGGTACATGCCCCCGGTGGCTATCCCGGCCTTGGCCCATACTTTCGGCCCCTCTACTCACCAGTGCCCTCTTGATCTCCAGGCTCTGGTGCCCAGCAGCTCCAGGAGCAGCTTCCCCTCATTGTGGGTTCTGCCATGGCTGGGCTTGTCCTCGTGGTGGTGGTCGTGGTCATTGCTGTCGTCTGCCTCAGGTACTCCCAGGCCCACGGTTGCTCTCGTGGCTGACTAGAGCTTCTCTTGACACCCAAGAGCCCTCATGCCACATAGGTGAACTATCATCCACATCGAAACTAGAGCCACAGCCTTTCTGGGCCCAAGCTCTCCTTGCTGGAAAGGCCCTCTCCAGTCCACGCCCATGTCTGCATACTGTCCCCTCTGTGTCCCTTGCACCTACTGGCAGAGTGGACCACGTCCACTGAGCCTTTTGCCCAGAGACCCAGTGGCTGCTGTAACCACCAACCATGCGACCAGCTACTGGCTGTCCTTGTGCACGCTGCCCCTCCTTTGTGCCCAAGGGTCCCTTGAACAAAGGGACTTGTCTCAGGCCTCCCTCTCGCCCCTCTCTTCCAGGAAGCAGCGGCATGGCTCTGATTCGGAGTACACAGAGAAACTGCAGCAATACAGTGAGTTTTAGCCCCTCGTTTCCCCTGGTCCCCACAGCGCTTTGAGATGCCCCCTCCTGCTTCCCATCAATGCCACTTCCTAAGCCCCTACCTCACTCCTGCTAGCCTCAGAGATGGATGAGATGTGACCCCTGTCCTCAAAGGCAGTTAGTTACTCCTGTGAGAGAGACAGGATGCTTACACAGAGAAAACAATGAGAGAACAATTAAGTGTTAAGCCAGGTGTTGCTATTAGAAAGGGCAATAAGAGTTTGGAGAAGAGGAAGGTGGCCTCGGGCTGAGCTGAGCAAGGCAGGATGAACAGGGTTTGGAGAGGTGGGGGAGAGCATTCCTGGCTCTTTAAGGTAGTGGGTGGAGTGGGGAGAGTGCCCAATGTGGGGGCAGTGAGAAGACTGGTTTGACAGCTGCTGGGAAGCCAGGCTATGGAGTTGCGGCCAGTCCTTAGAGGGTCATGAACAGCAGGCAGAGGAGTTGGGGCTTGACTCCACCATAGGTAATGCGAAAAGCTCTCAAGCCGGAGAGTAATACAATGAAAGTATTGTTGTAGGAAGACAGGTATGCAGGTAGATTTGTGGGAAAAGTCCAGAGCCAGAGAGCCCAGCTAGGAGGCTATTGCAATAGTTTTGAGTGGTGAAGGCCTGACAAGGTCAGGGGCAGTGGGAATGAGGCAGGGGGGCGATGGTGGGGGAGTGGCGAATCCGAGAGAGATTTTGACATGATGAGAGATGAGGTTGAAGAAAGAAGAATCCTAGGTATCTTTTATGGCCACCAGTTCTCATGGAGGGGACAGTGGTGGGGAGAGGGGAGAGTTGTCCTTTCAACAGAGAAGAACGTGAAGCTGGCTCAGCAGGGCCGTCACAGCCTGTGCTCCCACAAGGGGTGACAGCCTGAGGGTGCAGTCTGATGAGTTCCTTTACCATCCCCAGCCTAAAGAGCTGTTCCTTTTCACACCCACCTTTTCTTCCTCCAGTTGCTCCTGGAATAAAGGTTTATATCGACCCTTTTACCTATGAAGACCCTAATGAGGCTGTGCGGGAGTTTGCCAAGGAGATTGATGTGTCCTGTGTCAAGATTGAGGAGGTGATAGGAGCTGGTGAGTCCCCAGGGGAAAAGTGGGGATGAGAGGTGGGAAGGGGGAATGGTTTACCCCAGGGGAGGACTGAGATGGGCTGGGTACATCCCAGAGTGATCTGGGAAATAGCTTACTACCTGTGCTCTGTGCCTTGCAGGGGAGTTTGGGGAAGTATGCCGGGGTCGGCTAAAACAGCCAGGCCGCCGAGAGGTGTTTGTGGCCATCAAGACGCTGAAAGTAGGCTACACCGAGAGGCAGCGGCGGGACTTCCTAAGTGAGGCCTCCATCATGGGTCAGTTTGACCACCCCAATATAATCCGGCTGGAGGGTGTGGTCACCAAAAGTCGGCCAGTCATGATCCTCACTGAGTTCATGGAGAACTGTGCCTTGGACTCCTTCCTCCGGGTAAGTACCAGCCCCCAGCCCCGGCCGCTTGCCCTTCCTCTGCCCCCAAAGAGCTGGATTGGGCAAACCACCTTTTCCCACAAGTCACATGGACCCTATTCAAGTCCATGAATTTTTGTTGAGGCGGCATGGTGCAGGGAAACAGTGGGGCCTACAGAGCCAGAAAGACAGTTCTCATTTTGACTGACTCTACTGCCTGTGTGACCTCAGGCTTTGCTTAAACTCTGAATCTCAGCTGCCATGGTGGTAAAGTGGGAGTGGTAAAAGCTCTTTGGGTTCTCAGTGGGATTAATTGAGATATTGTATGCAGATGTCTGCCACATAGTAGGGCAGCTTCCCTACTTTCAGTGCTCTTTGGTTGTAGAGCTAGGAGGACATGGCAGGGGTGGGGGCAGGCAGACCTTGGACCAGGAGGGAGGCGATGGGCCTACCTGAGCCTGCTTGTTGCCCCCAGCTCAACGATGGACAGTTCACAGTCATCCAGCTGGTGGGCATGTTACGGGGCATTGCCGCCGGGATGAAGTACTTGTCTGAGATGAACTACGTGCACCGTGACCTGGCTGCCCGCAACATCCTTGTCAACAGCAACCTGGTCTGCAAAGTCTCGGACTTTGGCCTCTCTCGCTTCCTGGAGGATGATCCTTCTGACCCTACCTACACCAGCTCCCTGGTACAGGAAGCAGCTGGGAGGGAGACTGGGGGCGGGGCCAACCAGGCAGGGGCTCAGGGCTGGGGACCAGCCCTGAGTCATAGGGTGAAGGGCGTGTGCCCCCCCACCAGGGCGGGAAGATCCCCATTCGTTGGACTGCCCCAGAGGCCATAGCCTATCGGAAGTTCACCTCTGCTAGTGATGTCTGGAGCTACGGAATCGTCATGTGGGAGGTCATGAGCTACGGAGAGCGACCCTATTGGGACATGAGCAACCAGGATGTGAGTGGGGCCAGCCAGAGTGGTCAAGTGGGTGGGGAGCTGGCTGGGGAGCAGAGTGGTGGCTCACTCCAGGTTTCCTTGTCCTTGGCCCAGGTCATCAATGCTGTGGAGCAGGATTACCGGTTGCCCCCACCCATGGACTGCCCCACAGCACTTCACCAGCTCATGCTGGACTGCTGGGTACGGGACCGGAACCTCAGGCCCAAATTCTCCCAGATTGTCAACACCTTGGACAAGCTCATCCGCAATGCAGCCAGCCTCAAGGTCATTGCCAGCGCCCAGTCTGGGTCAGTACCTCTGCTTCTGCTCTCAGCCTGCTCTTGAGCCAGTTACCTCTACTTTTTCTGCCATCAGGACTCACCAGGTCCCTCTTCTCCCTACAGCATGTCACAACCCCTCCTGGACCGCACAGTCCCAGATTATACAACCTTTACGACAGTGGGTGACTGGCTGGACGCCATCAAGATGGGGCGGTACAAGGAAAGCTTTGTCAGTGCGGGGTTTGCATCCTTTGACCTGGTGGCTCAGATGACCGCAGAGTGAGTGTGCCTTAGATTTGGAGGGGTAGGGTAGGGGGCTCTGAGCTGGGCCCAGAGTGGTGGGCAGAAGGGCAGGAACTGACCTTGCCCTTGGTCCATCTGCAGAGACCTGCTCCGGATAGGAGTAACCTTGGCTGGCCACCAGAAGAAGATCCTCAGCAGTATCCAGGACATGCGGCTGCAGATGAACCAAACGCTGCCTGTGCAGGTCTGACACCCAACTCCCACAGGATGGGTGCCCCTCAAGGACCACGCAGGGCCTCTGACCGGCCGGATGGACTATTGGACTTTTGGATGCCTGGTGTTAGGCCGTGGCCCAGAAGATGGAAGTTTGGGGAGGGCCCAAGCTGGGACTTCTCCTCCAGGCCTGTGCTCCCTCCCCAGAAAGTGTGCCCCAAACCTCTTCATATTGAAGATGGATTAGGAGAGGGGTGATGACCCCTCCCCAAGCCCCGGGCCCAGGCCTTCCTGCTCTCCAGTGGGGGATCCCCACCACCTCAGACTTGGCGATGCTTCAGTGCCGGAGGTCCTGGCAGGGTCAGGTGGGGGATAAGCCTGGGTTCCATAGGGCCCAGCCCTGGTTGGGAGTCTGGCCCCCCAGGTAGGCAGAGAGCAGTCCCTCCCTCAGGAACTGGAGGAGGGACTCCAGGAATAGGGAAATGTGACACCCCTATCCCAAAGCCAGCTGGCACCTCCAGTTTGCACAGGGACTTATTCTGGGGCTGAGGGCCCTGCCCCACCCCCACCCTTGGTGCTGTCATAAAAGGGCAGGCAGGGGCAGGCTAAGGAGCAGCCCTTGCCCCCCAGAGACTGACTCTCAGAGCCAGAAATCAGATGTGTGCGTGAGTGTATTTGTGTGTGTGTGTGTGTGTGTGTGTGTGTGTGTGTGTGTGCACGCATTGGCCTGCACAGAGAGTATGGATAAGCGTGTAAAAGCTTGGCCCTGTGCCCTGTAGTGGGGCCAGCTGGGCTGTCAGTGGAATAAAGGCAATAAGATGATTCTCTTGCACCTTCTCATTCTGCCTCCCAAGGCAAGGATTCCCTGTTGCCCTCAAGTTCACAATCCCTGGCTGCCAGCCCTTCAGAATTCCCAGGAGTCATTGGGAGACCAGATCCAGGCCCATCCAGCTCAATACCCCTTTTGTGCTTTGGCCTCAGTGCATCTAACTAACATGTTGAAATGACAGTAGAGCACAAACTACCCCAGAGCTCCTTGCTCCTTCCTCCTAAAGCCCGGTGGTTCTGGGAGTGGAGTCTGGATGGTGTTTTACAGACAGCGTCTTTTCACATCCATTGTCTCTCAGGAAGCTGAGGGTAGAGAGGAGCTGGTCAGTTCCAAGGGCCACACGGCCAAGGACAAAGGGGACAAGGGGATGAGGGATAAGAGTCCATTGGTGTTTAGATGCCGAGGCCAGCTCCTTTCAGCAAACATCAGCCCGGAAGTGTGGCTATTCTTTTCTATGCTCCAGGCACTGGGCTAAAATGCTCAGTTTATACTGGGATATTATTTAATCTCACAACAACTCAGCCAGAAAAGGGAGTATTTTCATCTTCTTTTTACAGAGGAAGAAAAGAAAGGTTAAGTTAACTTGCCCAAAGTCGCTGAGCCAGTAAGTAAGTGAGGCCCAGAGCTGGGGTTCCCACCCAAAGACTGCCCGCACACATGAAAGGTTCAGAGGGTAAATAATAAGAACCAGGGAGAGGGTTAGGAAAACAGCTTCTGGAACCGTCAAAGGGGAAAACTTGGGGAAGGAAGGGCACGCAGAGACCCCGTTGGCTGCCTAAACCGAGTTGGAGTTGGAGAGGGCAGGTGCCGTCACAGTGTCAGGAGGGCCCTCGGGCAGTAAACTCTTCTTTCGCAGGCACGTAGTATGGAACCGGTTCCCAAGATATCTGCATAGCCTAAATTAGAGGGTCCTTGACTGGTAGCAGGGAGGGACCTGGACAAAGCGTCCTGGATCTTCGGATTCACTATAGGGCCCAGCGCATCTCTCGGACATTTCCAGGCCGCATTCCAGGCCGACCGAGCTCCACAGGGGGATTCTAAGTGGGGGTTGTAGCTAGGGGTTGGCAGAGCTGCAGGTCTGGAGGCCCGGACAGCTAGCTCTTTCAGGTGCAGGGTACCAGGCCCGGGAGGGAGGAAGTAACTGGAGGCATAGGTTGCGGGTTTCCTTCCTCGCTCTGGCGGCGGCTGTCTGGCGGAGAGAAGGAGACCAGGGCGGAGGGAGCGCGGCGCAGGCCGGAGAAGCCGCTCCCACCGCATCGCTGCGCGCCCCGGCCGCCCCGGCTCCTTAGTATTCCCCCCACGGAGCCCAGCGCCGCGCTGCAGTAGCTGGCCCGGGGGAGGGGCGCCCAGCAAACGCTCCGGCCCTCGGTGTCCCCGGGGCGGGGAGAGGGTGGGGACAGAGCAACTCTGAGAGGCCTTTCTTTCCTGGTTGGGGACTCTGCCGAAGGCGGGGGTATTGGGGGGATGGTGCGGAGGCCTGAGGTCGCCCTGGGCCCAGACGCCTGAGCTATCAATAGCGCGAGGTGTCGCAGGGGACTGGGGGAGGGGACGCAATGCTGAGTGTCGTCCTGCATACCCCGCAATGCCTTGGCGGGCTGAGGGCTCAGATAAAGGGGAGGGGCGCTCCGAGCTCCTGCTCAAGTATTCAGTTCCTACTCCTCAGGCTCCCGGATGGGTGATGGTCCGTATCCCTTGTCTCCTGGAGTGACCTTCTCACGTCCCTATCCCGAAACTCTAACCATTTTAGCAGGAGTCTGGGATGGGGGCTCCCCTAGAAGAGGTAAGACATCGCCCCCTACTGGGTCCACAGAGAGGGCGGGGTCGTGGACGTTGAGCGCCGCAGGAGAAGTGGGAGTCCGGAGCTCCACAGTAACTGGGACACTTGGTGTGTGCGCCCCAAGCCAAAGATTTCTAGGGACGTCTTGAACCCAGAAATTCGGGGTGCAAAGGTACTCTGTTGGATGTGCCCAGGGCAGCACATCGCACATACCCGTCTCCATGCGTGTCCGGATAGCCTGTACGCCTCGCATGCACACCTCTCTCCTTTCTTCACTCACTCACAGAAACAGCAAGCAAGGGCACACTACACTAACCAAAGACACAACCTCGCCATGTCCCCAGGTCACCTCCCTTACTCAGGTTCAGGTGTCCTCAGTTATAAGACTCCCTCTTATCTCCCAACCCATACACCCTAATAGGTGGGGGAAGGGATTCAAAGAAGGAAGGACAAAAGCCGGTCCCTTCCTTGAAGGCGCCTCTCCCCAGTGCATTCCTACCTGGGAGGCTTAACCAGCCCAGCAACTTGCCTCTCGCCTGAGAGAGCTGGATGAGTCCTCAGACCCCTGAGCAGAGAGGCGCACAAGGAAGGGTGGGCTTGGAAATGGGAGAGGAAGAATGAAGGTACTCAGGAGGGGTCTGGCTTTCCTGGGGACAGTCAAGGAATGAGGGGGAGAGAGGTCTGAATCTGCCTGGTCTTGGTTAATTATGCACACTCTTGGGAGCAGAAAATGAAGATCTCCAAGTCGGTGCTTAAAAGGGAGGGGGTGTTGAGGTTGAGAGGGATGAGAGCAGCTTACCCCCTCATCCCATCTGCCCCAGAGAGGTAGTTTCAGCCCCAAATGACCCATTTGGTGCCCCCTTTCTATGCCAGAATTAAGAGAATAGGGACAGGTAGGAAGAGCAAGTTGCTTTAAGCTGTATTCAGCCCCTGACTACATCCTCCTCCTCCAGGTGAGCCCCAGGGATCAGAAACCTGGAAAGCAGCCCTTAGATCTAAGCCTGGGTGGCCAGACCCTGGATTAGAACCTGGAAAATCTGGGGGCAACTGGTGTAGTGGGAAGGACTGAAAATTTAGAGTACAGGCAGACCTAAAGTCAAAGTCCTGCTTCCTAGTCCATGACCTTGGGCAGGTTGACCTCTCTGTGCCCTGTGCCCTCATCTAGAAAAAGGTGTAGTAATCATTCCTACCTCAGAGATTCTTACAAACATCCAATCAGTTAATAAATGTAAAGTATGTGCCAAGAGCATAGTAAGTACTCAGAAATGTCAGCTACTATTTTTATTAGTACGAAGTTTGAATAAATGTAGGAACAGATAGGAAAATGCTGAATAGTGCTTGGCACATAGCAGGGGTTGAATTAACTGAGGCACTTGGGGAAATCCACCAACCCCATTCCACCCACGGGAATACTAAACACTTTGCTGTAGGCTTAGCCCAGGCCCTGGCCCACTTCCTGGGATAAGGCTGCTGGGTCCTGGGGTGTTTGAAGGCATTGAGGATGTCGAAGCTAATTAAGGGATAAAGAATGCAGCAAGTTGCTGAGGGAGCCTGGCTTCTGCATTTTTCCCTTCAGAGAACTGATACTGAGTCTGAGGGGTAGTGGGTGCCTCTGTCCCTCCAATGTTCATTCATTCTTCAAATACTTCCTGGATATCTACTATGTGTCAGGCCCTGTGCTGGACACTAAGGATACTGGGATGAGCAAGCACAGAGACAGCTGCTGCTTCAAAGAGATTCGTCTAACAGGGACATGGAGGTCATTCAAACAATCATGCACAGAAATGTATATAATCACAAGCCAAGGTAAATATTACCGATGTAGGTCAAAATCACAGCTCCAGGGAACTGAGCTAGTCTTGGACAAGGCTGGGGGACATCTAACCAGGTATCGGATAATCAGGAGAGGGAGTTGGGATCCCCATTACCATCCAGGTTCCTTTAATCTTTTGACATCTGACCCTGAATATATCTTCATTCACTCCCTCCCTCACTCATTCATTTATTCAGCATACCTTCATTGAGCCCTTCCGTATGTCAGTCCCGGTGTATGGAGCTGGGATGTGGAGGTGAACCAGCTACAGCCCCCATTCCCTGAAGGTACACACAGCTCAGAGGGGAATCACCGATATATATCAACTAATAGGATGTGATGAGGTAAGTGCGACAGCTAGGTAAACACCAAGTGTTGTAAGGAAGGGACCCAGGCTGGGAATTCTGTCAAAGAAGGCTGCCCAAGAAGGTTACTTGAATTAAGGCTTGGAGGCTGTGAGCAGTTGGCTGGAGAAGAGAAGAGAACAGTATATGCAGAGGTCCTGGTGCAGGTACGTGCAGGGCAGTCCAGGAGCACATGGGTCATTCCAATAAGAGGATAAGGAAGGGACAGGGTCATGGACATATGACATTGACCAAGTCTTCCATTCTCTATACTTCAACCCCAGCGGGGGCCATCCGCTCCTTACAGACCAGAGGGCCAGACCTGGGCACTCGATCCAAGCAGTTCTGCAACGCCACAGTGTTCCTCAGGCACCCTGTAGGTTGCCACTTCTGTAGTCTTCTGCTCTGCCTCCTCCCTGCTGCGAGGCACGTTTGTCCACAAGTGCTTCTGAGTACACGATGTGTTACATCCCTTTTTCTGCAGAAGAGTTCAGATAGATTACATGGCTTGCCTGAGGTGACAGAGCCAAGTAATGGCAAAGCCAAGATCTACATCCAGTTGAACCCATCCATGCTTCTGTGTTCTTACTATTACATCAGGATACCTTGGAAGGGGGCCGAGGGGAAAACCTAGAAATGCTGCACCTGGATGGCACACCCAGGCCCTTCCTGGGCCACTTCAAAATGACACTCCCCCACTTCCACCTACCAGCTCCAGGAGGGGGCTCTGCACACATGGGCAGGGCTACTTCAGCTTTCCTTTTACAGAGAGAGGAGGCAGGAGAGAGGAGAGTAGGGCCCCCAGGTGCTGAAGGCACTTGTCAAGAGTACAGTGCAGGAATGGTATAGGGTTCCAGCTTGGGGGTGGGGGCCCAGGTCTGACAGGCAAGCAGCTCTGTACCTCCACTTCCCCTCCCTGTGCCTCTCTGTTTCTCATTAATTATTCCCATCTCATGAAGCAGGAATGAAAACAGACTCAGGATCTGGCTGAAGGCCTGCTGTGACATCAGCCCAGAGGTGGCTGCCCTGACCCTGACTACTGGGGGCTGGGAAAGACCTCCTTCCTTACTTTATCCCAGTTTGATAAGGAGAAGGAGGGAGGCAGAAGCCATCTCTCCCCAAACCCTTCTCTCTTCTCTGGGCACTGAACTTGGGGCAGGTGAACGAGGTGGCACTTGCCCGAGGGGACCAGGAAAGGGAAAGGGTGTGTCTACAGGAACGTGGGGGGTATAGGAGCTGGCTTCCTCTAGACATCACTGCCTCCCACTCCTTCCCCCACAGACCCCCGCAGCACTCCCAGGTATATTCTCCCAACACCTTCTCCACTTTTGAAGTTATCTCCATTATTGAAATCTCTTAAACAACCTTCTTCCCATCCTCACCTCTGTCATCATTTCTGAGCCTCAGGTTCACAGTCAGGACTCTTCTGGGACTTGGTATCTACCCAAACAGATTCTACTTGGCTTCAGTCTCTTGACTTTTACACCAAAATGTTGACCTCTCACCTCTATGACATCCTCTTTCATTCCCAATTGGCCTCCAATAGCACAGTGGGCTACACTTTGATCCTGGTTATCACAGCCATTTCCTCCGAGATTGAAAGTCTGATATCCCAGGAACTTCCTTCTGTCTGCCCAATTTTGAAATCTCTGGTCTCCCAATCTCTTTTTCTCCCCACCTGGGGGCCTTCTGAAGTGCACTTCTCTTCCTGCTCTACCTGGACTATTCCTACTCCCACACATTCTCATCATGACCTCTCTGAGCAAACCTTTTCTTGTTTTGTTGACTCCTGATAAAATTTTCCCACAACAGCTAGTACAGATTTTTCTACACTACTCAAGCCCCCCACGGCACCTCCTTCTCACCTCCTGTTTTACTAAAATAATGCATCCTCTCAACAAACACTTGCAACTTCCTCTTCGCCAGTCACTGAGCCTCAAGCAATGGAGATAAGTGTGTCACCCTCAAGAAGCCTACAGTTCAGTGGAAGAGAAAAATAACTGACAGGGGAACATAGGAATATACCAGGTGTCACTGATGGATTTTGAAGAGGAGCAGAACATCTTGAGAATGGTTTGGGAAGTGGAGTGAGGCAGGTGCAGGATGAATTGGAGGACATAGAGATAGTGGCAGAAAGGCGGGCCAGGAGGCCATGGTCTGGGTGAAGGGTAATAAGGTCCTGGAGGGAGATGAGATGAGGAGGAGGTGCTATAGAGATGACAAGGAGGGGGCAGGTAGGAGGGATCTTGCAAAGATAAATAACAACATGCTTAGTGACTGATTGGATATGGGAGGGGAGCAATAGTAAATGCCTGAGCCTGGGTGGTTCTGAAGACTGGGCAGTTAGGTGCACTTTTATGGATTCAGAAGGTACAGAAAGAACAGTATGTGTGACGAACAATGGATTCAGTTTGAAGCTTTCAAGGAGAGATGCCCAGAAAGCCACTGAACGCATAGACCTGGAGCTTAGGAGTGAGGTCTGTGCCAGAGTATCAGGGACAGAAAGGAAGCCAAGGCTGAAGTTCAGAGAGTGGGCAGGATTGTCCAGAAGAGTTGTAGAGAGAAGAGGTTGAGGTGGGTTTGTGGGGAATGCCCCCTCGCTGCTTCTATAGGCATCTGCCATGCTTCTCTGAGAACATTTGCATTGCAAATGTTCCCTCTTGTCTTCTTTTCTTTGTTGTGTGGTCTTTAAAAGAGGCACCATACCTTTATAACACATGTCTTCCAGTAAGATATACCAGGGTCTAGCACAAGATAGGGGCTCAGTAATGCCTTTGAGATGGATGGATCACAATAATAATGATGATGATGATGATGATGAAGAATGGATCACAATAATGATGATGATGATGATGATGATGATGATGATGATGATGATGTGTTGAGGACTTACTGTGAGCCAGGCAACATTCTAAGTGTTTTACATTTAGTAATTCATTTCATCGTCAGGACAACTCTACATTTCTAACGCTCAATGGAAATGTACTCTTACCATTTCCATTTTACAGATGGGTAAGCATGGTTGAGAAAAGTAAGTTGTCCAAAGCCACAGAACACGTATGTAGCAGAGCCAAGATCTGAATCCAGGTAGTCTAACTCCAGAGCTGTGCTTTGTACTCCCACACTATTTTGCTTCAAATAAAATCCTAGCATAAGAACAACTACAATGATTACTATTATTGAATGTTTACTGTGCCAAGCACCGTACTAAACACTTTATTAGATTATTTAATTCTATATAAATGAGTTAATAGGTGAATACATTGATGGATGAAGTAAAATATGTATGTATGTAAGTATGTATGTATGTAAGTATGTATGTATACATGTACAAGTGGATGAATGGATGGGTGAATAAATGAATGGGCAGACGAGAAAGTAAATGGATGGATAGGTAGAGGGATAGATGGATAGACAAGTGAATGTATGGATGAAGAACATTTACATAAATGGATGATGATAGGCAAATGGATAGATGAGTGGATATGTGGATGAAAGGGTGAATGGATGAATGGTAGGATGGACCAAAAACAGGCAAGCAGGTATTTGGATAAGAGAATGCATGGATGGGTGGAAAGATGGATGAATGATAGGATGGATAGACAACGGGTATATGGGTAAAAAGATAAATAAATGGACGGACAATTAGATGATTAAGTGGGTGGATGACTGGACTAATGGATAGTTGGATGGATAAATGAATTAATTCCTATATTTAGGGCTATAAAGGAGAATGAGAAAACTCACAAATTACAGTCTCTATCCTTTCCCTTATATATATCTATGCCTTCTCTTGGCCACATTGGTATATAGAATCTGTCTTGCCCTGCCCTCAAACCACAACCAGGCACCAAAGCTTGGTATTCACCCATCCACCTTTAGCCCCGAGTACAGAGACATCCTGGAACAGATTTTAGTCACCCTGATTCCTTTCCTTCTGTCTTGATGACCAGAGAAAGCCTCTTCCAAACAATCAGCCTACGAAGAATGCAAGTGGTGATTGTGGGGGCTCTTCCCTCTGTTCCTGTTGTGACATCTTTAATAGGCTAATTCTGAAGCTCCAAGATTCAAGTAGATGCCAGGGTTAGAAGGTTGTGATTAGAGTAGGAAACTAATAGGTGTCACAGTGTTAGGGGTACAGTGTCAGGGGAGAAGGATATTCTGTGAGGCTGGCATATGATTCTCAGGTAGAGAAAGGGTTTTAGGAAGCAGCAGTCAGGCAAACTGAACAGAATAAGGCATTGCCGAGTTAGTAGGCTAGATCCACTTCTGAAGGCATCTGGTTGTCAATCCTCAGATCTACTGCATGGGAGCTATGTGACCTTGGACAACTCACTTAGCTTTTCTGAGTTTCCTTATCTGTAAAATGAACTAATAATATTTATCTCACATGGTCGCTGAGAGAATGAAACAAGATAACACAAAGAAAGCGTGTGGCACGTAGAAGGTCTTTAACAGATGCTTTCAAGAAGTAATAAAGTATGCACATTTCATTTTTTCTAGAGGAAGGTAAACTAAGGATCCTGTGCTCTGCATCTGTTTAGGAAGAAGTATGGGTTTGGAGGGGACAATGACATCATAGGTCTAAGGTCCCCATGGCCTCTGGGTACCCAGCACAGCCTTACGGAACCTCCTTGAGAAGCCTTCTCCTGCTTTCTGCCCCCATAAGCTCAGGTTTTTGGAAGTTCAGGTCCAAGGCCTGCGCAGAGAGAAGTGGCATCAGGGTGTAGGGATGAGCTGGAGTTAGCTATGGAACCCCGGAAGGGGTCAGACCCTCCTCACAGATCCTGACCCTTCCTCTCTGGGCCAGGCGCCAACGGGCAGGGCACCCAGCTCTGTGTTTAACAAAAAGAGCTGCTTGTTGTAGAGGATGAGTCATGGAGACCCTAGAATGGTCCTGGGAGGAAAGAGGGGGAGATGGTTCCTCTGCTGCCCAGGAATGGGCCTTCTCCCAAAGCCAGGCCTCTCCGGATAATAGACTTGAACACAGGATATATGAAGGGGGGACATTTTACATAGTTTACGTAGTTTCATTCCCATAGCTACCCTATGAAGTTGTGAGGAAGATGCTATTACCCCATTTTACAGATAAGGAAACTGAGGCACAGAGAAGTAACTTACCCAAGGTCACATGCCTAGTAAAAGTTAGAGTTTGTATTTGAACCAGGGTTTCTGACACTTGACCATAGTGGTACCGGAGAGAGGGGCTTTGAGGACAAAGGACCATAGAAGTCTGGAAGAGAGTTAAGAGGCTCTCGCGGCATGGGGAGGACTGGGGTGCTGTTCTGTTTGACTCAGTGCCAGGGCTCCTGGCTTTACATGCAGCTCTGCACAGGGAGCCCAGTTCTGCATGTTCAAAATGAAGATGCTGAACTGGTGCCAACAGAGCCATACCCAACACCAGCCCCCACCCGAGGGCTCAGGAAATGACACACCTGAACTGCAGAACAGACTGTTGGACCTGTCTCCAGGATCACCTCCCAGGGGAGGGTTTTGCAGATGGTTGCTCAGCAGCCCCTAGGAGGAAGGATGGCCAGGCCTCCTGGGCTGGGAAGTGCCCTCCAAGATGACCCAGACCTGGCAGTGTAGTATAGTGGACACATTAGACTGCGAGTCAGATGGCTGGGCTTAAGTCCTGCTGTGTGATCTTGGACAATTTGCTAAATATCTCTGGGCCGTATCTTTTGTAAACAAAAGGAGTTTTTCCTGCCTACCTTCCTCCAGGCATAGGACCTGGAGGAAGAGACCTCTTATCCCATGGGGGTCTTACTCTGGCTCAGAGCACAGCCTCTGGAAAGAGGTGGGGGATTTTTCTAGGGTCTGCTTGTGATTATTTTTCACAAGTCTGGCTGTGCATAAGGGGCAGCTTCCTCTTGATGCCCTTGCTATGGTAGTTGAAACAGCCTTTTCTGTTCCTGGGGCTAGAGGAGCAGGCAAGGATGGTTAGAGGGATGGGAGTTTAGCCCCGAATTGGTAGCTAAACTCTACAGGGTTGGGCTCTGGGCTCAGCTCTAGAACATCATATGCTTCTGGCACAGGTAGGGTGACTGAGGCCACAGAAGGGATGACCAGCAGAGCCCAGGCTTCCACGTTCTCAGGCCTAAGACAGAACTTTGAGCGGCTAGCCTACAGGGCCTCCCTTTTGGGGTTTGCAAAACGTGAAGGCCAGGGGTGCCTGGAGAGAGAGAAGAGATGGCCAGTGTCATTTCAAGTGTGTGTGTGTGTGTGTGAGTGTGTGTGTCCCATCCCTTCTCCTGGCACACCAGTCTTGGCTGAGGCGGCAGTTCAGGCAGAAGGGAGGCTGGGGGAGGGGAGGGGCAGAGCTTTGCAAAGAAGGAGGCAGGAATTCTGGTTGGAAATCATTCAAATGAGGCTATGAAACCAGAACCCTGTCTCAGAACAAATTGGCCAGATTTGGCCTGGGGGGAGGGGGGGTTACAAGGGGAGTGGAGGAGGTTGGGCCCTGGCTGAGGGGGGGGGGCATCCTCTTGGCTGCCTGCTCTGATATAAGAGAAAGAAGCCAGGTGCCCCAACTACCTATCTGGCCCGTACTGGAGGGAACAGGTCTAGTCTATCACTGATATACTCTTTAGGGCTGTTTAGCTGTGGCCCTGCCATGTTCCTGCCCCTGTCCCTATTCCTGCCCTACCTCAGAAGCAGAGGGGTCATTCAAAATGTTTGTTTCTTTTCTAAGTTCCCTGGTCTGTGCTAAGCCCAAGGTAAAGGATGAATTCAGCTGAGGCTAGGTGGGGAGGTGTGACTTAGAAAATGGATTCTCATTCCTTGTTCTCCCTGGGGAGGTGTCTGGGGGGCCTCTCACAAAGCAGAGCTGCCCCTGGGCAGGCTAGGGAATGCCTTTCCTCCCCGGACATGGGTGGGAAAGAGAGGAAGGGTGGGCAGTGGGGTTTCACACGGGGTCAGGCAGGGGTCCGCAGCACAGGAAAACCAGTGCCTTCAGAGACTCATCAAAGGAGCTGCTGTGTGAAAGAGGCAACCTTGGAGGGGTCATGGGGTTTACACTGCTGGAGAGAGATGAAGGCTTAGTCTGATGGAGGACTCGGGGGAGGTGGCTAGGGGACTGGCTAAGAGAGGGAGCTGCAAGGCACAGGGCAGCAGGCTCCTCATTCAGCTCTAGCTTCCCCTCCGCTGGCTGGCCAGCCACGAGCGGCACTCCAGAGAACTCTTTTCTAGGGAGCTCTGTCTGTCTGCCTGTCATGGTCTGCATGTCTTTACCCCTTCTCAGGAAAGAAACAGGGTTCCTCGGGCACCCCACCCTCATACCTCCATATCTCCTTAAGGGCCAAAATCGAGTCTCAGAGCCAGAGGGAAGCAGCTCAGATGCTAGCCATGACCACCCCCTGCACCCCACTCCCTCGCCGGGTCTCGCTCTGATCCTAGCTCTGCAGTCTGTCTCTTGCTGCTCCTTCAACACTACCTATATCATGCAGAATTCTGCCTTTGTCCTTTCTGTCTCTATTCCCTTGTGACTCAAGTCCCACCCCATGGAGAGGGGACCAGGGACTGATAGGAATCCCCTTTCCCACTTCTCCCTGAGCCATCTGAAGACCTTACTCCCTGCCTAGCTCCAGTGCAGCTGGGGAGGAGAGGTGCCCAGAAGCCTTTCCGCCCTTCCCCCTCCCAGAGCCATTAAAGGCTCCCAGAAGCCTCTCTGCTTTGCTCTCAACGTGAATTCTCAGGTCTTTATTGACCTGCCTGTCCCTCAAAGTTTGGATCTCAGGTCTTGTTCACCACTCTTGGTAAGCCCACTCCACCTCAGTGAGGTCTCAGAGTTCTCTCTGTCCTCCCCAGCCCCAGCGTGGCCTTCCAGAGTCCTCCTTGGTGCGCTCCCCAATAGGAACCCTGGAAGAAAGCCACTCCTGAGGGAATGAAGCCGGTGGCCATAGCTGATAGTGGGAGGGTGTGGGCTTCTGGCCCCTCCTTGGGGATCCGCTGGGCCAGGACATCTACCCTTAACCCCTCCTCTCAACTGAGGGGGCCACTGTGGCGGGTGAGTGAGCTGGAGGGGGATGGGAGGGGCAGGGGAGGTGGGGAAACCGGTCTTGTGTTGTTCTTGGCTTGGAGCCCCCAGCCCCAGGGAAATCCTGACTCTGTGGAAAACTGAGCAGGCAGTCAGGCAGGGGGAGGAGGAGCTGGGAGAGGAAGAGGAGGAGAAGGGGGAGGACCTCGGGCTCAGGGCGAGGTGGGGGTAGGGGCTCCTCTCATAAATCAAGCCCACCAGCTCTCAGGCCTGACAAAAACCAGAGACCCAGTGTCCCTTGGGGACTGGGCCTGGGGAGGGGAGTACAGATCATCTAATGGGCTTTGGGGGAGGAAAAGATGAAATGAGGGGCAGCATCCTGCTCAGAGGGACCTGCCTCAGGCCCCCAAAACAACAGGTGTGCGTATAGTGGGGGAGGGGTCTGAGAAAACTTCACAACTACAGGAGCTGAACCAGGGTGGCTGTGACAGATTGATGGAGGGGGAGGGCACGCCCCACTGATCAGCAATTCAGAACACTTTTATTGCCTTGAAATCTGGCCCAGTTCAACTCTTGAGGAACTGTGTGACTTCAGACAAGTTGTTTTGCCTCAGTCTTCCCAGATGCAGGAGGGTGTGGGATCGCTTCAGTCCCACTCTGGGGTCCCCTGACACTCCGCTTTGACAGAGGAAAGAATATTTCTCTGGAGCTGTCAGGACAACCGTTAAGAGACTAGGCTCTGCTGTCTAATAACTGTGGCCTTGTGCAGGGCACATAACCTCTCAGATCCTCAGTTTCTGCATCTGTCCAATGGGCATAATAATGGCTGCAGGGCAGGGCTGTGATGCCAGGTGAGTGAGACAACGAATGCGTGAGTGACACAGTGTATGTCAAGGGCCTGGTGCTGCAGATTCTCAGTCAAAGGCCGTGATTTATTCTGTGTCCACCTCTTGAGTGTTTGCATCTCTTTCCTTTGATACTCAAGTACCAATAATAATCAAACGGCCCTAGCTCCCAAACCAGTGACACAGAAACCCTCACAACCCACCCCCTCAGTGTTTGCAAGGACTCTGGAGGTGTTGGTGCTTCTCCTGCTCCCTCTCAACCCTCCTGCCATGGCTGGTGTCTTCCTGTACTGTCACCCATTAGCCACTGCCCCACTTGGGACACTCTGGGCTTCCATCTTCTGGGCCATCATCAAAGGTCTGGGCTGTGGAAGGAGGATGCAGCCAGCAGAGTGCAGCCAACCATGTGCACTTGAACATTGGCTGCCACTGTCCTTACCCCCTACCCCCTAGACTTGCCAGCCAATAGCCTCTTCCTGCAGATGTCCAGCATCGCCTTTCCTCGGCCCTCCCCTACTGGGCACTCTTCACAATGTCCTGTGCCTGCCTCTCACTCCATCCCCATCCAGGTTTCCTTGGCTAGTAAGAGTCCCTCAGCAGCCCTTTGTGCTATCCTCCAACCCGTGCTGGAGCAGGGGGGCCTCATCTGGTTTCATTTCAACCAGACCCCCATTCTGACACACTGAGATAGTTCAACCAGCAAAAGAGGCAGACTTTTGAGGTATATTCTGTGCCACTGAGAGAATGCTGAAAGGCAGTAGTGTTTTCATTTCCTAGGAAACAATGTTTTCTCTGCAACTATGTTATATTATTATTTCCCAGGAAAATAGCTTTGACCAACCCATCTACTGCCCTAAGCTCACCTCCTCACTCTCAGACTCACCTCCTTCTCCAGGTCTCAGGAAACCCCTAGAGTGTGTATGTGGGTGGTTAGGGAGGGGGCAAACATTGGCCCAGGTCACTCTAGGGGGGCCCTATTGTAAGGTCCGAACAGACCAACTGGGCTGGGCCATGCGGAGGGCCCACTTAATTAGCTTGTGGCTAATTAGGAGGGAGCTGGTGAGATCCCCCTTGAAATTTCTAGCCGGGGTTCCCTTTCTCAGGAGGCCTTGCTTTCCACCAAGACTTCATACTCTGAGGCAGTTCCAAGGCCCGTTCCCCGAGATTCAGGAGACAAGGGAATCAGAGGCCTGAGAGAGCCTGGATTCTGCTGGTGGCTCTTGCGGGGACCATAACTGTTGTCTGAGGTGCGGGCTCCTGTGGTGAAGGAATTATGAGAAGCTTAGAGGAGATGGATGACTGACAGTTTCCTAGATAGTACCTTCACACATCTGTCTTCTCCACTAGCTGCCGGCCCCTCAAGGATGTGGCCAATGGTGGTTCTCTGGGCCCCCTGCTCTTGTGAGGCCTCATCTTTACTTGAGTCATCCCAGGGCTCTGAGGAGTCTAGCCAGGTTAGCTGAGGCTGTCTAGAGAGACCATTTCTCAGACAGCAGGGTCTACACTCTGCAACCTCCAAGACAAATGGGCATCCAGCCTCTGCTTGACCACTCCCAGGGACGAGGCACTCATTAGCTCACAAGGCAGCCCCTGCTTGGTTGGGTAGCTGAGATGATTGAAAAGTCAGAAATGGGGAAGCCAACAAGCATTACTGCTGGTCCCTCTGTAGGAGAGAAGAGGGAGTCAGTGAGCAGAGTCAGGGAGCAGCTCTGGATGTCTCCATGAGGGAAGGGGTAAGGCAGGGCTGCCTAGTTAGGCTGAGGACCAGGATAGCAGGGAAAAGGCTGAGGCCTGGGAAGCAGGGATGGGGTTTGAGTCTTTGCTCTACCATTAATACACTCTGTGGTCTTGAGAAAATCCCTCCTTTCCATGGGCCTCAGTTTCCATAACTAAACTTTACAAGCCGGGTTTAGGGACTTCTAAGGGCCCTGCCCCTGGCAACAGATGCTCTCCCATGAGTCTATGAATAGCTGGCGCAGAAGGATCAGGTCTTGGTCCATGGGGGCCAAGCAGGCTGGAGGACGTTCAGAGAATGGGCCCTGTGTGGGACGGGACAAGGTTTCCTTTCATTGCGTGAGGACTTGGCGGCAGCCCAGGGCCCACAACCTCTCCCTTCCGCCAAGGTCAACCCAATGCTGACCTGGGGGGCATAATTGCCTGGGGCAGTTGAGGTCAGGCGCTGGCAACTTGGGAGAAGGAGCCAATGCAGAAGTTCCGACTCCTGTGCCCTGGCTGAGGTGAGGGGCTGAGCAACTGCTGCTCTGTGTGCCTTGTGTTCCTGACAGTGACCCAGGGCCCCAGCCCCTGCGGTGTTGGTGATTGTTGGAAAGAACCGTACTGGCCTTCGCGTCAGACAAGTCTAGTATGGAATCCAGACCTGCCGCCTCCTAGCCCAGTGACCTTGGGCAAGTCCCTGCCCCTTCTCATCTAGAAGTCAAAGACTAATTTCTACCTTGCATGGTTTCTGGGAAGATAAGGCACATGAGTAAGCATCATGTCCACAGAGGCCCGGCTAAGCAGAGCCGGTGACAAGGAACCGGAACAAGACTGGACTCTCTTCCTGCTGCCTCAGCCCTCTGTCTGTCGGTCTGTTTGCCCATTAAGGCATTGGGGGCTTCCAATTGTCAGGCCCTAAAATCTGCACAATTTAAAGTAGTCAAAACAAACCCTCCACTCTACTTATGCTGAGAGGGAACAAGTTTCTGGCCAGACCTAATGGGTTCCAGGTGTGCTCTGTGGCCTACAGCGGCTGAATCAGAGTCAGTGGCTTTGGCTGTGACTGCCCGGCTGTCTGGGAAGGCTCAACTAGCCAGACCTTTCCAACCCTGCCCTTCAGCCTGTGAAGAGCGTAGAGCTGGGCCCGATAGTATGGTGGGGCAGCCAGCCCTGTGCTCAGAGAACCTAGAGTTCAAAGCCAGGAGGCATGGTGCCTACCCCCAGCAGCATACATGGGGGTCTCCCAGACCCTCTCTCTCCAACTACCCATGTCAATGTTGAGCACCTACTGTGTGCCTGGCCTTGATCTCAAAAGCTTCTTGTGTTGCAGAGATGATTTTCACAGACCCATAAAACTCCTTCTCATGGGAGGTCGACCATTTGAATGACCTCCCAGAGAGGGTCAGGAAACCAAGTGGGAGCCCAGAGAGCATGAGTGAGGTTTCTTTTATTATAATTATATATTAATAATTGTATTATATAATCAGAGTGACAGCTGCCGCTTATGGACTAGGTACTGTATTTGGTGCTTTCCGTACATGAGCTCATCAAATCCTCACAGCCATACATGGTGACAGCTTCTCTTCTCTCAGAAAACAGGGAGGGGGCAGGAGGCTCAGGGATACCAAGAGCCTTGCCTAAGATCACAGAGTCAGGAACTGGCTGAAGTTGGATTCGAGCCCAAGGCTGTCTGACCTCAAAGCAGGGCCTGTCCAGCTCTACTATACTTTTCACAGGCTGGTCTAGCCTTTCCCTAAAGAGTCAGGGAGAGTGCATGTGTGAGTGTGTGTGGCAGGATCTGATCAAAAAGTAGAGCAGGGGAAGGGGGGCTTCTGCCAGAGGCGCAGACACCCATTGCCCCCTCTTCTAGACCCAGCCCACCCCTCCTCCAGTACTCCACAATCCTGATCTGGGCGAACACCCTATCTTTTAGCCTCCTCACCACCTCTGGATCCCCCACCCCCAATCCTGAGCTGTGTAGCACAGAGCACTCTTCACACTGGGGCCACCATCTAATCACCTCACTGCTGCCCATATCAGCTGGGCCCTCAGGACAGACTGGACGATCACTGCTGGGGAAGGATGCGAGACGCACACTAGAATTGCAGGTGGTATGTGGGCATGGTCGCAAATGAGGGGCTGCCCTCAGTCCTCCTGTTTGGGTAATTATTAGTAATAATAATTTTAGCCTCTATTGTTTCAGTAATATCCCATACATACAGACTTCTTATTGTTATAACTTCTTAAAGCACATACCTATTTGGTTAATTCTGCTCTGCTGCTAGAATGCAAGTTCCAAAAGAGCAGTCTGCTATCTGCTATATCCCCAGTGCCTTGGCACAGTGTTGACACATAGTAGGTACTTTACATATTTTTATGAAAAGTATTTATGAATGAATGACTGAAATGGAGACAGTGAGGAACAAAGAAGAGGTAGGGCAGGACCAGAAGGCTGGGAGGCAGGAGAGATATGAGGACGAAGCTTTTGGAGTCTGTCAATGGAGCTGGGTCGGTGCCCCCTGAGCAGCTCTGGGATGGGGCGCCTAAGCTATAGCGCCTCTTCAACTGCCTGGAGCCGAACTGCAGCCTCCTCCCAGGTAGGAAATTGGAGGGATCCTGTGGATTAAGGCCTCTCTTACATCTCCAGAGCCTCACAACCCAGAAGGGCCAACAGCCAATTTTCCTCCCCCACCCCCACCACTCTCAAAAGGGAATTCAGGAAGGACCTCAGTATATGGGACACTTCAGAAAGGCCACGGAGAGCTGATCTAGACTAAAGTTGCAGGATGGGACATTTCCCAGCCTGTGTCTCCTTCCTCTTTTGTCTCCAGAGCTACTGAATGTATCACACTCTCTCCATCCCTTAATCTCTTCTCTCCTCTTCTTAGCCTCAATATTCTGGAGCTGTGGAAAAGGAAATTGTTAGGAAGATCTGGGTTCAAAACCAGCTCAACCACCTACTAGCTGGGAGGCCTGGGGCACACTTAGCTTCTCCAAGCCTGTTTCCTCACTTCCAGGATGGAGGGTGCTCATCTCCACCTTGTAGAGTTCTCTGAAGGGTTAAACAAGCTCATGTGGGCAGAGCAATTCTAGTGCGGGACACCTAGTAGACATTCGGTGAAGGCCTGGGCTTTGATTCCTGCTCTGCCACTGTCTAGGGTGATCTTGGGTAGGATCCATCACCTCTCTGGAGCGCTCAGTTGCATCTGTCAAACAAGAGGGTGGGGTCAGATCATCCAGAACACCCCTTCCAGCTCTGACTTGCTCGGTTCTATTCTGAGCAGTGAGCCCCACCTCTGGGGCAGGGGCAACATGAACATTCTTTCAGCTCAGATTCAACCCCGGCACATGCTTGCCCAGCCCCATCCCTGCATTTAGCCCGTAGCTGTTGCCTCACTGGCCACACCCTTGGCACCACATTTCCCCCGCACTTGCACCCCACTTGCCAGGGCCACACGTGGGTGGCTCCATTCATGTGGGGCTGAAGGAGCCCTGGAAGACAGAGGAAGAGGACAGGAGAGAAGAGGGAAGGGTATAGAGGGGCCAGAGGAGTGTAGTGAGGTGGAAAGGGCAGGACATGACCTTGAGCCCTGTGGAATTCTAACTCTGCCACTTTCTAACGGTGGGTGTCCTTGGGAAGCCTGTTTCCTCAATTATGAACTAGTAATAATAATTTACAAAACCCATTAGACTGCTGTAAAGATTGAATAGAAGAATATGCCTAGTGCCTGGCATTCTAGTTGGTGTTATCTGGGGTGGTAGGGACAAATACTCTTCCCTCAATCCCCAAGGAGGGGCAGTTCCATGAAGGCCCTGTTGGGGCGCTTGGGTGACTTTCCCGCGAGCCCGTGGTCCTCACCCCGCAGCCCAGCTGGCAGCCTGGGGTCCTTGGACAGGGAGCCCTAGCCCCCTGAGCAACTGGGAAGGCTTCGGCCCGACCTAGCCCGCGTCTCCGACCCCACCCGCATCGCCTGTGCCTCTGAACAAGCGTCTTTGATCTGCAACCTTCAGGGGGATTAAGAGCCCCAGAGTCTCTCTCCCCGGGATCCCCCGCTCCCCGCCGCCCTCCCTCCGGGCTGACCTCCCAGTCGGCGGCCCGGGCTAGGGGCTGGCTCCACCGCCGGTGGTCTCTGCCGCTCCTGCCCGCCGCGCCTCCGGGCAGGCCACTTGGATTACAGGGGCAGCAGCCGCGGCTGGCGGCTTTGGGGAGTCCCCTGGGCTGGGGCCCCGGGTGGGGGTGGGAGGCGGGGCGAGAAAGGAGGGCTGGGGGTGGGGGTGGGTGCCGGCCCGGGTGCCTCCCGGCCATTTTGGCCGAGGAATCTGTGTAAAGTGTTTAAAAAGAAAAACTCTCCGGAGGAGGACGTAACCTTTTCTTAACATCTGGGGCTCAATTAGCTAATGACAGCAAAGCCTTCTCCGGTGTCGCTGACCCCTAGGCAGCAGCCCCGCTCCCCCACCCCCGGTATTTATACAGCTGCGGCCCCTCGCTGGGACTCGGGGCAGGGGGCTTGGCTGGGTTATCTCGGCGGAGATCCGCCGCCCACCCCAAAAAAGAGAAAGAAAAGACTTAGCACACAGTCCCACCCGCCGGCCCCGCGGCCCTCCTCGTCGCCTTCACTCTCTCCCTCTCCTTTTCCCAGCTCCCCCTGGTCCTCTCGGCTCTCTCTCCGTCCCTCCCTTCTACCCTCCTTCCTTTTCCTCCTCTCCTCTTCAATTCTTTGTTGCCTCTCCCTCGCCCCTCTTTCTCGGCTTTTTTCCTTTTCGCTTCACTCTCTCCTTTGTCTCTCCTGCCCATCTGTCTCACTCCACTCTCTCTCCCCTTCCGCTTTCTGTCTCCTCCCTTTCTTGCTCGCCACCCCTTGCCTGTCTGTCTGTCTCTCTTTTCTCTCCTCTGTCTCTGTCCTCTCACTCTCCCCAGCGGCCTCCCCTCTCTCTCTCTGAATAGCTTCCTTGTTTCCACTCTGGGTTCCTGTCTCTCCCTCTCATTCTAGTGCTTCCTCCTCACCTTTGTCTTGCCCTGTCTCAATCTCTGAATGCCTGTCTGTCCTCCTAGAGGTGCGTCCTGCCCTGGCTGCCAGGCAGATACCCCCAAGGGGAGCAGGCCTAATGCTGGGCCACCTCTGGCCAAGAGGCCTTCCCACCACCGAACTAGATTGGCCTGGGGCTGGGCACTTGCACACTGCTCTCATCCCCAGTGTGGAAAGTGTGGGAGAGCTGTGTTTAAGGCATCAGTTCTTCATGGTTAGAGCCAGAGGGGATCCCCAGGGGCTCCCCTAAATGTCCTGACACTCCAGCTCCTGGAATCTCATCTTCCCTGCCATTCCACCCTCCCCAACACCCTGCCTGGTGTTTTAAACCAAGTATGCAGACACATACTTTCCTCTTTGTCTTCCTTCAGCACAGTTAAAAGAGGCTGGTGACTTTTTTTTTTTTTTAAATTCACCAATACTAAGAAAAAAAGTGATAAGTGCCAAAACTACAGAGTGTAAACTAGTCATGTCCAAAGGCAGTGCAGTGTAGAGTAACAAAAAAGAGTATAGGATTTGGAATGAGAAGAGCTGAGTTCAAGCTGAAACTGTTTTTAAAACAATTCTGTAATCCTGGAGGAATTGCTTGAGCCTCAGTTCCCTCATCGATAAAATGGAAATAATAATAGTTATTGCCTTTAAGGCACAGTTAATGGAAGGTGAAGTTCTTTCATTAGGGCATTTGCTTTTGTTTTCCTTCAGGTTGAAAAGTCTGTGACTTTTCCAGGATAGCACTGTGTTCCAAAATTCTATCATTTCCTCTTCCAAATACACTTGAAAACTCTCGTACCCTTTGCAGACTCCTCTATAAAAGAGTGAAAGCTTCAGAAATGCTTTCACAGAAAAAAATGCAGGTAGTAACATTTGCAAACAATGGGGGTGGAAGGAGGTGCGGAGTTCCTGAAGCCCTTGTGCTGATGCTGGCTAGGACCCTAGGCTCAGTGCACTGTGGCGGGTGCTTCGCATACCTGACTGTGAATCCGCACGAGAACCAAACGAAAAGGGTACCGTTGCTCCCCTTTCACACCAGGGAAACGTAAACGCAATTGTGCAAGTACCACAGCTATCACAAGGCAGAAGCAGCACTGGACCCTAGAGGGCTCGCCTCTGGAGCTCAGGAGGGTGTCGGCCCACGGGTAAAGGGTGGAGGAGGGAGACGATGTCGGATCCCTTCGGCGGCACAAGTGGGACAGAGAAGGGGCACGGCTGGCGCCCTTGCTGGGAGGCAGCGGTATGTGGTAGCGGTAGTCAATGCCTAGCCGGCTGACCCTCGGTGTAGGCGGGAGCGGTCAGGGATGGAGGGTGGGGTGCTGAGCCCTTGCTGCCGCTGCTGCGCCCAGTCCCCCAGGACTAGCTCCCCGCGCGCCGGCTTGCAGCCGGCACCGGATGGAGAGTCCTGAGAAGGCTTAATTTGCAGGAAGACGTTCTCATCAGATCGCGTCTCCGGCAGCCGAGCGCTACAGCCGGGGGTCGGACGGGGCTCCTCCCAGCACCCCTCCCCTGGGCCCTGGCGGGGCGAGAAAGCGAGATGGTGGAAGCAGAAACTGGAGCCCGGCGCCGGGAGGCCGCGAGGGACCGAAGCCTTTGAGGGCTCTGCTGCCTCTTGCCAAGGTCAATCAAACCCTCCCACGCTCCGGAGGCGCGCGCCGCGTGCGCCTGGCAGCGGGCGGCGAAGGGCCAGAGGAGGGCGTCTCGGGCGGGGCCCAGCCAGGGTGGGGCAGGGGCCTGGCCTCAGCGGACGCTTCCCGCCCTCTCTCTGGGCAGGTGCTGGGAGATCCCTGGGCGGTGGGGAGGATGGGACGAGGGTGCTGGGGCCAGAGGCTGGGTCCCAGGCAGCGGGGTCTGACCTACTCGGGCGGAAACGGAGACTAATTAGGGCCTTTTTATGCTAATATGCACCTGGCTGGGTTTTTTTAGGCCCGAGAAGGCGCGTAGAGTACAAGGGAAGAAGTTTCGGAGAGCCAGAAACTTCCGGGAGCATTGGGTTCCCTGATAAAAGACAGCCCGGCTCCACTGCTCACCGGCCCTGTGGCCTTGGGGAAGTTACATGGAGGACGTTGTTCGGCTTCGGTTTTCACCTCTGAAAAAGAGAACACAGGTCAAATTTCTTCCCAAGCTCAGTCACTCTGTCAGCAAAGAGATGGAAGTCTGGTCCTTAGGTTGCTCTGAGGATGGATTGGAGACCGACTGCAGGAGGCTTGAGGAGGATGTGTGTGTCAGGGCAGAAACCTGTCAGATGCAGAGCACTCAAGCTGGCAGAAGCCAGGAGCACGTTTCCACGGGCCTCTGGCTCGCTCCACTGTTGCCCAGAGGTCAAAATGAGGGGCCTGAAGTCAAAATGAGGAAGAAGGCGGAACAAAAGCCCCAGGGTTGATGGCGGGAGTGTCAGGACGAGGCAGCCGGGTAGTAAAAGAAGAAGGGAGATGGGGGGAGGGCGAGGAGTCTGGTAAGAGAGTGGGTGTTTTATGGGATGTGGCTCACCTAGCTTAATCCTTACGATTGGGATGGAGGGGAGGGATGGGTTGAAGATGCCACGGAGAGAAAAGGGAGATGACTGATATGGTGGTGTCCTGAGGAAGGTTAGGTGGGGTGGGCACAAGTGGGAAGAACAGAAAACACTTTGGGGTGATGGATAGGGAGAGGAGAAGACATTTTGATGGGGGGGCACGCGGGAGCAGTCTTCATTGGTCTTGGACTGCTCATCTCAGTGTTGGATGAGGCCTCGGTATAGCCACTGAGTGAAGAGTGAGAATGGACCTGGGGGAATTCACTATGGTGACCACATCAGTAGAATAGGGAAGATGGAGGGATTGATGGGCAGGGATGCGGCTGAGGGTAGATTTCAGGAATTTGAAAGCAAAGTCAAAGAAACCTTTGAGGGATAAGAGAGGGCTGGCATTTACTGAGATTGTTTATACCTTGTCTCATTTAATTCCTACCACGCAGTGTGGTAGGTGTTTTAAATCCCATTTTATAGATGGAGAAATGGAGGCTCAGAGTGGTGAGGAACCTTGCCCAAGGCCACTCATCTGGTAAGAGATGAAGGTGCGATTTGAACCCAGGTGTGTCTGCCTTAAAACAGACAGCTTCCATTGTGTTCCACTGGGTAAGAATCCTGGCCCTGGGACCTCAGTGGAGCTTCCTTCCCCAGGTGTGGCCATCCTGGGGCACTGACCCATTTGGTTGGGAGGAAGGGGCTGGGTTTTCAGCCCGGTGCAGGCTGTCTAGACCCAGCCTGAACTTAGCAGGAAGCCTTTACTCAGTGAGAGGAGGGGGAAAGGGTGGGCTTTTTTATTTTCTAAATGAGATCAAACCATACGTGTTGTTCTGTAACGTGCCGTTTTTCTCTTACTATTTCCATGTGTGTGCATTTAATTTTTTAAAGTAGTACTCCTTTGTATAGATATTCTACTTATTGTTAATCTATCCCCCTACAACTGAACATTTA
This sequence comes from Eonycteris spelaea, assembly GCA_003508835.1. Taxonomy (NCBI): domain Eukaryota; kingdom Metazoa; phylum Chordata; class Mammalia; order Chiroptera; family Pteropodidae; genus Eonycteris; species Eonycteris spelaea. Next base: position 20,853,319 of record PUFA01000001.1, read on the forward strand.
TATCGTCTCCAGAGTTTTGCTATCACAAACGGTGCTTTAGTATGCTACCATTTTTTAAAGAGTATCTTCGTGCAAATAGAGGTATTTCTACAGTATAGATGCCTAGAAGTGGCATCAGTGGGTCAAAGGTATGCTTGTTTTAAGTTCTTATAGATAGAACTAAACTTCCCTCCAAAGAGGCTATATCAGTTTATACTCTTTCCATCAAAGTATGAGTGTGCTCATTCTTTCACATCCTTGCCCCTGGGTATCATATAATATACACATATTTTGCCCCTCTAGTGAGCAAAAATGATTTTCACTTTTGTTTTCATTTCTATTACCCTGAGCCTCTACAGCTCAGCCAAGTCCCATTAGCCAAAGAAAGCATTGTTTGTGAAGACCTGAAGAAGAGCTTAAGAATGATTAGCAGAGATTTAAGACAGCTCTGAGGAAGAACAGAATGTCAGTTGATGCTATCAGGACCTTGATGAGGGAGGCAGCAGAATTCCAGTCTCTGAGCATATTTCTATGTTCCCAGGTAGATGGTATACCCCTGGGGCTCAGCGTGAGGGCTGGCTCCCTAGGGTCTCTTGGTCAGCAGCAAGACAGATACCTGCTGGGAAAAGCCTGGCTCCACAGGGGTTACAGCAATAAGCTAACAGGCTGCATGTAGCAGAGGAGGGCAGGTTTAAGAGAGGGCACAGGAATGAGTTCAGCTTCCTAAAAGAGCCAGGGAAATTGAAGGTCACCAGGCTCTGGATGTTAAATGAGAACTGGGAGGCCATAGGCTGGAGAGGTGAATGATCGGACAAGAGTGGGACTCCAAAATCTTAGCTGAGCCAAGGTGAGGGTGAGAGTACATGGAGAGTGGTAGCAGCACCCCACCATCCATTTTCCGAGTGCTTATTACTTCAGACATTGCTCTAAATGTTTCAATTTATTGAGTAATTTAACCCTTGCAACACTATATGAGATATGTAGAATTAGTCTCCCTATTTCACAGATGGGGACATGGAGGCATAGAGTTAAGTTGCTCACCCAACATCACACAGCTAGAAAGTAGCTAAGCTGGGATTCAAACTCAGGCCATGGGGCTTCAGAGTCCAGGCTTCCAACTCCCTCCTTCCCCCCACCCCAAGGTGGCTTTCCTTAGCCAGTATAATAACTGCCGAAAATTGAAAGCAGAGCAGGCGCACTATTTTTTAAAAAAAATTTCTAATGCTTAAAACAAGTCTATGTAATAGAAGGTGTTATCCTTAATTTAAAGATGTTAAAAGTAAAGTTCAGAGAGGCTGAGCACCTTGGCTAAAATTACCAGGTTAAAAAGAATTTGAGTTAAAATTTGCACTCAGATCTATGTGAATCAAAAGCCCCTGCCCCTTCCACATAGTCCCAGGGCCTTTCACAACATAAGGAGAGGAGAAATATACAAAACCAGACTGGTCTGGGCTAGAAGGGACCTCTGAAACCATCTAATCTGAATCTCTTATTGATGGAGAAAGAGAGGTGCAGAGAGGGTACACGCCCAAGTTACATAGCAAGTCTCAGAACAAGGCACGCTCCTAAGCTCCTGGTTTTCTATGGGGATTCAATGCTTTACCTCGTCTCTGCAGAGTGAGGGCATGTGAGTGCAGCCTAGCGGAGAATCTATATGTATATATGTGGGTGGCGGGGGCTGGGGCTGTATGCAATGCTGGGGAGAGCCCCAACTCATTAGCAGGGCCGACTGAGAAGCAGAGGGACAGTTTGGAAGGGGAATCTGGGGAAGCCATCCCTGCATTTCCTCTCCGCCCCACTTCCCTATACACACACACACACACACACACACACACACACACGTGTTCACCCTCGACCTGAGTAAAGCATGAGTTGGTGTCCTTGACAGAGCTTCTTTTGAAGGGTTCCAAGAGCCTCCCACCATCCTGGGTGACCTGAGGACTACCATTTCCTGTAAGGCCACCTGATAAGTTACCCATTGTTCTTTCCAAGGGTACCTGTAAAAATGCAAATTACCTTGAGACCTATGGCACAGTAAAAGGTTACAGCGATCATTCACAGCTCCCTGTGAATTTGTTAGCTAGGACAGTGTTTCTCAAACTAGGGTATTCATCCGCGGAGTTCCCAAGTTCTCTGAATATTTTTAAAATTTGGATTTTATTGATATTAAAATATTTCAGCAGTTATAAAGTCAGAACTCTCTGCAGTTGAGCATTTTCATAGACTAGAACTTCAGTGCCTTAAGTTGGTGTTGCATAAACATGGGTCCGTGATCTGTTGGAAACTCACAGATAGGATCTCTAAGAATTGCTTTTCCTTTTGAGAGGTCTGTTCATACCCAGGTTTGGGAGACTAAGCAAGATTAGACAGGGATCCAGAGATTTGGATTCTAGTCTTGTCCACTTGATCACTCTGGGCCTCAGTTTCTTCAGGTGTAAAGTTCACTTACTCTTCACCACTTTTGCAGCATCCTCTCTGCCAGGGCTGTGCTGGTTGCCAAGAGGAATAGGTGAATGAGGTTCAAGACTGCAGGGCCCACAGAAGTTGGTGCAGGTGCTGAGCCTGGCCCCCTACTCTCTGACAGTTCAAGGCAGAGGGTAGACAAAGGCTACAGGGTCTAGTGGAGGAAGAGGTCACTTCTGTCTGCCAAGTGTAAATGGGCTTTGTGGCAGAATTGGCTTCAAGGTGGGCCTTGAGCCAGAGCCACAGCGGGTAAGGGTTCTGGCCCTCCAGACAGAGAGGATGGGTGGGGTGGACTTGGGACAGTCAGGGCTGAAGTACATTCAGGGGACTAAACCCGTAGGACCTCAGAGGCCATCTCCTCCAACTCTTTGGGGTACAGCATGAAGTCCCAATTTTATACACTTCCCCAAGGTCACACAGCCAGTGGATTCTATATAGACAGCAAGGAGGTAGGCAAGAATTTTTTCAATCTGGAGCTGAGTTCCCAGTCTCAGGAATGTTTTTAGGGAGTCCTGCCCAAAGTGACAAGCTCCTTTTCTACCACACACTCCATGAAGCCCACTGTGAACTCCAGCAACCCATCTCTCCCCCCAGGGCTCCTGAAGCACATTGGCTCACAGACTTGGGGGGCCTTTTAGTTTTATTTCCATTCAATAAAACAGCCTGATCCTGGCATAACCCAAGGTAGAAGGAGGTCTTTAGTTCACCCTTCCCAGCCCCTAGTCCTTGAGCTGCAGTAATAGAACTCAGGCTGGAGAGAGGTGTGAAGGCCAGAACTCACGAGACGCCTCTTCAGAGTGCAACCTGCACAACTTCCTAAGTTGTGGGGGCTCCAATAGCCATCAGTTAGTGGGGGTCGGGGGGTCAGGGTGTAGATTCCAGTCCTGAGCATGGGCAGCCTGCCTCCACTTGGCCCTGGGAGCCTTTTTCTCTCCTTGGCTGGGGAACAGTCAGGCTGTGCCTACCCCTTTGGATGGGAGGAAATCCTCCTATCCCACAGGCCTGTTGAGATTCGCAGCTTCCCACCTTGTCTGGGAAAAGAGGGGGCTCATTGCCCCAGGACTAACAGGATATGGTGAGGCAGTCAAAATGAGGCTGGGACCAAAATGCCTTGAGTCTGGTGTTCAGTTCTCCCAGCAAAGATGTGGAAAGAACAGGCCAGTATGGGAATCAATCATAGATGCCCAAAACAATGAGTGTGAAACAATGTCTAATCTGGGTTTGGTTGCTGCTACCATGACTACCAACACTGTTGTCATTCCCATTTCTACCACCATCATTTGTTACCATCATCTCCACCACTATCACCACCACATCCACCACTATTCGCATTTACGTCTCCATTTCAACCATGATCTCCATCTCCACAGCCATCATTACATCCATCACCACTACCAGCTCTACCGCAAACATCACTTTCATCGCCACCACCATCACCACCTCCACTAGTATCACTACCTTCACCACCAGTACCATCGCCACCGTTAGCATCGCCACCACCACTACCCCTCTCGCCCTCCCCAATACTTTGGTCTGCTGCCACCAACAGCACAGTTACCCTGCCCACCCCTACCACTGCCCATTTTGCTCCATCCATGCTACGTAGAACACAAAGAATTGCATTTGGGTTAACTCCTCAACCTCTTTTCTTTTGCTCGACCCCAGAAAGGCCAACTATAAACCTCAATTCCCCCATTTTTCTTTTGAGACTTCTCATGGAAGATGAAGTTAAATGCCTTGCTCTTTAAGTTAAGGACAATTACATGTCTCTTGCCGGTCTTGATTTACCAGGCCCATCATTCTGTCCTGGAAGGAAATTGGATTACTCTGACAGAATGTGTTCTTTGGAAAGCAGTGCTGGTTATTACCTAATTCCTTATGACCTAGTGTTTGCAGATTGATTTTTTGACGACATGTCCCAATAGTTTTCTATTATATGGCAGCTCAGCTGATGGGTCCAGCGCTTTCAGAGGCATCTGCTTTCCCCTAGGTTTAAAGAAAGGCAGGGACAGGCTGTCTGGTCTCCCTCTGGTCTCCAGGCCCCTCACCAGTTCTTTATAAATCCCCTTGGAGTGAGAGCTAGTGATCTGATTCCACCTTGGGCCAATTCCTTAAGTACCTAAGCATGTAAGTCATCAGAGCCTATGGATGTGAATACACAAGTTCTTTCCTCATTCTCTCTTGGCTTCCTGCCTTCTCATGATCCCATGCAGTGCCTCTTTTCAGTTTTCAGATCACAGCTGACCTTTTTAGGCTAAGAAAAAAATTCAAAGCCTCTGCTTTTTTAGTGTCATTGCTTTATAGGCTTTCTTTCCCCAACTCAAAAACGAGCCAGCAATCTCCTTATCCCCTTTCGCTGGCCTGTTAGAGTAAGAAAATGTTTTTCTCATTCTTCGCCTCCTTGTGCAAGTTATACCTCATTTCTTTTTCTAAACCACTCTTCTGATTTTATCTCCACAGCCTTTTGTTTTCTTTTTTCATTTGTACCCTTTCTTTATGTCCTGGCCTGATTTCCACTTTCTTTGGCATGACCATTATCATTTTAGTTCTCTTGGGAGCTTTCTGCATAACTAACAAGTAATCTATGAGTCTCTTTGAGCTGTTTTATGCATCAGGGCAGTTTCATTCTCTTCTCCTAATTTTGTTGCCTTATGTGGAAATGTCCAGCTTTCCTTAGAGAGTGCCTCAGTTCTTAAACTCAGGATTTGTGCTTTTCATCTTGGTTCCCAGTGCTTGGTGCAGAAAGATTTTAGAAAGGGCTAATTTCAGAATCTTGTTTGAGTTCCTGCTTCTCTTCCTTTCTCTCAGGCAGTGATTACCTTTCTCGATACTCCCTTCCATTCCCTAGCGCCTGTCATGTGTGAGCATCAAACCTAGTTGGCACCTGCTCCCCAGGATACAGACTGAGGTAACCACACAGGGAGGGGATTAGCACCTGGAACTGGTCACTGGTGCTCACACTGGAGTGTTGATGGTGACACTTACAGGAGTGCTTGCTTACCATGGAGGGCGCGCTCCATTCACAGACCCATTCGTTCATCCTCAGATTCCCTCATTCCCTCTTGAACCTCTGTTTTTGTCTGGGGGCTCTGCCAGTTACAGGCTCATAGGGTGGATGAGTCCTCCTGAAAGTCAAGTTGATAATGGCCTGGAGGAGTGCACCAGCTAGTAGGTACACAGACCTGAAATCATGCCAGTTACATAGAAGGCGGCGATTGCATGAGGGCAATGGTGTCCGTGATATGCTGAAGGGGGCTTCTCTGAGAAAGCCACATTTGAGCAGAGTCTTTAAGGTTAGGAAGGTGTTTGCCAGGAAGGGGGATGTAGAAGGGCATTCCAGGTAGAACGGGATACACAGAGACAGAGAGGGATATTCGAAACTGGCCATATGGGGCTAGTTGAGCTTCTATATTCTATGCAGGCCCATGGTCTTCCCAACCCTCCACTGGTCTAGACAGATCACATCAACATGGCCCTGACACAGTCCCTTTCTGTGCCTACCCCGGGGGTCCCAGTGCTCCCAGAGTCATATGCTGTCATCTCTAAACTTGCCTCTTCCATGAAGACTTTCTCCACCCAACCTGGCCAACCAGTGTCCCTGCATCTCTGAGAGGAGGCTCGGGACCTCATTCCTTCCCTTTTTTAATGGCTGTGACAGTAGGAACTCAACGAGCCTTTCCTGCACAAACAACTTTTCATGGGTTGAGTCTGTTCATCTTCAACTCGGTTTGCTTAGTGAACTCCCACTCATCTTTCAGTGTTCTGTTCAGACAAAGAGTTTGTGAAGGTTCCTCTGACCTGTTCCCTCCCCTAGGACGAAGAGTCTTTCAGCTCCATTATAATGGACTTGGTCCACTGGACTCCCACCCTTCATTGATTGGATGAATTCACTTCTTAGTCTGATTCCTGTATCTTGTGTATTATTTTTTATTGTTCTCATTATACTGTATGTGTTTATGTACTTGTGAAAGTCTTAGCTATGCATAGAAGAATAGATTTGTTCTGTTTCTAGAAATTCTTCCTATGGAAGATGTTCTCATCGCTTACTCAAGAGCCATTCGCTGTAGTCTTCTTTGCTAATAGACCTTGATCTTGTTCAAACAGTAATGTGCCTATAGATAACTTTGCTGGTGTTTGGTCAAGGAGTGGTCTAATTCCTGCCAGCAAGACACAAGGGACTAGTCTTCAGGGGGCTTCTGGAAAAGGTTTATCTCCCTTCTAAGAAGAAATGACAGGTTAATGTTCCCTTTTATATCTTCCCCTTTCCTCTCATTTGGGACAGTACTATGCGAGGGTGTGATGTTTGGAGCTGTGGCATCCGTCTTGTGATGAGGCAAAGGCCAAGAGAAGAGCAGAGATGTGGATCCAGAACCCTGGCATTACTATGGAACTAAACAAACCCCGGGTTCTCCGACCTTCCAACTTCCTGTAATGTGAGGTAGTTAAATGACTTTACTGCTTAAGACACAAGTAGTTGGAATTTCTGATATTTGCAGCTGAAGGCATTCTTAACTAAAAAAATTTGTGAATAAATAAACTTGTTATTTTAAAATAATTGTACAACTTACATGTTTTTATGAGATTATGAAGCACTTACTATCCAGATGGTATAGAATAGTCTGTACTCCCCCCTCAAGTGACCATACGGCATCTATTATGAGTGGGCCTCAGGCGGACTTTCCTTTCTCTCCTTGTTTTTCAGGTTTCTAACTTCTTGAACCTCCTCTAGGAAAAGGAAAGCGCGTCCTCCTTTGGGCCTCTGCTCCAGGCTTCAGTCAGTCATTTCCAACTAGTTTTCTCCCATTGGAGCTGGGGAGAGAGGGTTTCAGGTCCTACATTATCTTCTTAGTAACTCGTTTTGTAGAAAAATTGAAAGTCAGGTTAATAAAATGCCTGATTGAGATCACACAGTTAGTAAGCAGAGGAGCCCCATGGTGAGGTCTGCCCAAATGCATCTTTATATCTCAACACCTGGCCCCCCTTGAGCTTAAATAATGTTGGTATCAAGCAAGTGTATATAATCAAGCTTTGGGTAGCAGCCATGAAAACGTGCCACTTAGATCTCCTGCTGCGGGAATGTAATTGACCAAGGGCGTTGTAATTGCTCCTGTGTTGGTGCCAAGGCCACACTTCCCACGGGCTGCTCCTCACTGAACACTGAGCATGGCAGGGATGCTAAGACAGGCCCATTCCTGAGAGATGCAGGCCTCCTCTGGGGACAACTTTAGCTTGAGGACTTCCAACTGGCTTGGCCGAAAGCTCCTCGGACCTACGCTGCAGGCTGGGACTCTGCCCATCTAACCCTGCTGCCTTTCCTCACTCCCTCACAGGAGGCAGACCTGAATCATGGTCTGACAGCGCCACACCTCCTGGGCTACTTCCTTTTTTCCTTCAGAGATGTTTCTGCAAATAAATCTCTTGCATATCTAATCCCATCGTAGGATCTAGCTCCTCAGAGGACCTGAACTAACGTGCTTTGATTTTTAAACCCTCAAACTCAACCAGGCAGCCTATATATAAAGCATCTGGCATGAACTGGGTTGTTCCTCTTTTTTTCCTCAGAGTATGTGAAGGTGTTAACAGTAGCTATACCTGAGGCTGTTCCTGTGTCCAAAGGGAGCAAGATGGACCACCCCATCACCAGAATATGTACATACCTGGAAACTACATATCTTAAGATCAGAGAGGCTGAGGCACTCACTCAAGGGCACACAGCTCATGCCCAGGTACTCACACATATACACACTGATACATGGAGTGAGGAGACAAAGTCAGAGTGAAGAGATAGCATCAGGATGCAGTGTGGACAGGCAAAGGGAAGAAAGCAGCCCCTTCCTGCCCCTCACAGCTGACTTCCCACTGCTGGTTAGTGTGTTTTGCTGCCCTGGCAACTGGCTATGAGGTCTGGATATATGAAAATGAAGCTTAATCTTAGGACACTGTGAGGAGCTAGATAGGCCTAGAAGATACTAGGTCCATGACCTACAGGCCTCCTAGCCTTGCTCCAGCCTGGAGACACTGCCCAGCCTAGCCAACCCGTCAGTCATAAAGAAATGCCTTTCTCTGTTCATACTCACTGCCTATCCAGCCAGATGGGCTCATCTGCTTGGCTGTACTAGCTCTGATTCTGGAATGTTCTGTTCTCTTATGTTTGTCTAGATCTTTCCCATCGCTCAGTTCCAATCTTACCTCCACCTGGAAGTCTTCCCTGATTTCTCCAGTCCACAGAGCCTTTTTTCCCTCTGAAGTTCCTTCTGAACTCATCTTGCAATTACTGTGATCTCTGAGGCATTCACATTATGATATTTGGACTTTGTCCCAGTCTAATTCAACAGTCTCCTTTCCTAATATGTACTAAGTGCTGAATGCTCATGTGAGTATCTTGGGGCTGTCTACTCTAGGTTCATTAGACTTCAGACAAGGAAGCTGTAGACCATCTAGCAGCTTCTGGCTTTATAACCAGGAGATGCCCCCATCAGTTCCCCAAATTAGGCAGGAAAGAGGGGTGGGTTGCAGCTTATTAAAGCCCTGCATCTGAATCTAGACAGGTCACTGTCTGAGTCTCATTTTTCTCAGCTATGAAAAGAGGATGATAGTACCTGCCTCATAGACTTGTTCTGAGGACAAAAGAGATGATATATGTAAAACACCTGACACCATGATCGGAGTGTTACTTCTCTGCCTCTCTCTCCATGCCAGTGCTCACCCTGCACCCCCGGAATCGACCGAAACTGAAAGATCGTATTCTCATCTTCCTCGCAAGACTTTTCAAAGAACTCACTGTCCTGGGTCACAGAGCTACATAAGGCAGATGACTGCCCACCAGGAGCTCACACACTGGCTCTCATTTAATCCTCCATTAGCTCTGGGACAGGAAATAGTATTTCTCTGTTAAATATGATAGAGCCAGGACTCAGACAGCGAAGCCCCACCCCAGATCACAGAACTCTAAGCAGTGGAGTTGGCCTCAGAATCAGTCCTGAGACATAAGAGAAACCTGAAGTAAACAGAGAGAGCACTTGATATGGTGAATATAACATTTCTGCTCAAAGAATTCTATAAATTCAACATAATGGCAATCAAAATCACAAAAGTGTGTGTGTGTGTGTGTGTGTGTGTGTGTGTGTGAAATTTAACAAGCCAATTCTAAAACTAATTTGGGAGAATAACTATGTTGGAATAGTCAAAAAATATTTGAAAAAGAAGTACAATAAGGGAGAACTTGCCTCATCAGATAATAAAACACCACTAGGCTGTGCTAATTAAAATGGTGATATGCTGGCACAGGACAAGACAAATGCATCAGTGTCATAGGACAGAGAGTTTGAAAGGCTTGTATAAGATAAAGTAACGTTGATAGGATACATAGGATAAAGTGATCCCTAAGCAGTAGGGAAAGGATGAACACTTCAAAAATATTGTATAGACAACTGGCTATTTGTGTGAAAAAAACGTAAAGTTGATTCCTGTTTCACACCATTCACTAAATAAATTCCAGATGGATCAGAGAGCTAAGTGTAAAAAAAATGAAGCTATGGAACTATTAAAAGAAAAATATAGGAGAATTTGTTTATAACCTTGGGGTAGGAAAGGCTTTCTTTAGTAAGACGTGAAACACAAAAACCATAAAGGAAAAGATTGCTAAATTTGATTATGTCCAAATCTAAAACTGCTGTATGGCAAAAGACACCATAAATACTGTTAAAAGGTAAGTGACAGGCTGGAAGAAGGTGTTTGCAACATATACAATTGAAAAGGATTAATATTCAGGAATATATAATGAATTCATACAAATAATAAGCAAAAAACAAACCACCCAAAAGAAAAAATGAATAATAGTTCAGAACAAACAGTTCACCTCAGAGGAATTGCAGATGGCCAATAAGTGTATGACAACAAGCTCGGCCTCATTAGTCATCAAAGAAATGCAAATCAAACAATACCGATGGCAATGAATACTTTTCACTGTTGGTAAGTATGGAATTCATCATGATGTTTGTAGAGTGTGATCTGGAAATGCCTGCAAAAATGTAAAATGCCCAAACCCATCGCCACAGCAATTCCACATCTCTGCCTGAAGAAGTGTCCCAAGTGCATATAGTGGTCTGGTCACAGGGCTGTGGCAGCAATGGCAGAAATCTAAACAATCAGAGGCAACCCAAATGCTCATTAATAGAGAAAGGGCTAAATACATTTCTGAATATCCACATTAGTAATGGTTATCTGATATCCAAATGAATGAGGTAGACCTCTGCATCCTGAAGTGTAAAGGTCTCCTTATGAGAAGCAAGTCACAGAACAAGCTGGCTCTATTTACATAAACACAGATGCACACTTTGAAACCTTGTGCATGAGAAAGAATATTCTGGAATGGTACACACTAAACTGACAATTTCTAGGGAGAGGAGTGAGATTGTGTAGGAGACTCAGCAGGCTTTATTGAACTATTTACATTTTTTGCAGTGAGTATGTATAAGTTTAATAATTAATAATACTAATAATACATTTAAAATAACTAGAAAGACCAGTTCTTACTCAGTCCCAGTGGCTTTTGCCCCTAGTTTTCAAGTCCTGCACCTGTTGGTGCCCCGAACTTGTTGCTTATAGATCCCATGCCTGGTTTCTGACTACGTGCCCCACCCCGACTCTTCACCACCTCCACCCCACTGGGATCCTAGTCTGGGTTCTCGACCTCTGCCACTGGTCTATGTGAAATTGCTCATGGCCCCAGAAGAGCACAATTTCCAGTAACATAAGAACTTCAGAAAAGATTTGATTGGAAAAACCAAGGAAGACTTCCTAAAGGAGGTAGCATTTGAGCTGAGGCTTAAAGATGGATCATGTTTATTCTAACCCCTCTCTCTACTCCCCTCTCAATTACGTTAAAACTATATAACATCATTATAGAAATTTTGAATAACAGGGAGAAAACCCATCATCCATAATCCCATCACCTTAAGCCAATAACTTTTGTGAATTCCCTTCAAGGCTTTGTCCACAAGGCACACATATCTTTAAGAATTGCTAAGGACTGAATTGTATTACACCAAAATTCATATGTTGAAACCCTATCCCCAGATGTGATGATATTTGGAGATGGAGCCTTTGGGAGATAATTATGTATAGATAGGGTCACAAGGGTGGGGTGCTCATGGTGGGATTAGTGTCCTTACAGAAAGAAGAAGAGACCCCAGAGCTTACTCCTTCTCCCTCTGGGCACACACACCTAAGAAAGACCATGTGAGGACATAGTGGGGAGTTGGTTGACTGTAGCTCTCACCAGTCACGGACCCTACTCGCACCTTGATCTTCGACTTCTAGTCTAAAGAGCTGTGAGAAATACATTTCAGCTTCAGTTGTTTCAGCTAATGTTATTTTGCTATGGCAGCCCAAACAGACAAAGATAAGTATGTGGTCCAAATAATACATTCGATTATATGTCTTGTTTTTCAATATAACATTAAGTCATAGCCATTTTTATATTACTAAGTGAAATTTATAATGATCACTTGTAATGTCTGTGCAATGTATTAGGATTTAATTACCCATTCCCCTATTGTTGGATTTTTTGGTTGTTTCTTATTTCTAACACTAATGAACATATAGTTTTCTTTTTTTCCTTTTTGGCTATTTCCTTGAAACAAATAAATTCTCAGAAGTGGAAATACTGGGTCAAAATTTATGAACACTTTTATGGCCCTTGAAATATGTTGCCAAATTGCTTCTAAAAGTTTAATTCCAGAATACACTGAAGGCTTTGTTAGGCAAATATGAGAGGTATAGGAATGGAATTGGGGGTCCCATTGGGGGAAATAGCATGTGTAAAAGTGTACTGACCAGGACACCCCTCTGTGATGTATCCTTTGAATGCTATCGCATGGCCCAGGTGTAGAATTCTATGACAGATCTGTTGGTTGGCCAACTGAGTAGCTAGTCTTCATCTCCTTCTCTCTTGTTACTCTCCCACTATAGAAGGTAAATCTAGATAATCTGCTTCCCAACTTCTTTTGCAGCTAAAAGTGACCATGTAACTTTATTCTCTTCAAAGAGATGTTAAGGAAGGCTCTGAGAAGAATTCCTTCCTTTTTTCCTCCCTCCCTTCCTCCTTCCTTCCTTCCTTCCTTCCTTCCTTCCTTTTCCTTCCTTCCTTCCCTTCCTTCCTTCCTTCCTTCCTTCTTTCCTTTCTTTCTTCCTTCCACATTTGCAACTTGTTTATTATGTTTTTCGGCTGGCAACTTGAAGGCTTTTGATTTCCTAATTAAAGGGGAAAGTGTCATTGGCACCATCTCTCCGTCCCTCTTTCTGCCTTGAATGCAGATGTGATTCCTGGAGCTGCAGTAGCCACATTAAGAACATAAAGTTGGACAAGCACAAGGACAAAAGGCCAACATAGTGAAGGTAGCCTAAAGGTGAGACAGAAAGGACCTGAATTCTTGTTAGCACCATTTGAACAGCTGAATCAATATCACCAACCACCTACCTCTGTCTGATTTCTTGTTTTGCGAGAGAGACAACCCCTCATTTGATTAAACAATTTTTAGTCAGATTTTCTGGTACTTGCAGTTTAATGCTTCCACTGCCATGCCCCGTCGTCTCCCTCAGCACCTGGGATTTAGATTCTAGTCCCATTGTACTAGAGTTTAATCTTGTCCCTTGAAACTGGTGACCGGAATCTCTGTAGCCCAGTACATGTACCGCCTGCCCACCCACAGTCTGAGTGGTATCCCTTCCTAGCTCTGGATGCCCCCAGCAGGCCTCAAAGTCTGAGGCCTGCTCCTAAAGTCCCTGAGCCCTGTTTGTCTTTTTCAGGAGTTGCTACTAGGCCAGGACCTTATATTCAGGGTATGACAATTACTGGCTCCCTTTGAGGCCTCAAGAGAATCTTGAGCCAAGAGTCCCGGATTCATTTCTGAATTGTTCCTTTACCAGTCATATGGTCTTAGTCAATTCACGTAATCTCACTGAGCAACAGTCTCCTCATCTGTAAAATAGAGATGATGTGGATTGCTGGCAAGATTTAGAATTGTAAATCTGGTAACATGGTAGGCACCTGAGAAATATCTTCCATTTGAAGCCAACCAAGGCTCAGAGAGGAGAAGCAAGGAGCCCCAAATCCTCATGGAACAGAACCAGGAATGGCTTCAGTGTGCTGAGTTTCCATCAAAGTGCTTTCCAGTAGCTGTGTGGCCTCCTCTGTGGAGATCTGATGCTGGGAGTGACACACATTCTTCCCCGGTCACTCACAATGGAAACGACAGCTGGCAACACAGTGCAGTGAGGCTGGAGTTCACCACATTCCACAACAGACCCACAAGAGGAAGAAGGAGGCTCCGCTTCTAGGCCGTGGGGCCTGCAAGGCCTGCTGAGACTTTGGGGGCTGGCGACCTGTTCCCAGGCCCTTGGCACAGAGCTGGGATTCCCTGTATCCCTCCAAGTGGCCAGAGTCAGATCAGCCTGCTTGCATCCCCGGCACAAAGTCTGCACATCAGCCCCAGGTCTCTCCTGCACATTCTCAGCTGACTACTTAACGGGTGCATGACCCACACCATGTGCCCTGTCAAAGGAGTCTTTCCATGGCTGAATGTATTTATTTGAAAGTTTTTATCGAGGAGTAAAAACGAACTCCACCAGAGTTTAATAAATTGCCTTAATTGAAAGGAACACCAACATGTGCCAACAAGGCTGTGTTGGAGATGACGATGATGTCAGGACTTGTTTTCTTCTCAGGAGCTGAGAGGTCGAAGTCTTAGGCCCAGGGCGGAAGTGGGGAGGCGAAGGGGGGTACCCATGGGCAGAAGTTACTTGCCTTGAACAAATTCCCCCAACAATTTTCCAAGGGAATATAGAGGCATGATGACTAGTGAAACCAGAAAGAAAAGACGTAAATGGATTGTAGCATGAAAGCAAATTCAGGGACCACAGAGAGCAGGTGACCAAAGGGTTGGCTTGTCATTTTATTCACTGACTTCCCCCACTTTGTTCCCTCCCTGATACACAACTGGCCAATGGTGCAGGTCCTGTACCCAACCCCACCCCAGACTTCCCTGTGTAATTACCCACTCCAGACTGGCTTCTGCGCTAGAGAGACAACGGGTCCCACCCGCCATAGACAGAGTTTCCATCTACCTTCAAAGTCACCCACAGCCTAAGGGAAGGAGAGAAAAGAAGAAGGGAAGGAGGGGTGTGAGGCCCAGGAAGAGGGCTGTTCTCATTGGAACATTGCAAGGTCATTCAGATGGAGTGTTTACCATCCCATAATAAAGTGGAATCCCCTGTAAGTCTGCTCATCACACCTGCTATAGTGGACACAATGACTCATCTCCCCCTACCCCAGTCTCCTCATTCCGGTTCTGACTGGGCCCCAGTATCCTATCATTGAAGAGCCCATCGGGGGATAGCTTATCACTGAGGCCAGGAGAAGCAAATCCTTGTTCTGCGTCTTACTGTGTGACCTTGGTCAAGGTAGTTAATCTTACTTAGCATCAATTTCCTCATCTGTAATGTGGACCTAACGACTTCTCCCTTATAGGTCTAATCATATGCAGAGCACCTATTTCATTGTCTGATACATAGTAGGTCATTGATAAATAGCGACTATTAGTGTATAAAAACCATTACAACACATAAAAGTATAAGGGACACCAACATTAATAACAATTATCACATTCTTCTCATTTCCTCAGGCAGAAGGAAGCAAGGAGAAATGGCTATTACAGCCCTTCCAGCTCTGATGCCTAACTTCTCATGGGGCCACTTGCAATGCTCTTAGGTGAACGGGGTCTGGCTAATTTCCACAGGACTTTCCTTTTACACAATGCCATTCAGACCCACGGATCTGGCATGACCCTGTTCTCAGCTGGATAGGGTGCCACTCCCGCCTCCTCCATAACAGTCAAAGCCAAGACCAGGGGTACCCCTTCCTGTGGCAGCCACCTCCTTGCCACTCTCTAGGGGAACCCCAGGAAGTTCCCTCTCCAGCTCTTCCAGCTCCCATATTCCTTGTCCATCATCCCTTCTTATCCCTCCTCTGATCCACTCCTGCCTGTTCACCAGCAGTGGCTGCAATGCTGTGCGTGTCCGAAGGGGAGACTCAGAGGAAAGCCCTGCTTCCTGCTCATTGTCTGTCCTGTCTCCACATGCTCCAAGCTGGGCAGGCGGGACCCCTGCTAGATGTCCTCAGCCTGGCTTAGCCTCGCAGCCAGATCCTGCCCCCACCCCGCTCATCTCTCCCAGCCTGTGGGTGTGGGGGGTGATCTTAATTTTTTCCCCACTTTTAATCAGCACAGCTGGGAGAAACAGCAGGCAAGGGCAGGAGGAAGTGAAAGGCCAGGGGCCTAATCTACAAGCCACCCAGTCACCAGAGCCCGGCTTCTCTCCTAACAAGCCATGCAGCAAACAAATTATCTTTGTTGTTCCTGGGAAATCTGCAAGTACTTACCCGTGTAATTAGCATCTGTGCCTGGTGCCGGCAGTTCAGGTGAACAGGCCGTGGCTACCCGATGCCAGGCTGCCTGTAATCAAAACCAAAGCAGCCGCCAGGGTGCTCTCCGGCAAAGACGACGTCAAACTTAATCGGGCCCTCACCTGGGATGGCGTTTCCAGGAGCCAGTGCAAGTTGAGGCCTCAGTAGCTCTGAAATGCAAGAAAGGAGTGCATGAGAGGCTGGCGTAGCCCAGCCATTTCCACAAACCACCTTGGCACTCTGAAGCTAGGGCAGATGGAGGGCCTGAGGCCTGACCCACTGATGCAAGGCCCTGGGCCCAGGGATCTGTATTTTAAGCAGCTAGCTTCCCAGGTGACGCTGAGGCATAGCCAAAGTTTGGTAAACACTGGATATTCTCCAAGATCCTCTTGGTTGGTAGGGTAGTAATAGTGATAAGTGTCATTTATAGGCATACCTCATTTTATTGTGCTTTGCTTTATTGTGCTTCACATGTTGCATTTTTTTTACAAATTGAAGGCAAGACCCTCCTCCATCAGCAAAAAGATTATGCTCACTTTATTTTGGTGGTCTGGAACTGAACTCTTGATATTTCCAAGGTATGCCTATACTGAATGCCTGCCTACTAGGTGCAGGGGCTTTATGTATGAATTCATTATTTCATTTAATTTCTCATACCTCCAAGGAAGGTATGAATGTGCCCTTTTTATAGAAAGCGTAACTGACTTGCCCGGCGTCACAGAGTGGTAGAGCTGAGAGTCAAAATGAGGTGTGCCTGTCTCCAAACCTTTTTCTGAGCTTCTCCCCAGAACGATTTCCCACTAAAAGCTTCTTGTTCCTTGTCATGTGACTAAGTGGTGTCTCCCTGATGTTGCACACGGGTGTGGCAGCTCCCTCTGTCAGGGGGGACAGTGAGGGTGGACACAGGAAACTCCCAGGTATTTTACTCCTGTCTGATGGCGGAAGCTGTTCTCTGCTTCTTGCTCAAAGCAGGGAATAAATAACACACAGCTCTCTTTACCCCACTGCTGAGCAGGAAGGACTGGCCAGTATGGGCAAATATCCACACTAGGAACAAGCCAGAGAGTAGAGGCTCGGCAGGGAACCTAGGGTGGGGTCCTCCCTGAGACTGTAGGAGGCTGGCTGAGGCTGCTCTCCTGAATACAGCCTACAGAGATTGCACTTAAATAAACCGTGAGTGAGCCCACCCTGAGCCGGACGGTCAGGCAAAACTGTGGAGCCGCCGGCCTGGAACCGGAGTGAAAGGAGCAGTGGCGAGAAGCCGCTGCGTTTGCATGGATGGGGTAGGGTGTATGAAGATGTTGATTCTACCCTGGATAGCACGGAGACTGGGTTTTCATCAGTTCCTCAGTGAAGAGGAAATTGGAAATTAATATCAAAATCCCACTGAGTGGCGTCCATAGTTTCCATATGGAATCATGCTTGGCTTAGCTAGGTAGTAAAATGTTTATGATTTTCTTTCCAAGGTTGAGTTTAGTCATTCTCAACGAACCGTTTAGTTGGCTTCATAAAGTCCTGTATTAAAGAACCCCTCTCGGTGATGCTATAGATGGATAGATACCTGGCTAGGTGGGCCCTCTTCGCTGTTGAAGTTGAGGCCTGGGGCCCAGACCAGGGAAATCTCGGGAAGAAGCCGTATTCTCTGGCTTGACAAAGAATGCACCATAAGTCTGTTCTGAGGATCTCTCATGGCATTTGTAATTCATATACAGAAATTCAAATAGTATTCCTCTCCCTCAACACATACTTGTGGTAAACTGAGGCATCATTGCACAGCCAGCTAACAACTGAAGGGGAGGTTGATGGGTACAGTCAGTCATTCTGATCAGGCAAACTCCAGTGCTGCTTCTTTCTGCTCCCTCATGGAAAAGGCAGGAAGTGCAGCAAGCAGCCCCTTGCCCCCTGCCCTGATCTTAAGCTCATTCTGCACTAGAAATGTGGATGCAGATTTAGAGACCTATAGGCACGATCCCCTCACCATCTGCTGGGCTCTGGAGGGATGAGGGCAGTTTGGCAGGCTGAGGTCCTGAGGATCTCATCTCATCACATGTCTATACACACACATTCATGCGCACACACATACGTGCTCACTCATAGAATACACATTTATATACACACAAGCTTACATGCAAAAAGATGCATTCGAACACACACACTCATATAGATGAGCAGGTACACAGACACTAACATACTCATACAAGACACACCCTTATATGCAACACATAGACTTCACACCCTCCGACACACTCAAGTGCACAGACACGTTCCCTCCTCAATTGCCCCCTGGACAGGAGAAGGCAGTGTCTGAACGGCCGGCCGGCCCTGTGTGAGGATGTCTAGTGGTTCCAAGCAGAGGGAGGCCTACTGCCAAGTCCTCCCCTGCTGCCCTCACTTTAGCCTTGACAAATGCCCTGATGATGACCGCACACTTGGACCCAGCCTCCCCCTGCCTTCTGATCGTCTCCCTACACATCAGTAGACTCTTGCACAACAGCATGCTCACCCCCACACAGACTCTAACGCACACACGCACACACACACACACTCTCTCTCTCTCTCTCTCTCTCTCAAACACACAAAGCATGCTCTCTCTCTTTCTCACCATCTCATTGTCACACTGGACTGCTCCGCCTCCAGCCTCCCCAGTCACATCCATGCCATTTGCCTGTCAGCTTGCCCCCAACTCCACCCTCAGCTTAGGTGTTTGTCTCATGCACAAATATACACGGTCCATGCAGACACCCTGTATCTGTCTGTCTGTCTCCCGAACATAAGGAACAACTTGAGCCATGGCAAGTGGAGAAGGTGCCAGGCCTGATGGACGCTGTTATTCTTAGTCCTGTCACCGAACACTTCCAACTCCTCCCCACTCAGTCCCTGCCCTGCTCGGCACCCTCCCCACGAGACACCCTCCCCACGAGACACAGCCACAGAGCCACAGAGTCGAACCTGAGGCCGGTCTAATCCCCCATTTGTGAAGAGGGAGGGGAGGCAGTAGGGGATCTGCATCCTAGCACTGAAAAGGAGCAGAAAATGGGATTTATTTTTGCTGCCCCCACCCCCCATTCTGCCTCCAGCTGCTCAGAGAGCAGTTGTGTGGGGAACTGATGGAAGGGAGGGAATTTGCATTTGAAAATACTTGTTAGATGGCCTGAAACATTTGGTGCCATCGCTGATCCAATTCTTTCTCAATTCCTCTCACTCTGCCCCCCCACTGCCCCCACCCCAGAGGGTGCAAGCATGTAGGGGGGTGAGTGCACTGAGGAAGCAGGACTCAGGGAGGGCACCCGGCAGCGTCTTTCCTAAGCCATTTCTTATCTCTTTCTCGCTTTAGAGCTGAAACTGGCCATAAATAGATCAGGCCCCAGCTCAGCTTCCCTTCGGTCCCAGGAACCACCAACTCTCAGAACTCTCTGTGCCGCTGAGCCCTCTCCAGGGCTCGGCACCTGCGAGGAGTTGAAGTGGTGGCCAGGGGGAAGGAGTTCTGCCCTAAGAAAGCCCCATAGATACTTCAACCCCAGAGTTCTTGGTCTTTTCCTCTAAAAGTCTCCTCCTCCCCGTGTTCCCTAAGCTGGACACTTTAGACATCCCTAGCTTCCTCCCTGCCTCTGCCTTTCTGGTTGGGTTTCAAACCTGCTACCTCAGAAGGTGCCCTCCAAGAGTTCTCTGGTCTCCACTCCCATAAGCTCAGCCCTGGCCAGCCCTTCTTGGGCCCTTCTTGCCTGGACTATTGCAGTAGCTCTTAGCCGATGTCCCCGCCCTCAGTCTCCCTTCTTGCCAGTTCATCCTCCAAACAGCTGCCAGTGATTTAAAAAGTAAAAATAAATAAAACCTGACCATGTCACTCTCCTGCTCGAAACCTTTCCTTGCCAGCAGATAGAATCCCCTAGGGTGACACGCCAGACTCCTTGTTCCTTTCCTTGCCCCTTACACCTCTCATTCTGCACCACAGAGAGCCAGTGCCTCCCTGAGCAGGCCCTTCCATACCTTCTGCCTTGGCACATATTGGTTCCTTGGTCTGAAATGCCTTTTCCTCCTTCTTCTCATTGGACATTAGAATCCAACTCAGCTGTCATTATCCCTTACGAAAACTTTTGCCTCCCCATACCTACCACCACGTGGATAGTTTTTAATCTCTCTGTTCTCAAGTGTTTGCACAAACCTTAATTCTAACCCTTAAACCCATTGCCCCTCAAGGGTTCCTTAATTATTCCTACCTCTCTGTCTTTGCCAGTTCAGTTCCTCTTATCGGAATGTCCTCCATTGCTTTGTCCACATGACTCAGTGCTGTCTGGCTCTAGCCTAACCCCCACCTCCCTCTCTGACACAGCCTCTGGTCTCCCTTCCTTCGGGATTTTCCAGTTTGTGGCCCACACAGGACCCTAGATTCTTTTGCCCTGTGTTGTCTACACGGCTTACAATTTATGGTGTAGGGTCACCCTTGCTGGCCTGTGAACTCCTGAAGGGTATTGTGGTGGGGTTCCTGCCACAGTACCCCTACAGAACCACAGCTGGTGCTCAGGTTCTTCAGGGGTGGGAGTGGGGGTGGGGAACTGAGTTTAAGTGCAGGAGGGAAAGGAGGGGAGGGAGAAAGGAGCCCTCAGGAGGTACTGAGTGAAGATGGGCTGCAGCCCATAGGACTCCAGTACACAGAGCAGGGCTGGGGACACAAGACTTGCTCTCACTTGGCAGCTGTTGGCAAAGCCTGTCCCGGGCAGTGATGCCAGAGGTAGGGGCCAGTGGGCAGGCTCTGGCTTTGACATTGGCACCTTGACTAACCAGGAGAGAGAGAGGCTCAGAGGGGAGAGGCAGAGAGAATGCCAGAGATAGAGACTGAGAGGCCCAGGTAGTAAGTGAGACAGATAAGAGACATGGTGACAGAGAGGGACAGACAGAAAAAGAGAGGGCGATAGAGATAGAGACACCAAAAGAGAGACTGACAATTCAGAGACAGACCGAGTGACTTAGAGATACACACAAAGATAGAAATGGAGTCACAGAAAGGAAGAGAAACCCAGAGGGAGACAAAAATAGAAAAGGAGACAAAAAGGAAAGTAGGCAAAAAGGACAGGAAGAGGCAGAGAGAGGAGGGAGGTAGATGAGAGAGAGCGAGGAAGAGGCAAACAGTCATATGGGAATGGGAGATCCTGAGAGAAGCTTGATAAACACATGCATACATGTACACCGAGGAAGCAGAAAATCACCTTGAGACAGGCAAGGTGTCAAAGGGAGGAGAAGGCTCGGGGACCAGGGGAGGCGTGGGTTAGGGGCCTAAGGAGGTCAGGGCCTTTTAGCTGGGTTCCTCTCCTTGGCTGTGAGCTGGGGTGGAAGGCAGCCTTGAGAATAGGAATGGGTGAGAGGGTTCTGGGGAGGTGGGGGTCAGGGGAGAGCCTAGCTCCAGCCTCGGCCCCTTTAGGGTCTAGAGCTGCCTCCACAGGAGCCCCAAGAGGGGAGGCTTGAACCAGAGAATGGCAGGTAGCGAGAAGCTCCAGCCAAGCCTAGAAGCAGGGTGTCCTAGCCATGACTGGGTCCAGAGAAGCTTCTTGAACATGGAGTCTCTCAGCTTAGCAGGGAGAGGAGCTGCTGGGGAACCACAAGGCTGAGCCCTCGGAGGCACTCACAGTGACAGTGCTGGGCATCTGTGCCTAGGCCCCAGGTAGACTCCCCAGGGCCTTGGCAACCCATTCGATTGTTTCACTATCCAACACAGAGAGCCCCCTGGAAGTCCTCCCTGCTGTCTAATTCAGATACCTCCCACTGCAAGTGCAGCCCACTCAACTCTTTAGCAAGTTAAAAAAAAAAAAAAGAAAAAGAAAAGAAAAGAAAGGAAAAAACCAACTCTACTGAAATCTGAAATGCCATGGAGTGCTCAGACAAAGACCCCTTTCTGTAAAGTTCCACTCCCTCCTACACCTCTCTCCCCCTCCTCACCCCCCTTCCTTACTGCAGGCTAAATTGGCAGTGGAATAGTTTTGAGTCAACAAATGCAGTGGGCTGGGGAAGGGAGCCCTGAAGGGGATTCCTGTCTGGGAGACATTTGCTGACAGCAGTTACTGTGACAACGAGGAAGGCCTACCACAGACCCACTAGCAGCTCCCGCCTCCTGCCTGCTGACCCCGCCCAATTCTAGCTCTCCCTGCAACCCTTGCCCAGTTTGTTCACTTATTCATTCATTCCGTCACTTACTCAATAATCTCAGGACATCGACCATGTGTCCAGCACCTGCTTGGCATTTTCGTATTGACTGCATCATTCAGTCCTCACGGCAACCCAGTAAATTATCTATCCTCCCTTTAGCAAAGTAGAAAGCTGAAAGCCAGTATACTGAAGTGACTTGCCCAAAGTCTCACAAGATGATAGAGCTGGGATTTGAAGCCAAAGGCAGAGCTGAGATTTGAACCCAGGTCTGTCTGGCTTCTCAAATCGGTGTGTGAGCCTCTGGCCAGTGCCAAGAAGCCTAGCAGCTGGTGGTGAGCTCCATGAGGACCAAGACTTCACCATCCTTAGCTCTACATCCCTAGAGGGGCCTGTATGCAGTAGGCTTAGTACATGCACGAATGTTTGCTTATCATGGCGAGTGCAGGAATCAGCAAAATTGGAGCCTTCGGAAGAGAGGAAGCACTGATACCTTCCAAGCGAAGTATATATCCAAGGACTCAAAGGCATTTATGGAGTGCCAGGTACTGTGTGAGGACCTCTGAATACAAAGATTTTAAAAATGTTTGTCCTTTGCCCTAAAGAAAGTCTTTGTTTAGCTGGGTAGACCTGAAGCATAAACAGATGGAGTTAGCGGTGCTATAGAAAAAAGAATCCAGTGCTGTGGGATTTCTATAAACAGCAAAACAATAAAGCTTTTAATAAAGGAAGAAAGACAACAGAAAAATATCTCCATGACCTCAGAGTAGGGAGAGGTTTCTTAACACACAAACATCATGCTAACCATAAAGGAAAAGATTGATAAATTTGAGTACATTAAAATCAAAAAGTTCCATCCTTCAAAAGATATGGTTAAGAGAGGAAAAAGGGAAGTCAGAGTGGGGAAAGATTTCGCAACACATACCACCCACAAGGGCTCATCTCCAGAATGTGTAAAGATTCTGCAAATGGGGACTCAGGAAACAGACGACCCAATGGAAAAATTGGACAAAGGAATTGAATGTGCGGAAATTCAAATGACCAAAAACATATGACAAGTGTCACCACCTTATTAGGAATCAAGAGAATGCTAATTTAAAGCTCAGTGAGATTCCACTCCGTATCAGATTAGCAAATGTGCAAAACTAAGCTTTGGTGAAGTTGCGGAATGGGAATTCTCCAATACCTCCTTGGAAACATCCCAACAATATCCAAGTAGTCGAGTCCAAGACATGAGTACCCCAACGGTGAATTCACGTACAAGAATGTCCATGGCAGGCACTGATCGTGAAGGCCTCAAACTGGAACCAATGGATATTGTAGATTGGGTAAACTGAGTAAAAGGGAACCGAGAGAAGAGCACAGTGAATTATGTCTGAGGGGATTGGGTGTCTGGGAAGGGAACCTCTGAATTAGCTCTTGGAGGATGAAGTTTCTCAGTCAAGGAAGAGGGAGGGAGGGCATTCCCGACAGAGAGATTGACAAATACACAGGCATGGGGTTCTGAGAGGTTCCCGCTTGTCCAGGAGGCAGATGGGTTGGAAGTGGCAGGGAGTGAGGCAGGAGAGGAGAGCAGAGAATGGCTTGGATTTGTAGAATATGAAGGCTTTTGTGCATCATTGTAGAAAGTTTGGCTTAAATACAAAAGTGGGAGAGAATCGGGAGCAAGGAGCCGTTAGAAGAAGGGAGACCAGTTAGAGGCCATTACAAAAGCTAAGGACTGGAAAAAAAGAGTAGCAGCTTGACAGAAGGGATACAGTAGATTTTGGAGCCATTTCTGGGACAGAATAAGTAAAATGTGGTGATTGGGTATGGGGAGGGGGATGGAAAAATGCTGAGATAACTCCCAGGTCTCTAGCTTGGGGAGCTGGGTGCATGGTGATGCTGTAACTGGACATCCAGAGACCGAGGAAGGAGGGAGGCAGAGGTCTGAGGAAGGTGCTAAGAGGACTAGTTGGAAACATGCTGTTTTGGTTCTGCCTACAGGATAGACAGGTGGACATCCAGGACCCTGGGACAAGCTTGGACATGGAGCCACTGACATCAGAGTTATTGGAGCAAGAAGCCATGGGTTTAGATGAGCAAATTTGGGGAGCAGGAGCAGGGCAAGACCAGAAGAAGTCATAGATGGAGTCCTGGGAACCAAACATAGAGGCAATGGGCAGAGGAGTAGAAGTAAGTGAAAGAGACAGAGAATGGATGATCAGAAAGTCAGAGGAGACCTTGAAGAGGGTAGTAGCAGCACAGCAGCTAAAAGAGAAAGAAGTTTCACAAGGGCTGGGTTGTCTGCAGAGTGCACATAGGTGGGGGTGGGTCTGTGAAAGGGAGGAAGAGTAGAGGGAAGTGCAGGAGTTCTAGTCAAAAAATCCCTATTTCCTCCATCAATTATACTTGAGAGAGGAGGCAGGCCCGAAGCCTGAAAGGGTGGTAAAGGTTTAGAACAGGAGCTGACCATTAGGGGCCCAGTGCCTGGAGGGCCAGGCTGGCGTCAGGGACCATAAATCTGAGTGCCACCAGTCTGCATGGTTGGGTGATTTTCCTATGCCTTCCTGTACCCTGGGAATCGTGATGGGGAAAGCAGATGACTGGAATCTTCCAGTGCTGGGCAAGGCAGTGTGAGGGGGTGTGAGAATCAACGGTGCCAAGGAGAATGAATGATGTGGCCAATCACAGGCTGGTCAATAGGGGAGGAAGTGGAGCCACGAAGGGGCTGACAGCCTGGCAGAGTGCCTAGTCCAAAGCCAGCACGCCAGTACCCTCGTCAAATGAATAGGACAGAATGGGAGAATTGGAGAAATTTCTATGAAAGGAGACCATGTTTATGGGAGGAAAGGAAAGAATTATGACCCAAGAAGGGGATACTAGACTTTAAGATTTTTACAGGAGATGTTCCAGGCGATATGTAGGTGGCTTAGGCGGAGAGAAGAAGGTCTTTGAAGATGGAGAGGTAGAGGAACCAAGCAGTGAAGGTGCTGATATGTCCATGTGGATATTCAAGGTGCCTAGGATGATGGCTGGAGTTGGGATACAGAGGCAGATCATAAGCCAGGCCCCCAAGCCCTCAAAAGATGTTGGGTGACCTGTGAGTGGATATGTGATATTGGCCAGGTTAGGTAAGGCGAATAATGGATGCAGGATTGGGAACCTGGAGGTCCGGCTTTGAGTGGGAGAGGAAGTATAATGGACTGAGGTGGTACAGGGAGGCAGGAGAGTGCTGACTCTGCAGCCTGGCCAGGCGCCGCTTCCTGCAGGTTCCCTGATCACTCTCTTCTAGGCCTTCATTGTTCTTTGAGTCTGACAGACAGCTTAACCTTTGCGCACGCACAATCCTAATAAGTGCTTTTCTCCCCTGGAGATCACAGGGCAGGACTTTACTCTGTGAGGGGATGTGGTCCCTACGTATTGTGGACCCGGGATACTCTGAGAAATGGGCATGGGTGCAGGACAGAGAGGCCTGGTCTGCAGCTCGGAATAGTGGAAGTGTGGGGCTGCTCTGGGCCAAGCCATACCACCTCCCGGCTTTCTCTGTCCTTTTCCCATCTCACTGGGACACGCGGGGCTTTCTACCCTTCACCTCCCACATGGAAAGTTAAGCCAATACGAAGAAATGCCAAGCGTTAGGGCTGGAACTAATGCATAATGGCATCCAGTATTATGACTGCTCATTCTGTCTGAGATACCCACCCCCTTCACCTGCTACCAAAATCCTGCTCAGCCTTCAAGGCCCCGCCAAGGAGGTCTCACCAACTTTCCAATCTCTATTGCTCAATATCAATCACTTTGATAGCAAGCAAGATTTGGTCCCTCTGACATCCATCAGTCTCGACGTTGGTTGCTATATAACGGTCTGTGTTTTCTATGACTTGATTCTTGAAGACAAGATCTCTGAAGGAGCCATGAGGACAAATACGACATGGCCCCTATGGGGAAGAGCTTGCATTCTGGTCATAGTGTCCACAAAGTGGATTGATTTCTGAATCTGAATGGCTAGGACTTGCAAATCAAAGGCCAATGGATCCTCAGGGAGAGGGAGTGGGAACCACCTGGAGAACCTTTCAAGACCACAGAGGCCATACCTAGGGATCCGGATGTAGCAGGTGGGGTGGAAGGGTCAGGATCTCTGGATTTTTAAAACCTCAGGTGGTTCCGAATCTTAGTTCTAGTTGAGAACCACTATTGGGGGAATAACATAAACACGCTGGGGACTAACTAAGTAAGAAGTGAAAAGCTAAACTCATACTGGCCATATGATGGTCATACAAATGACAGTCATGCATGAGCCCTGCTTGCAACCAACCACTCATCACTGTGAAGTATAATTAACAATTAGGCATGTCATTAAAGGGTGTCAACTCGGTTTTTGTAGGTGACATTAGATTATAACTAAACTTCTCGGTACTGGCCAGGCTGCTATGTTGTTCGAAGCACTGCGTGCTAATCACAGAATCTCATCATCTTTCTCTCTCTTCCCCTCTGTCTTTGAATCTTTTGGCTTCTGGAGTTCGATACCCAGAAAGAAGAAAATTAAGGCATATTGAGCACCTATCATGTGCTAGGCACTTGAAGTATTTTTCTCATTCCGTCCCCCAAACTTCCCGATGTTGGGGAGCAGTGTGAAGAACAACATATTTTAGAGCAGTGTCCTCTGCTGACCCAGATTCAAGTCATAACCCTGCAGCTCACTAGTGCAATCATGGGACAGTCTCCTCACCCAGCCTCAGAGTTCTTATCTGTAAAATGGGGCTAAGACCAGCTTATCAGGCACATGGTAAATGTTTAACACTTTTTAGTTGTTTATTGCCATCATCCCCATTTTACAGATGAATACACTGAAGCCTAGTTGTGAGTAGCTATAGCTATTTGCACCCAGGTCTGGATGGTAAAAGCTCTTTCCTCCACGCTCCACCCCAGGCAGCCTGACCTTGGCTAGAGGTGTGTGCATGCGCCAAGGGCCCTGGCAGAGACTGTGAATCTTTCCTAGGGGTGGGGGCTGAGGGGTGGGTGGGGGAGCACCTGTGGCCATTAGGAATGGCTTTTATGAGCCTGTTTCACCAACTAACTCCCTCCCCCAAGTCTGCAGCACATTGAAGCTCTTCCTGTTTGCTCCCAAGCAGATGGTGCTGGAATCTCTCTACACCAACTCCCATTCATAAATCACTGCCTTTCCCCTGGTGCTGGAGCAGCCATTCTAATTACAGTGGGGGAGGTGTGTATGTAAGTGTGTGTGTGAGCATTTGAAGAGACAGAGTCTGCTGGCCAGGAGCTGCCACCTCTTTCTATTGGGGAATATAGTCTCCTCCATCACCAGCCCTCCTAGCCCACCCTACTTTACAGAGGGACTTTTGGGGTCCTAAGCCTGAGGAGGGAGGCCCTGTTTCTTGCTTTAGGTGCCCTGCCACCACCGCTAAAAGAAACTCTGGGACCAGGCAGCCATTCTTCACCCCACACTTCTGGCCCCAGGGTCTCGGGTGATGGGGGTGGTGGTAGGGCAAGGGGGGTGGTGTGTGTGTGACAACAGAGACCCTAGTGTGTCTCTGGCACCCTGATGGATACTTGAGGGGTGATCAAACTAAGCTCAGACTCCAGAGCTCTCTGGTTCTCTTCCTTATCTCAAGCCCCTGGGCTATGTGAGTAAACATTATTCCCATACATATTCATATGCCTGAGTGTGTAAGTGAGTTTGGATTCGCTTGCAGATGTGAAGGTGTTATGCTTGTTGTGTGTACAAGCAGATTGTGAACTCTAAGTCATCCTGTGCATTGTTCGTACTTGTATGTGAGTATTAATGGGCTTGTGTGGGTAGAGTAGAGATTGAAGCCTGTGTGTTCTTAAAGGGTCTTGGGGGTATTTGTGTTTAGGGTGGGAATAGCAGGGCTGATGGGTGCTGGAGTCTAGGTGACAGGTATGAGGTGTGGCTGTTGCTTGTCTATGACTGTGTATATGTGTTTGGGCCAAAGTGATGCTGCGTGCCTGAGTTGACTGTGTGTGTGGTCCCTGCTCCCTCCACCCCTCTGTTCTGGGCACCTGACTGCAGAGCTGTGTCCTGGGGTTCAGATTCTTTCCCTAGTTCGTGGGGCTTCACTTACAAATCTGAGGCTTGGACTGGCCCCTTGCAGTTCACCATAAGGGATGGGAGGTGAGGAAAGACAAGGGCACCCTCCCCCAGCCCCCATAAGCCAGAAGGGGGCATTCAGTCCCCTAATACTCCCACCAAGGCCAGTGGCTGCCCTCAGGGCTCATGGCTCAGTGTCTCTCCACCTCAAATCCCTTCCTTTGTTGAGACCCTTGTAAATGTGATTCTGCCCAGGACCCTTCCCCAGGGGAGTCCACCTTTGGGACCTCCTCCTTTTCTTTCTCTTGTTCCCAGAGAAGTCTGAGTGTACCTGCTTATGCCCCCTCATCTGCCTCTTGCCCTCACCGGTATTAGGCGGCACACTGAGGAGGGCGGGGCGCAGGCACTGCCACAGACACTGCTTTAATCTCCCCCTGCCCGTTCCTCCCTACTTCTTGTCTTCATCCCTCAGCGCTTCCCCAAGCAGTTCCAAGCTGTCCCAGCAGAAAGAGCCTCGACTTTAGAATAGAAGATTCATATTTGCCACTTGTTAGCTGTGTCTCCACTTCCTAAAACCATTTCCTCTTCTGCAATATGGATATTAAAATATCCACCCTACCTACCTCACAGGATTATTTTAAGGGTTAAGGGAGGTAATGCATATGTAAGTAGCTAGAAATGATGAAAGACTATATGCACATGCTAGCTACTACTACTTTGGACTTTTCCTTTAATTAGCCAGCACTATATCTATTTCACAGATAGAGAGACTGAGCCCCGGAGAAATTTGACCCTGTGTTGCTCCTGTGTCTTTTTTCAGGATCCCGGCCCCCACTATCCAGCCCTGACTCTCAGTTCTTAACAAAGGAGAACCTGACTTTTGCTGTCCCTTCCACCTGCCTCACCTTGCCTGCTTTGAAAGCTCTTAAGCATCCTTCAGGCAACAGCTCAAAGGGCACCTCCTCTGAGAAGATTCCCAGATCTGAGCAGAGCTGGTGTCTCCTTCGCCAGGCTTCCCGGCTCTCCGAACACACCTCGTGGCAGCTCTTATCAGGCTGCTCTGTAATTGTTTGTTTTTCCAACACGATTTCACAATTACTGTGCAGTTTACAAACACTGACAGTGCAGTGTGATTCAGCTACTGCAGCTACTGTGAGGTGCCACCCAGGTGCTAGCTCCTTCTGGGCCAGCCCTTCCAAGGTAGAGCCATCTTGCCCCAGCTCTTACCTGTGACCACCCCCACCCCAGGGCACAACCCAGAACCTGGCTCCAGGAGGCTCTTGGTAAGTGGTTATTGACTGAAGGAACATATGAATGAGGGAAAGAGTGGAGATACTGGGAACAAGATAGAAAGGAAGAGATGCTTCTCATTAACACGTCTTCATAAAAGCCAGCGAATTCCTACATCCAGCTGGTGTCTGAATTGAGGCCAATCATAGAACAAGAGTCCCCTGAGGCTGAGGGCAGCTGGCTGGCCAATGGGCTTTATATGACATTTTTATGCACTCAGCTGAGATGTGGTGATGAGAAGCCAAACTTTAAACATCCCCTTAAAGTGCTCTTTCACTCCCCTGGGCCTCTGAGCTGAATGGAATCAGGAGAAGACCTATTGAGGAGGTGCCGTGGAGGGATGGTGAGGGTAACATCACCCACATGGACCAAAAGGAAGTAGGCAGGAAAGGTAGGAGTTAGATATGAGAGAAGGCGTCCTTCTGGGGCTGGGATGAGGCAGAGAGTGACGGGGAGGGGAGCAGATGGACTGACTTGCTCCTCATTACTCTGTGACTTAAGGGAGTCGTGCCATGTTTACTTCCTGCAGCCTCTGCTGACGTTTGTTTCAAGAGGGCTGCCACCTCTGTTCCCCATCTCCCCCTGCTCTCTCTTGACTTCTCTCCCATTGAGTCGGGTAGAAGCTGCAAGAAGGAGGGAGAAAAGAAAGAGAAGCTGAGGTCAGTAGCAGGATCTGCTCAGGAGCAGGGAGCCCAGGCTGAGCCCAGCACGGCCAGACCTGTGAGCATGGGGCCCCCAGCATCTGAATTCCAGAGTTTTCTCCTATAACCTCCCCACCTCGCTGTTTGACTTGTGGAAAGGAGAAAAGCAGCCAGCCTGAAGAAAGTGCTGAGGTGAGATTTAGAGCTGAAATAAGGCCAAAGAGACAAGGAGAGAGAAAAATCAAAAAGAGGAAAAAGAAGAAAAATGCAGGAAGGGGATTAACATGAGTAGAGCTCTCAGGGTGGGCTTGGGAGGATGATCTCAGCCATCTTCACAACACTTCAAGGAGTGTTAGCATTTTACGGGTGGGGAACCCCGCTCAGCGGGGGTTCCATGGAGTTCACAATGGGTAAAGGTCTGGAACCCAGGACTATCTAATTCAAGTTCAGGTGGGTTCCCTGGGGGAATGCAGGGCTTTCACAAGCTGGTGCCAGGGCAGAGAGACTCCCGGCTTGGTCTGTGTGAGCTCAGGTAGTCCGGGACCGTTGTCCTTACAGATGGCGGGGCAGCTGATCCCTCTGGGCCCACTGGGCCTGCTGTTTGAGGCTGGGCTTGTGGTTGGGCTGTCCACTGTGAGGATTGATGACTGTGCTCTCAGGAATACAGAAGTCGGAACCCAATGAAAAGCTTTTCAACTTGGGCCAGAGTCCTCAGTCACAGAGATGGTGCCCTTTGCCTTGGGGGCAGTAGCTCATTCTTTGGATGAAAGCCTCTAGTCCAAGCCTAGTCCCCACCCCTCACCCCCTTTCCCTTCACGGCTTCTGTTTGCGGGGAGTGGTCAAGGTCAGGAGGGGCTGCAGCTCTGCAGTTTCACTGCTACCCTGGTGGCCTACCCACTGCAGGAGGTGTTGCTTCTGAGACAAGGGAAGTGGGAACAGCGCTCTGACAGACCCACCCCATCCGCACTCAGCTGCGAGTGCTTGGGGTGGGTGGGGAGTAGGAGGGGTGGGGAAACATGAGGGGGAGGGTCCTCCTCCTCCTTGGGCTTGGCCTCAGGTGTGAGTATGGCCCGACCCCTTCTTGATTCCCGGGTGCAGGGGAAGGAGGACAGAGAAGGAAAGGGAAAGAACCTTGACAGAGCACCTGTCACGTGCCAGGAGCTTTACATACATTAGCACATTTAATCTTCACAGCCACCCGAAGGGAGGATTATTATTCTCATTTTATGAGTGATAAAAATGAAGTTCGAAGAGGTTAAATATCCCACTCAGTCAGAAAACGGTGGAGCTGGGATTCAAACTCCTGCTCTCTCAGCCTTGCTCTTGTAGTCTGGGAGACAAAGATCTGACCACCCTTCCAGAACTTCCAGGCTCCAGGCATTCCCAGGCACAACTCCATGTGTGCATGGCCTCTGGGGGCCCAGGCCTCCCAACTCCAACAAACACCCTTCAGACGTTTCCGGACACTTTCCACCCCTGCTCTGGGTCCTTGGGAAAACCGGGTTGCCTTTGAAGGGGCCCCCCAGGCCCGTCAGCATCTCTACTATTTCACACTTTCCCTACAGGATCATCAGATGAGGAACAGCTGGGCCTGCAGATTTATTAGGGTTTTGCAAGCGATTCCATCCTCTCTTCCCTTCCCTAGCTAAGTCCCGCCCCTGCTTCTTTAGTAGCCTCTGGAAAGGAAAGGGAGTTCCTTTGTCACTGCCCCAAACCCACTTAGCTGGTGTGATTTGTGCCTCTCTTACATCTCACAGCAATTGGGAACCTGCCATACATCTCCCCAGAAATGCACGCACGCGAGCAGGATGGAGGAGAGAAGAGAGAGAGAGTTGAGGTTGAATTTTGCCTCTGTTTCAGAAAACAAAACAGAAAAACCCTGGCTGGAGAGACTGAAGACCCAGATTTTCTTCCCGGTTCCATCCGCTGTGTGGCTAGCTAGAGGCACATCACGTAATCTCTCTAGGCGTCAGTTTCCTTGTCTATAAATCAGGACAGTACCTCCCTGAGTACCTGATAGGGAGGATGTGAGTATCAAAGCCGGGCTTTGTACTCTGAAGGCATGTCCCAGGCCTTTCTCCTCACTGTTCCGTACCTGGAAAAATTAGGTGGTAGGCAAATGTGTGAGCCTATCTAGATGGCCCACACTTATACACACGGAAAATATAATGTGACTATGGCGTTTTCACCTAACAAATACTTCAAGAATACTGAGCATTTTTCATTTTCCTCCTTTGTTTTCCAGTGGTCACCCATTGACCTACACTTGTGTGGTACACATGTGTGGGTGGCTCCCACTGGTCATGTGACACCAGGAGAGCCAAGGGGAGGAGGTACAGGAAGTGGTGCATACTAGGGCACAATATGAACATTCAGTGACAAACAAGGAACAAAAGGCTCCAGCCACACCGGGGTCAGAGTTCCACATGGGACCAGTTGTCACAGGTGCCACTTATAAGAGCTGAGCAAAGCCCTCAGGTAGTTGAGCAGAGACGCGACCGATGATGATATTTTAAAAATGAATCATTATTAATCATTCTAATTATTAAACAAAGTAGATTAATATTTGGTTAGCTATTAAAGTACTAGTGATATACTTATAAATTAATGGCTCAGAATAATTATGAGGGTCATTGCAATAATACTATGCTGCAAGAGTTTTTTTGGCCAATAGACAAATCAGAAAGCAATTGAAGTATATAATTGCAGGACTGATACGTAATGACAATAAAACATAAACATGCATGTGTCCAAATAAGAACGCAGATGTCAAAACGACAGCTTTCAGCCCTGACCGCCAAGCTTGGCAGAAGAGCTCTGTCACAAAAGCCTTGTGCAGCAATAGCCTGGCCTTTAGAACTGTAAGTGAGGGCAGTAAAGTGGCTTCGACCTGAAGGAAGTTGAGTCCGACCAGAATCCTGAGAGTGGGCCCTGAGAGATACTGGATGTAGGAGCTCGGGAGAGTAAGCCCAGCACAGTGACTGTGGAGGGAGCAGCAGTACAAGCCAGCTGAGGGTGATGTGATGAGAGATGGGGGTGAGAATTGGCAGTGGAAAAGCTCTCATGAGCTCTGTGCCAATTCTGCAGCCAAGCGTCGAAATGTAATCACCAGGTATTAAGAAAATAGAAATGGGGTCTCCAGGAGCCAGACAACATGGGCAGATAAAGAAGACAGAAACAGACAACATGGAGAGATGATTGAGGTCCAAGGCAGCATAAGGTTCACCTACCTCTGCCGGAGGAGCAGGGATGGGCTGCTAGAACCAGAAAGACAACCATGCCTTACACCTGTAATTAGGCAAAATGCTTACTTTAGTTGTTTAATAAAGTTATATATAGTTGACTCTTCTGTGACTTGGCGATTTACCAGGAATTCAGTAATTCCTTTGTTTTAAAGTCCCACTTAAGAGCTTCAACCAGGGTGGACCTAAACTTTCAGTGTCTAGGCAGAACCATTCACATTGTAGAGTTCAGAAAAG
Source organism: Eonycteris spelaea (assembly GCA_003508835.1). Classification (NCBI taxonomy): domain Eukaryota; kingdom Metazoa; phylum Chordata; class Mammalia; order Chiroptera; family Pteropodidae; genus Eonycteris; species Eonycteris spelaea. The sequence continues at coordinate 20,886,820 of PUFA01000001.1, forward strand.
GACATAAAGGCATGGAATAAACCCTGCTGTCTCCTATACCGGGCAGAGAAGCAGGGTTACCTTACGGAACTGGATAGTCACCTAGCCAAGAAAGAGCTCACCAGGTTTGTCGATGAGCCAAGAGATCATCATGGGAGAGAGAGGTTTGGGGCAGTGGCCTCGATTCCTCTGTTTGAGGAGGCCTTCAGGAGTTATTTGATTTGCTTTGAATTCTTCCAAGATTCAGTTTGTGCAGGCCTTTAATCAACTAGAGATGGCAGTTGCCTTGCATGTAGGCAAGGAAGCTGCAGCTAGACTGGACTGGAAGAAGTACATTTTTAAATACCCAGACGTTTCCTTTTGGGGAAGGGGTTGGGCTTGGGGTTCACACTCTTCTTGGCTTGAATCCCCGGAAACATAATGGAGGGCCTCACACTGTCTTTTTGTAATCATACTTACCATGTGGTGTTAGAAAGAAATTTAATGCATTAAAGAGCCAACCATTCTGTATTGTAAAATGGGAAAATTCCAGCAGTCTTAAAATTCCACAATGCCCTGAGTCTTTCAGTGAGTTCCAGCGTTGCCCTTCACAGGTAGCCAGCTTGCCATGGGGATGTGCGCACAGTAGGTTCTCACGAGCCCTCATGCCTTCCTCTCCCCCTTCTTGTGTGGGCCCAAAACACTTAAGGGTATATAACAGGTCAAGTCTTACTTGTAGATTTGTTTAACCTCACACCATGTTAGATATAAATTCCTTACTCCAAATAACGGTCACTCATTTTCCCCACCTTGAAACAACAGGCATTTCATTCACCCCAGCTGGCAACGCCCAACAGACTGGCTAACTGGCTCTTATGGGCTGAAACGTGCTGCCGCTTGTTCCAGCTCCATCTCTCCTCCTTCTCAGTTTTTCTACACGCCACATGCAAAAATCTGCCCCATTACTTGATTATCACATTTCATATGAAATTAGGTATTGCAGGTCTCATGTTATTCAATTAGCTTGGTGTAGGCTGAGGGCATGACTCAGAGGCACTCCCAGTTTCACCTCCTTCCAGTCATGCCCTCCTCTTTTATTCTGACCTCTGGAACGTTGTCTTGCCAGGACACCCTTCTTACTCCTGAGGTTTAGGTGAAGCTATACTCCCAGGCCCCTTAGTTCCCACACAAAGGGCCTTTTCTGGCCAGCTCCCCACTTACCTGCTCCCCCAACCCTCCCCCACCATGAACCCTGACTCGCCAGTGCCTCCTAGAAGTACTCAGATGAATTACCTCCATTTGCTTTCCTTATGGTGTGGCCAGCCCTGTGGGCCACCCCTGTGCTTACCCTGGCCCTGGCGGCTTTTGCATTCTTCCTCCTGTCACTAGACTAATGGTTTCTCTAAAAAGCTTCAGCTCTCCAGGCTGCAGTGTCAGCAGCTCTGGGTGGCCCAGCACACACTTCCTCCAGGTACATGTGAGTGTGCTAAAAATCCTGGTTCCACCCACATATCTTGGCCTGGTAGCCTCCCCTGTTCCACTTTGCAGCCTTCGCATTCCCAACTCCCATGTTGACATTTCATCAGAGTCAATCTCAAGCTCTCTGCAATCCCCCCATCAATCTATAGTGATGTTTTTGGCTATACCCTCTGCCCCTGGAAATGATTTCCCACCACTCCAGAGATAGATGCATGCACACCTCTTTCTCTTCCCTGCACACTTTCCCTTCTCTGCTCAACTATCCTCAGAGGTGCCAGGAAATGCATTTGGGGTTCATTTGCTCATTCAGCAAAGAGTCTATGTACCTACTATGCACAAGACCTGATTTCTTACCTTCAGGACTTATAACCTTGGAGAAGAGATGAGAGAAAACAACAACAACTAGAAATAATATGAGAGAAAGTGCCTCTTATGAGAGAGGATAGAAGACAAGACACTGGGGAGGCTTAATCTGCATATTCACTCTGGGAATTCTGGGTTATCATGTTTGAATGCTCAAGGACCTCTAGGAAACAGTGAAAAGAACTTTGGGTCTGATAAGCAAGTCTCAGGAGACTCAGTCAAGACTCTTAAAGACAAGATAAAGGATGAATCAGCTATAGTTCTGCCCTATGAACCCAGAACTCACCTTCAGTTAGAAAGGAGGAAAGGAGCATTGAAAGATTCAGGTTCCATTTCCTAACAATGAACTGAATCAGTTTCCTAAGAAGAGCCTCTCCTAATTTTGAGTTTCTCTTTGGAAATAAACCCTGTTAATTGCTCTAAAGTTCACATGACTGTTTGAAGCAAAACTTGTAACATTGCCTTGTGGGTTTTATAATGTATGTAGATGAAATACATATGATAACTATAACCTAAAAGATGGGGGTAGGGAGTAATGGACTTCTGTGGTTGTGAAGTTTCTACATTTTACATGAAATAGTAACCCTAAGTGGACTGTAAAAAGTTAAGGATGTATATTGTAATCCCCAGGGCAATCATTAAAAAATTAATGCAAAGAGGTATAGCTACAAATCCAACAGATAAATTTAAATGGAATTCTAAAAATCCAAAAGAAGTCAGGGAGAGAGAAATAGAGAAATAGAAAACAGAGGGGACAAATAAAACTAAATTCAACCATATCAGTAATTACATTAAATGTTAATGGACTAAACATTTCAATTAAAAGGCAGAGATTATTATAATAGATTTTAAAAACCTAACTATTTGCAGTCTATAAGAGATGTACTCTAAATATAAAGACACAGATAAATGGAACATAAATTATTGAAAAATGATATACATTCAAAAGTTGGAGAGGCTATATTAATATCAGATAAAATAGACTTCAAGATAAAGAGATACAGAGGGACATTTTAGAATAGCATATGAGTCAATTCGTCAAGAAGGGAAAACTCATAACCATATATGCAACTAGTAACAGTGCTTCAAACCCATGCAGCAAAAACTGACAGAATTAAAGGGAGAAATAGACAATATCTTAATCAGAGATAGAGATTTCATCAGTAAGGGTGGTGGTGTCTGATCGTACCTTTGGGACACATGGGTTTGGGAGGCCATCCTCTGGGCCAGGTCTGGGCTATGGGCTTTGGACTGTGGTGAGACGCTGCAAGGGGAGGCTGAGAGGGAGCCGAGAAGAAGTTCAGCAATGAAGCCTGCAGAGATTCTCCAGGGATGCCACACTGATGGTCCCTTGTGATTCTGTGGAGAGCCTATAGCTCAGGCAGCATCTGAGGGAGAGAGGCAGCGGATGAGGGTATAGAAGCTGGTTCTGAAGGTAGTGGTGATAGCGTCCAATGGTCACTTTTGTTAGCTGTTTCTGAACAGGATGTCAAGTCGTGGAGTGGAAAGCAGCAGCAGAGGCCAAATATAGTTTACCCACTTCGTTCTTAACCACTCAGGTCCTCATGAAAGTCGGTGAGGTGGGCTCAGGTGTCAGCATAGAAGGCCCAAACCCATCGTTGGAGGTCAGGGTGAGGGGTGTGCCAGATAGAGAAGACAGTCTAAGAGACAGAAAGGACAAGGTGCATTTAAGAGGCTGAACTGTAATGTCAACGTAAGGAGCGGAGCAGAGAAGCCTGGTAAGGTGGACCAGAACCCGAATCAGGCATGGAATAATTTGAATATGAAGAGCACAGTCTTAGGAATCAGATACGTGAGTTTCAATCATGATTCTGCCACTGACTAGCTGTACAACCTAACCAAGGTTACCTAAACTCTCAAGCCTCAGTTCCACAATCTGCAAAATGGGGCGAATGCTAATACCTACTCTCAGGATTGCTAGTGAGGTAGTCAGGTAAACACCTGGCACAGAGTGAGAACTCCGTCAGTCAGTGCTAGGATTGACGCCGAACACTAGGCTAAGGATTTGTAGGCAGAGTGCATGCACGTCTGGACTCATCTGCGCACCGATGTGGAGCATGTCAGGCCTGGGCTGCAACTTCGGCAATAAGCTAATAAGACAGTATTTGTGAAACCCTTCCTGAGGACACTGGACTTTTGGCTCAAAGAGTTCTGGGCCTCCTTCTCAAGGTGATCACATTTTTTCTAAGTCAGGCTGTTCCCCAGCTCTGCTCTGGTTCTTCCCAAGCCCCTGGGCAACCACAAGGGGTGGTGAAGCAGCTCCCCTGGGGCCCAGGCAGAGGAGCGGCAAGCATTCTTCTGGATTTACTCGTCTTGCTTTCAGAGGTATCGGTTGGCATCCCACAGAGCAAATGGCAGCAACATTTGGATTTCTTCTTTTAAAGCAATAAGCAAAGGGGATTTTGTCCATCTGCATTAAGGAAAGGGGATGAATTCCTCCCTCCTTCCCTGTGTTTTGAGATAAAATGGTTCATTTCCATGAAAATTGAAACTCAGAGAAGAATCCTTGCTGTACTGCCTTTTGGATGGTGAGCTAAAAGGGGATAGAGTGACGTACATAGGATAGAGAACCATGCCCATCCCCTCTCCTGGTGCCACAGAAGACCCCAGGGCATGGGCACTGGTTGCTAAGTGGCCCCTGTATGCTTCTGACACTCTGTGCTGGCAGCTTTACAGGAATATGGGCACAGGTTGGATTAGACTGAGGTTCCATAGTCCCTTGGAAATCATCAGGCTGCTACTCCCCATCTCCTTTGGGAACCAGCTTGTCACCTGGGGCCACTAATCCTCACCCCATTCCCATATAATTAGAGTTTATTCCTCTTGTTCTCACCAACCCGCTGCTAAGGCCTTAGCATGTCTTATGGCTATGTCCTTGCAGGACCTTACAGGGACAGGGTGGACAGGCACTGGTCCCAGGGCTTGAATCTCCACTGGTAGTTTCCTCACTCTGCGGCTTGTCCACAGTGAATTCTGACCCCTCAGTAAGGGTGGCTGGACCCCAGTACTATCTCTGTTAATCCCCATCCTCACCCCCTGCTTTCTGTCTTTGTGGTTTGAATGGAGCTCAGTTTAAAGCCAAGCCTTGGTCATCTTGGTGAAGCATTGTTCGTGGTTGGAAATCATGAGCACATTTTGAAAAATAGTCAAAGAAAATCCTGCTTAGGGAAGCAAGTTTCCCAGCAAAGGAAGAAAAAGCCAACTGGCAATGTACAACAGGAATGATCAGAAATAGTCTCTGGATTATTCACCTTGGCTATCATTTAACCCCTCCCAATCTTCCCCACAGCACTAGTAACCGAGAGATACCCACGTTCAGGTGATTGTCTAAGAAGAATCAACTTAGACATGAAGCCAAATTCCTGAGCAGTTTCCACTGCAATCCAGATTCCCTCATGCTGCCTTCTCCAACTCCTTCTTCATCTAAATGCAGTTCACATTATGTACCTGCTCCCTGGGGGCTGTTGGCCCTGGCAGATGTTTGCAGCAGAACCCTGGGACTAATCCAAGGGTTAGACCTTTTGGGCCCTGCGTGGGGGAGGTACAGCTTAAAGGTGTAGGTGGATTTATCTCATCGGCCAAGTATTGCCTGAGTGAATGTCTGCATGAACAAAAGGATAGTGAACTCCCCTTACTTAGCCTTGCAAATCAGTCCCTCAGCTTTCCCAGCCCATATGGGGGTACTTTCCTCTCCAGGGATGGAGTAGAATAAATGAGGCAGCGGCCCAGGTGGGAGGCAGGGGATCTGGTTCTGAACGGGCTGAGTCATCCCTCTAGTCCTCCCCCTTCTCCTTACCCTCTGCCATAGCTTTAATTCAGTCTCCATTTTCTCTTTCCCAGATAGGCATCAGCCTCCCTGCTTCTACTCTCCCCAGAGCGGCTTCTTAAAAAGTAGATCTGAGCATGTGAGTGGCTTGGGATTTATACATAGGAACAACCAGGTGTGGAGCTTTGCAGAGGCCTGGAAGAGGGGATGCGGGGAAGGCTCAGTCTGTGTTAGGACCTTCTCTTGGTCCAGTGGGGCCAGGGGACTTTCTATCTGCAAGTGTAGGTTGGTCCCTGATGGTCCAGGTCATGGTCTAGGGGAGACACCTCTTCCTTAGAACAGCGATCCCCAAACTTTTTGGCACCAAGAACTGGTGCTCCTATGAGAATCTAAAGCCTGATGATCTCAGGTGAAGCTGAGGTGATGCTAGCGCTGAGGAGCGGCTGCAAATACATATGAAGCTTCACCCACCTGCCGCTTACCTCCTGCTGTGCGGCCCAATTCCTAACAGGCCACCAACCTCTATCGCAGCCTGGGGGTTGGAGACCCCTGCCGTAGAGAGTGTTGTCACCAGTACAACTAGAAATACTTAAGCCCTGAACTTCTTCAACTACCCTGGGGAAGGAGAGCGCGCCTCTCTGAGCCCTCCAGTGCCCTCTTTGTTCTTGGAGGCTGGGCCTCCATGGATGTTTGTGGAACGACTGGGAGGCATCTAGGAATGCAGCAGAGTCCAGCAGTTTTGGAGTGGGGGTGAAGCTGGATCACGTGTCTCTCCCAGGCCTTCCCCCAACTCCTTGGGACCCAGGAGTGAGGCCTCTGAGAGTGGACGGGCTTATTTTTAGTTCCATTTCTGGCTCACAAGCCCTATTGTTTTTCGGTTTTGCTTGATTTGGGCCAGGCCCTAAAGGTGTCTCCTAGGATCCTGGCTCGGGCTGGTGAAGGTCTGCAGGACATGAATGGTCATCTTCCAGGCCGTTGGCAGAATGCATATTGCCCAGCTAGGCCTCCCTGGGGCCTGCACTAGGCTTCCCAGTTGGAAGAGGAAGGAGCCTGGGCCTCCAGGGCTGAGCCTTTGGTGATTTGGGGCGGGAGGGGTATAGACTTAACATCCTGTTTAAATTTGGCACCAGTTGCGTTTTTTTAAACAGAGGTTATGGCCTTCTCTCCTCCCTCTCCCAGGCCTTCCTTACATATTCCTCTAATCAATTTTTCACTTTTGGCTCTAATTCTGCTCTTCACCTTGGAGCTTTGGGCCTGACCAAGGGAGGAGCAGTGTGATTTCTTGAATCTGCCTCTGGAACAGAGCTGACTGTGGAGAGGCTGCTGGGAAGCATAGCAGCAGCCAGGGACACGAAGATGCGAAAGAGGAGAGGAGGAAAAGGAGAGACGACAATAAAGAGCAGAGGAGAGGAGAGGACAGAGGGTGTGTGTCTGTGAGTGTCTGTGTGTGTGCGCGTGTGCACGTGCACGCGCATGCGAACGGGAGGGTATCGTATTGCCGCATGTGAATGTGTTGGGACAAGACGTGGTGGTGGAGGAGGTCTGTGAGGAAAGGCAAGAGAGAGGGGAAAATGCCTAATTACAGCCAGGCACAACTGCCCTCCAGCCCAGTCCCTGGCCAGCTGGCCATGTGAGCAGAGGCTCTGTCGAGCAAACACCCAGCCCCTCTGCGACTCCCAGGCGGAGGAGCCCACATTCCTGCCCAGCAAAAGCTGCTTTAATCAAGGCTCCAGATCCTTCCTGCAGCCGCCCGGGGGGGACTGTAACGCTAAACACATTAGTGTGTGAGATTGAAAGGTAACACATTCTCATGGAAGCCCCCGGAACAATGGGCCTCGGGTCTGGGTTTCATTTGGAGGAACTGTGCGGTGGGAATTTCTCTAATCAAATAAAAGGAAAATGAAAAACTCTATCGTTCGCAAACTTTAATGCTCTTAATTGCATTAATTTGAAAAATATACAGGGTCTTTCTGAGTGTGGTGTTGGAGCCTGATAGAAGAGCAAGCTCAAGGCCTGGCAGGGGTCTAATGACAGTGAAGGGTGCCTGCTGGCCAGTGTGGCCAAGGCTGAAGGACGACCTGGCAGGGACCCAAGTGATAGGAGGTTAGGCCTCTGTTCCCCCATCACCCCTCCCAGCCCTGGTATTTCCGGGGCCTCTATGGTGGCTGAAGAGGCCTGAGAGCCCCTTAAGGCCACTTGGCTCGGACCTGCTGCTGTCACTCACTCCTCATCTGCCCAAACCTGAGGGGGAAGGGCAGATCCTCTGTGCTCTGTCAGCACCTACAGCCCAGGGCCAGCTGCTCATCTCGCAACACACACCACCTTGGATGCCTCCAGAAGCCCAAATGCCAGCTTGCTCCTCACTCCCACTTCACCCTACTGGACTCCAGGAGTTTACCAGGCTCTTCCTGTCGAGATCTCCATCTCCACAGAGGATGGAACAGGAAGAAACACCTGCAGGAGGGTAGTGAGTCTGTCAAGATTTGATTGAGGCTTCCTGAGGCTTGAAGGAGTTATAGGTTTTCCTCTGCCAGTCTGTGGCAGGGCCTGGAGCTAGTAGGTGCTCAGGCGAGCCGCATTTCTTACCTGGCATTGACGGAGCTCTCCATCGTGTTAAGGTTGAGGGACAAGGAACTGGGCCCTGCAGAGAGTTGTGGAGCCTGGAGGTTTCTAACTATACTGGGGCAAAGCCCTCCTTGGATATCTGATGAGAGCGAGAGACTGCTACACACACACACGCACACACACACAACAGTCTTACATGTGATTTCAGAGGTTTTATAAATACCTGCCATCTGTGTCTAAGGAGCTAGGTTAAGTCCTGCTCCTGAGTCTTGGCAAGGACATTGACTTGCTGGAAATCCTTCCAGGGGAGTGGGACTCTGGGCACTGAGGCCAGGTGCAAGATAGGGGTGAGGATGATTGTCTGGATTTGGAGAGAACCTGGAAGACTGATATTTAGTCCTGTGACTCACAGAAAGATGTGCCAGGAACCCGGCATGTTGAGATTTAACCCCAGCGCCTCCCCATTCTCAGCCTGCGTGACTTTGAGGCAGTTGGCCTTCATCTGTAAGAATAATGTAAACCCCACCAAGGCTGAGGTGAGGATTAAATAAGGTATGCTACATGTGGGCCAAGCAGTAAGAGCCCCATAAATGTTGGTTCCCCCCTGGGGGGCTCCAGTCCTTAGGTGACAATGGGGGCGGGGGAGTGATGGTCAGCTATGTGTACATAGGAGCCTCAGAAAGTGGCCACACAAAGGGAGCTTTTTCTCTATTCCACAATTTCCTCCCTGTATCACTATTGTCTTGTGGGTCCCTCATCCTGGAATTCCTGTCTCATCCTTGAACTTGTAGTAAGATCATCTCATCTCTCAAGTGTCTCCTCTGTGAAATCCTGTGGAAACCCTTGAAATAACTGATTCCCCTGGGCGTTAGGCTGGGATGTGTTATTGTTCCTATTCTCCAGACGACTGAGACTCTGAGAGGTCTGTTGACTTGCCCAAGGTCACACAGCAGCAGCACCAGAACCAATATTCCAGATAATGGCCTCCACTATCTTGTACATGCTCTAAGTCCAGCCCAAGTGACTGAGCTGGTCATTTTGAATATGCAAGCTTTCTGGATTTTGAAGAAACCAAGTGTCTTGGCTCCAGGTCCACATTCTTTCCTGGCACCACACTGCCTCCCAAAGACAAGGAGGGAAGACCATAAGGCTTCCAGCGCTCCTTTAAAATCTTCCTTTGTGAAGAATTTTGTCAGCCATCGGCCAACACCACTTACTCAGCACTCTGGGAATGGAATAATGAAGGATACAGTCCTTACTTGGGCGGAATGCAGGCTCTGAGGGTGGCCAGACCTGCCACTCTCCAAGGGAAACGGGAGAGAGAGAGGATAAGAAACCTAAGAATCTGGCTCTCACGCTGGTTCTGCCACCAACCAGCTCTGTGACCTTGAGTAAATGATGCCTCTCCCAGTCTCAGTTTCCCCATTTGTACCATAGGGAGCTGGCTGCAGAAGGCCTCTAAGGACATTCCCAGCCCTATGATTCTAGGATTCTGTGACTTCTGAGAGTGCTGGGGCTTGCTATGCCCGGGTGCAGGGAGGCAGGGAAGATACCTTGGTCTGCTGTAATCTTGCAGCTTCATTGTCTGCCAGAGTTCAGAACTCAGAAGGAGGGGCTCATCTGGGATAAGGGGAGCCCTGGTTAAGATAATTTGCAAAAGCAGGATGTGCTCAGGTTAGCAGAGCCTAATGGTGTGCTGGGGAACAGGCAGATGTGCTCCCTAAGCTGGCAGATGTTATTTTTTAAGAACTTCTGGGGCAGAGTCCTAGGGGGAATCTCATGGTCTCCTCTCTCCTGTGCCCCAGCAAATGCTCAGTGACTTAGGAAGATGACCTGATTAATCCTCTCACACGATCTGTTGAGAAAGACTACTGCTGTGCCCCACCCCCACCCCTTCCAGCTCCATCCAGGCTCAGAGGCAAAAGTAGCCTATAAGATGTATAAGGTTACCTGGCTGGGAAGTGGCAGAGCAGAGATTCAAACCCAGGCCAATGCTCACGTTCTGTTCACGCCGCTGTGCCACCCTGTACCTCATCTCCATCGGGATGGAGTGCAAATAACAGTGTGCGCATTGAATTCCAACACCAAGGATGCTCAGAGAAGAAAACCTCAAATGAAGGGGTTGCAAACTGGATGCTGGCGTACCTCAGTTTAAGCAAATTCAATATACCCAACTCTAAAAATAGCTCCTTATATTGGAACTCTTTCCCATATGAATTCATTCCCATATGAAAAAGAATCACTGGTTCTTTTCTTGAAGAAGCCAACTCCATTAGTGCATTAAAAATACAACCCAAGTTGCCAAATGTGATTTCATATGCAATTCCCTCTCCCCACCCCCAGCCGCAACATACTTCTCACTCTTGATCCCAAAGGAATACTCCGCCTTGCCTAAAGAGAGGTTCGCCTACAGTGAGGGGGGCTGGTAATCAACATGGCAAACACATGTCCTGGATTTTCTGAGACTGGCTCACTTTCTAATATTAGGTTTCCATTGTCCCATGAGAACACTTGGAACTATTAGGCCTTGGGGACTGATGGTACAATATGGTCACCATGGAGAGGAGGGCACTGCTCTGTCAAATCCATGTTCCAGCCTGGCAGAGTTGAAAGGTAGGCCTGGTCATAGACGGGGTGACATGCGAAGCCCAGCACTGAGCATGTGAGGCGGGGTGGGGGATGCTGAGTATGGGGCGCGTTGACTGAGAGGCAGCTCCCTGGGTTCCTGAGACCTGGTAGCAGGCTTGCCGTGAGGAACAGGCAGGCCGTAAAGGCCAGGGCTGCCTCCTGAGCGCTCCTCTGCATGGGAAGTAGGAGGGCAGGCCTTGGAGGGTGGCCAGGGAAGAGCAACTCCATGATTAAAGGGTTGGAGACCAGGACTTTGGAAGCAAGATGGGGATAGCTGGTTATTTACGCATTCAGCGCTGGGTCCTGCCTCGGCCCCACCCCACCACCCAGCAACTCTGACTCGCAGCCCAGCCCTGGGCCACACACTGGGCTCCAGGAGGGTGGCAGGGAAGGCAAGGATCTCCAAGACCTTGACTGAAGCCCTGAGGTGTGCCAGACCTGAGGTGTGCCAGCGGAGGCTTTAATGCACGGGCATCATGCATGACTCTTTCCAACACGTCTGTGGGGGTAGGAGTTACTATCACCACTTTACAGGTGGAGACACTGAGTTAAAATGCTTTGCTCAAGGTCACATGGCCATGTGGAAGAAGGACCTAGGTCTTCTGATGCCACCCCATTACAGCAAAAATGAAAGAAACAAAGGGTGATGGCAGGGAAATGTGCCTGAATTCCTCCCAAAACGAGGTGGTTTCCCCAGGTTGTTCACGTGTGAAATGGTAGTTCTCAAAGCACTAATAATAATGAGGTTGGTACTACCTACCACTTATTGAGCAGCTATTACATGCTCAAGATTACTTCATGTAAACCTTACAATAATGTCTCGAGGTAGGTATCATAATCGTCAATTTAGAGATGAGGAAACTGAGACTCCGAGACATCGCCTGACTTGCTAGGAAAGGGCAGAACTAGGATTTCAAACTTGAATTGTTCTATCTTCAAAGCCCACAGTCTTTCCATCATCCCATGCCCCGTGCAGCACCACCTTACATTTGCTGGAACTGCTTTATCTAAGGGATAGACGAGGTAGATGGGGAAAGACTCAAGAGCCATCCTGGGAGCATTCTTAGAGAAGAAGAGCGTTACCCCAGGAAGCTGCTGACTGGATAGTTGTTTTCCAGCACCCTATACTAGCTCACCTCCATGCTTTGGTTCATGCTGTTTCCTTCCGGCATTAAAAACAATTTTTTTTTTTTACATGTCAAATCCTAGTCATCCTTTAGGATTGAACTCAGATGTCTCTTCTCCTATAACTCTTCCCTGATCTCCTAAACATATTCATGCACCCCCTCTCTGAACTCTTTCTCTGCCATTTATGTAGCAGGGAGGAACCTGGTCTTTTCCTAGTTATCTGGCTCAGAACAGTGGGAGGAGAGAGATTGAGTTAAGTTTAAGGAGGGGCTCCCTGGTTGAAATTTCAGAGTGGTGGTTATGAAGTTCCAATGCGGAACTTGAATGAGTCATAGAGAATGGTTTCTCTGAGTAAATTAGGGGATGGGGCAGCGAGGCCTACCCCACACACAGCCTCAGGCACAGACACAGCGCTGATCCGCCTCTGTTTCCCCTTGCCTTCCTTATCAGTCTCGCATTGCTCCTTTGAAAGTCTGCAGTTTCCGGTCGGGCATCCCATAACCCTTCCTCTTATGCTGCACAATCCGGTTCCACCATGGTGTTGTAGGAAGAACTCAGGATCAGGGGTCCCACAGACCAGGGTTTGGTGGCCTCAGCCTGTGTGTACCCGTGTGATTTGGGCAAGTCAGCTTCCCTTTCTGGGCCTCAGACTGGCCAGTGGGCTTTCCACTGAATTCAAGAAATACAAGGGTCAATAATGTAGTGTCCTGCCCTCAAGGAGCTTCCAGTCTAGAGAGAGACACAGTCAGGTAAACAGGTCACTGTAAGTCAAGGTGGCTATATCTAGTAGAGGGATGGACAGCATACTGAGGGGAAACAGGGACGATCAGGGGCTGTAGTGATCAACTCTGCCAGGGGGAGTGAGGGACAACCTTACAGAAGAGGTGTCATCTAAATAAGGAATTGAAGAATGATGGGAGTTTGTTGGGTAGAGAAGTGGGTGGGGGTACCCTACTTGGGGGTTTGGTGGCTTGGATCTACTCCTGACTTCTGATAATGACTTGTAATAATGGGTTACTACTTGGCTTTCAGGGAGGGTCCTGGCATCCCTATAGAAACCTCAACTCAGCCACCATTTAAATCCTGGCGAGACTCAGTAAGCTCACAAAGGAAATGGGTGGTAGGACTGGAACAGAAACCAGAGAAGCAGGCTGGAGGAGGGAGTGTGAAGAAGGAACTATTCAATAGCGTTAAGGGCTACGGGGACCAGGAAAGACGGGATGATGAAAAGTAAGAAAATTATTGGGATAATGAAAAAAGACTGGAAGGAAGTATGCCAAAATCCCCACAGTGGTCACCTCGGGGTGGTGTGATTGTATATGGATTATCCTTTTTCTGTTCCTATGCCCTGCTCTATACTTGCCAATTTTTCTACAATGAAGCATTCATTTGATAATCAAGAAATAGAACAATTGAAACTTGTTTAGAAAAGAAGTCACTGGTGACCTTGGCAAGAGCGGATCCAGTAGATTTGTACCGCCAAGCCAGATTGCAGGGCATTAAGAAAGTGGCAGGGGGTGAGGAAGCGGAAGAAGTGTGTGTGGAACACTCAGAGAGGTTTGGCAGTAAACAGAAGGGCAAAGATGATACCTGGAGGCAGCAGGGCCAAGCAAAGACGTTTGTTCTTTATTTAATGGAAGAGGGACTTTAAAAAGTAATGAAATTTCCTGAATAAAAAAATCAAGATCTTATAAAGACCTTTTGTGTCTCTTCTGAATATAAGACACTGAAGGAGAAAATATACCGGAATTTCTGGGACTTTTCTGGGACAACAGAAAAAAATCATATGAAACTGAAATTGTCCTGAAAAATCCAGGCTTTGTGGCTGCTGAATAGTGTGGGTTTCCAATCAGAAGAGAAGGAAAAGAGAAAGAGAAAGAGAAAGAGGATGCCAGGAAGTAGGAGACACCCATGTTCACAGCAGCATCGTTCACAGTAGACGAAAGCTGGAAGCAACCCAAATATCCACTGACAGATAAAGGAATAAACAAGGTGTTGTATAGACAAACAGTGGAATATTATTCAACCTTAAAAAGGAAGGCAGTTCTGAAACATGTTACAACATGGAAGAACCGTGAAGACATTGTTAAGTGAAATAAACCTGTCACGAAAGAACAAGGACCGTATGATTCCACTTGGGATGAGATGCCTGGGGAGTCAGGCTCACAGAGACAGAAAGTGAGATGGTGGTTGTCGGGCTGGGGAGAGGGAGGGCTGGGGAGTTATTATTTCAGTTCGAAAAAATGAAAAACGTTCTAGAGATGGATGTTGGTGACGGTTACACAGCAATGCGAATGTACTTCATGGCCACTGAGCTATACCCATATAAATGGGTAAATGGAAATCTGATGTTACGTATATTTTACCACAAGTTTAAAAATGAAAAATAAATAAAAAGAATTATGAAAGGAGGGGGAGAGGAGGAAGTAGGGAGAAGGGGTAGGGCAAGGACTCTTGGGTGGCAGAACTGGGGTGGGGGTGGGCCTGGGTGTTCCAGTGGGGATGGTTTGGGCAAATAGAAAGAACACTTTCTACTCAGAGCGCAGAGCGAGTGGGAAGGGAGGATAGAGAAGCAGAAGTGTGGTGGAGGAGCAGACAGGGTTAGGTAAGGTCCCAGGAGAGCCTGCCCCCATCTGCTGTGGCTAAGATTGAGAAAGCAGTTTGGAATTATTCATTTGTTTTGTGAGATAGGACTTCAGCACCAGCAGGACTACTGACATATATGCAGCACCTTTGCAGGAAGTATAGACAAAGCAGGTCCTTACTTCCCAGGGGAAGACACCGCCTCAAGGGTGCAGGGCTTAGCAAGTGGTCAGCATCTCTGCGAGAGGAGATTTCCACCCCTGACTGGCCCCTCTGCTGAGCACTTCTGTATTGTAAACAACTTACCCAACTGTACTCGCTGACCCTGTGTACCAAGTGCCGTGTGAGACCCTGTAGAGTTTTCTGAGCTACAGAAGACCCAGCCCATGCCCTGAAGTATCAAGTGTTGCCCAGGTTGAGGGAGGACCGGGAAGAGAAGAGAGGCAATCAGTGGGACAGCATGACCCTGAAACTCACGCATTTTGATTCTGCAGGGTTCTACGGCCAGGATACAGGGATGAAAAAAATGGCAGGAGTGATTGGGGTGGACATTGGCATTGCAGACCCAATACAGGTCCGGGGGACAGGAACAGGGGAAGGACCACGCTGAAGTGGCTGATCTGGAGTCCAGGCCAAGGTGGGAGCCTGGCTTGTCTGGGGACGAAGAACCTGAAGACAGCAAACATGCGTGAGGTGCTTATTCTGCTTATCACCTGGAGGAATGGCCGCTAATACTGGGTATCCTCAGGCAGCGATGCTCCTCGTACCAATCCTGGTACCCAGAGATATGTGGTTAGCAGCATTGACTATTTCTGGATCATCCCTAGGGCAGGATGCTTATGACTGATTTTAACTAGAGGTTGTCTGACAGGCCCACTGCAACTGTTAGGTGCCGTCTTTTCCACTGTCAGCACAAGATCTTTGGCTTATTCGTGGTCTGAGACTGTGGGGTTGGAAAGACCAGGGTTCAAATCCCAGCTCCTTGGCTTTACCATTTATAAGCTATATAATGCTGGATAAGTGTCAAGTTTCTTTATTTGAAAAATAAATTTAATTATACCATCCCCCTAAGAGTTTATAAATAAATATATATTTATTTATATATAATAAAAATATTTATTTATTTATATCATTATATATATATATATATATATATTATATATATATATATTGCACCTAGCACAATGCCTATAAAAACTAATGAATGTTTAGTAGATGTCACTTCACATACATGCAAACACATGCACACCCACTAACCCTTTTTAGGAATGTCTACTTGTTTGGAACGTCCACTTGTTAGGAATGTTATGTTAGTAAGCTTTGCCACCTGGCCCAGGTCAATAGGTGGTGGGGCTGGCCCAAGCTTCTACCTGTGGTCACACAGAGACCCATTCTGTTTGCTTGGTCATAGCTTCTTTTCTCCCCTCCAGTTCCTCCCTTGCATCCAGTGGCTTAGAAACAGGACTGCCTCTGGTGACCATGGCAGGGCCTTGGAGCTTCAACTCCACACACGGCATTTATATGGTATTTGTGAAGAAGCATGATGTAGTACGCCGAGTGGCATGCTGAGGTGAGGTATTGTGTGCTGTGAGGAAATAAGTTATCTGGTGATGGCTTGGGGAGGTGAGGTTCACTGTGCTGAGGGGGAGGACACTGGTAAACTGAGGCCCCCTATGGTGAAGAGACGTGCTCTGGTAAGGGACAGTGTTGCCCTCCATTTCATTGCCCTGTCTTGCCCTCCCACTTCTGTTTCTCCACTCTTAAATTAGACTTTTCATAGACAGGGTCCCTTCTGTAATGGACCTAAAAATATCCCTCTCCAACAGACACTACTCTGAGAACAGCCCTGTGACCTCCTACCTGGGCTCCTTCCTGCCAGTACACTTTGCTGCAGATCCATAATTGCCCACTTTACCGTGTATACCCTGGGCACCTAATGTGATCAGATGGATGGATGAAAGCATTAACAGGGGGACGAGTGGTGAGCAGGGTTCATTTCTGCACAGACTTACTGAAGTCCTCCACGGCGTCACGCACTGTGCTAGTTTCTGGGGATCCAGACCTGAATAAAAACTGGTTCCCACTCTCAAGGAGCTCAGGGTGGCAGAGGACATAGATCCCTAGATTCACCTGGGCTTAAAGTGCTCCCAGAGGCTTGAACCTCTCATTTGTTCAGAGCAGAAAACATGCCACCAGCTCTGCCTAGGTAAGTCCGTAGGGCTTCCCAGAGGTGGTGACGTCTGAGGTGGGAGGAGCAGGAGTAGAAAACCAGGGACCACACATTCCAGGTTAGGTCTCAGAGGCTCCAGAGGCTCTGACCCATGGAACCTAGAGTGCCATCCTGATTTTCTGTAACCCACGGGACCTCGTTAGGATGGCAGGATCTGTGAAGGGGCTGCTGCTGCTTCTATTTAGAGGGAGGTGGGAAGAGGTTTGGTCAGAGAACTGGCCCCATCTCTCTCTCCCAATTGTAATCTGGTCTTTTCCAGTCAAGGAAAGAGGGAGGTCTGGAAGGTGAAGAAGGGGCTGGGTAGGCTGGGCTGGCACTGAAGGGACTGGCCATCGGGTGGGAGGATGCTGTTTATTTGACTATGATGTATATTTAAAGGTCTCAGTTACAATGGGCCCGGGGCGCTCGTTAACAAGCTGCAGCTGTCTGGTCGCTCATTAGCTTTCCTGACATCTTCTCTGGGCTGGGCCTCGGGTAGCAGCCCCCAAACCTCTCCCTGTGGGCCAGGGCCCTGCAAGGCTGACTTCTTGCTCCCAAGCCCTGGAGCCACCATGATGAATGGTGCTGCGGCCCCATACAGACAAACGTCTTCCTGGAACAAGCCCTGTTTGTTTAAGACAAACAATCCCAATCGACTCCGGTGAAAGCCTGTGGATTGAAGGCCCCAGCCTCACCTGCCACCGCCTGCCCTCCTACCTTTGGGCACTGGGAAAAGACACATCGGGGGCCAATCAGCTCTAGGCACTGTCTTCAGAATGGGGACAGAGCAAGGTCTCCAAGGACAGCAGGGACTGCATGTCTCTGGAGGTGAGTGGAGATGGGAAACTAACCCTCCACAGAGAAGTGGAAAGGCAGGCGGTCCTCACGGCAAAGCAGGGGCTTCGGTGGCTCGGCTTCTGTTCGTTGCCTCTCTCACATGTGTCTCTGCTCAGGTTACACCTCACTTGGCCTCAGATCCCTCAAACATAAAATAGGCCAGTTTGCAGGATCAATGGTTCTCAACCCTGGCTGCACATTGGGGGCACCTGAGGAGCCCTTAAGAAATACTAATGCCCGAACCCCATTCCCAGAGTTCTGATCCATTTGGGTTTCATTTTTCCCTTCTAAAGCCCTCAAGTGATTCTAATATGCAGACAGGGTTGAGAGCCATTGGTTCGAGTGGTTCCCAAGGCCTCCCTGACTCTAAGGCCAATTAGGTCTTTCTTGAAAATCCCTGGTTCCTTAGCAGACACCTCCAGGAAGCCATCAATGTGCAGCATGTGGGCCCCAGAAGTTCCTCTACTAAGGGTTTCTCCTGAAAAACCCACCTGGACTGGAGCCGGAAGGGACCTCAGAGCTCATCTGGTCCAAATTGGTTTTAGACATGACAAAACTGAGGGATCCTTTCCTCTGTGAAAGGAACTCCAGGCCACATGGAAAGTGTTTTGTAAATCTAAGCATCAACAATGTGGGAAATTATTCTTATTACATATGGAATAGTTGGAGATGGGGACCATGATTAGAGCACTGGAGTTACAATTACTCTGTCTTCCCAATGAGACTGCCAGCCCCTTAAGAGCAGATACCAAGACTCCTCCTCCTCCTCCTTGTCCTCTTCCTCTTCTTCCTCCTCCTCTTCCTCTTCCTCTTCCTCCTTCAGATCTTCCTCCTGACTTAGCAATACAGGACTTGGATGCATGGGTGAATGAATGGGATGAATGGATAGGGCCACCTTGTTTTGGGCATCCATTGCTACATTCACTTGCGGGTCACCTGGGCTGCCATCAACACTGTCACTGCTGTGAATAATGGAGGGGCAGGGGCTGAGGGAGGCACTGAAAGACCCTGTTAGCCTTGGGACTCAGGGGAGAGCCCTGAAGTTGGTCTTGACAGATTTACTGTGAATGGCGAGGCCAGATTACATACCATTTACACTCCACTGTGAAGTTACATTTTCCAAAGCCCACACAGCATACCCAGGAATTTCACGTCCTCAAAGGTCCTTTGGCCAAGATGGCCATTTCTGCCCAAGGAAGAATGTGGTCCTGCAGGCAGCAGATGGGAAGGAGAAGGGCCCAGCATACGTGAGAATAGGAGTTGATGCTCTGGACTGTGTCTGTGTAACTCTCTCAAACTGTTCAGTTCCTCAAAATACCACCCAACTCTCAACCAGCTGCCCTCTATTGAGCTCCCCCTGGGGCAGACACTTTGCTCCCCTGAGGTCACCGAAGCAAAAGATAAAAACCCTCTCCTCGAGGAACTTACAGCCACGGAGTCGAAGCCGTCAAGAAACAGCAAAGGAACCACGGAGGAGGAGGTGCCTGACAGGGTCTGGGAGTCAGGGTGGCAGCATACAGGTGACGTTTAAACTAGTGGGGAATCTGAATTCTTTTACAAACTCATCAGGGGATTCTGTTGTGCTGACAGGCTTAGGAATTGCTTGGCTAGTGGGGCGTGGGGAGGCATCACAGGTGGAGGGGAACCACATGTGCAAGGGAAGGGCGGTGGTCCCAGGGCACACGGGAAGTGGCCAAACAGTCAGGAGAGGCTGGAAGCCAGCTTATGTGGGGAGAGGAGGAGATGCGATTGGGGTGGGAGGATGGACTCGAAATGCCTTTTCGTTAGAAGAGTTGAAAATAATTCCCCCAGGAAGCAAGCATCCATTTCAGTCCTCCTCCGGCGGTGCTGATTTGCCCAAGTTGCAGGGAGATCTGGTGCCGATTACCGGGTTTCGGGGCATTAAGTAATGCAACAATAAAATTTGGGTCACTGCAGCACAAAGTCCCCTTTATTTTGACAAGTGTAGTTCTTACTCTGAAGTGTTATCATAAATAATTAAATTAAACCAGTAAATGGCGTGTAGTGTGCTTTGCTGAAGTAACAAAGTCTCTGTAACCCCAGACACTGAGCCACTCCTTTGGGGATTCTGGGCTCAGAAACATTCGGGAATTTTTCAGAGCTCCAGAGTATTTGAACTAGTCAAGGGAGAGGCGAGAATGGAAGGCTCATCTTATTCCCCTGCTGCCCTCCTTCCTATCGGTGTGTCCCTATCTGGCTGTGCCCATCCTGTCATCTGAACTGTGGTCATTTAAATCCAAATTTGATTGCTCCCAGCTCTGGGCTGGCCCTGGGTCAAGGGGCCAGGACCTTAACGTACACACTGGGTAGTCCATTTTTCATAATGCTTGCCCAGGCGCCAGAAGGTTGATATGTTGGTGTTTCAGATCTTAGGGTGGCAGAGCTTGCTGGGACTCTCAAGACCATTGGACTCCCCACCCTTACCCATTGCTCGCACCATTTTATAAACAGGAAAACTGAGGCCCAGAGAAGTGAGGTGGTTTGCCCAAGTGCTTGTTGGCTGATGAATATGTATGAACAGCATGCAGTGTATGAGTGAAGAAGACTCAGAGACCCAAAGGGAGAACGTGCTGGAGGCTCAGGGGCTGCAGGACAGAGGAAGAAGCAGGGAGGGCAGAAGGAAAAGGAACAGTGGAGAAGCAGGAGTGAGATTTCTTGGAGGGTGGGGAGCTTTGAACCAGGCTCTTGGGGACATCCAGGAGGAGACCCTGAGAGATAATCATCAGAGTCCTCAAGCACTCAGATCTCTCTCTGTCCACTGCATCTAGATAGTTCTGAAAACTAAGAAAGAGAGAAGTGACATCTTTCTAGTGGAGAGAGAAAAAAGGGTGCTAGTGGGAGCCCCAATACAGAACACGCTGGTTAAAAGCAGGGGGAGTGTTCAGACTCTCCTCAAGGTCAGTAGGTAGCCTTTCTTCTCCTCTCCCACCCACTCCGCCCCACACCATACTTTTCCGTCATCCTGCCTGATAGACATCCAAGCATCAGCTTCCCTCACCTTCCTCAGGGCCCTTAGATAAGGTAGCAGCTGGCAGCCTGGTTGGAGAGGGGTACATTCCCATCACACTCTCTTCTGGTGGCATTCCAGGCCTGGAGAACTCCATGCAGGGACAAGTCTGTCCTTAGAGGCAGCCAGAGTTCCAGAACCTTGGCTCCCTCAGAGTCCCAGGCCACTGCCAGGACCTCCCAGGGCCTCTGTGTTGAGCCAGCTCTGAGTGTCACAAACAGGTGTCCTGGATGGAGGAGCCCATCAGAATGAGGTGCCTGACAACACACACAGGCGCCCCACCCGCCCCCTCAGACTGTGTTTTCCAGAGCACCTTCAGTGGAAGGGCAGCATGTTGTTCCAACTCCATGGAATGCGAGCTGTGTCAACAATAGACGTGGAGCCTGAAACAAAACTCACCTCCAGGGCAGACAGAGTCTAACCAGAAATCCCCAAAAGGAAGTGGTTTAGGATCTGAAGTTCCGAGGTGGCTAACAGTACACACCCTCAGACGCTGGTGAGGTGCTGGGTGACATGGGCTTTTGTCTTGGGACTTTTGGTTGCTTTTGGAGGGTAGTGGAGGGCTGGTGACCCAAGTGGCCGTCCCTTATCTCTCCCTACCATCCAATGCATCTGGCACAGGGAGTGTGGACAGGAGAGAGGAAATGAGCTCAGCTGACCCGGAAAACCCTGACCCCACCAGGCCTGTGACAGCTGGGAAGCTGGTAGGTTCTGCTGGCTCACTGATCCTCTCCATCTCCCACAGACCTATGGGGTCCTAGGCCACTTCTTGGCCAGTGGTGGCAGGGCAGGGGTGGAGAGGAAGAGGTGAACCGCACACCAGGTAGGAACTGAAACTCCTGAAAATTTGCTGCTACTAAGCTGAGTCCTCAGGGAGCTCCTCCTGAACTGACCTCCCCTCCCTACTGGCTTCTTCCTCCTCTGAGGTACCATCTACTCCAGGATGTTGCCTCTGAGCCCCAAGGCTGAGCTGGGTACCCTCCTCTGTGCCTCACTGTCCCCTGTCACACTCGAACCTTATCATCTCAAGTCTATCTTCTTAAGGCAAGCCTGAATCCTACTTGCCTCTATGCCCACTTCCATATGCAATAGGTGCTCAATAAATGTTGTACAGAACAAGGCGTCTCTAGGCACTGCCTGATACTTGAGGTCTTTTCAAGGCTGAGGGCTTTAGTGCGAGGCCTCATTCCTTGGCCGAGGCTGCACTTGGCCTGGAGGTACCAGTTGGTAGAGAGGCCTGGGCGTCAGACCGATATGTACACTGCCCTCAATCCAATCACCTCTCTGTTCCCTGTCACAGTGGGAGCCTATCTCCTCTTCACCAAGCAGGACTGTAGCTACTGTATTCTCTCCTTGTCAGGCACTCAGGATGTGTGTGGCCAGGTTGGGGGGAGGGGACTTACAACAAGCAGCCCACAGCCCCAGTGAGTGCCAAGGCTCACCACACCCCCCTTCCCAGACCAAGGCTCGCTGGACCGTGTGACAAGGAGCCCGCAGAATTGATTTATCAAAAAAAGGATTTGGTGCTCTGCCTTCCACTTCCCCAGCCAGACCAGACCAGATAGCTCTTCTTGTTCTCCTTCTCCCTTAGGCCTTTCACCCCCTAATCCAGGGGGTTGGGAGAAGTCACGTGCTCCCCTCCCCCCACTGCCCTGCCCCCAGCTCCCGACAGGAAGCTGTCAGCATCACTGGCTCATAAGGCTGGCTCCTTTGCCACCACCAGGAAGGCAGGCTGCCTTCCCCAGCCCTGCTCGCTGAAACCCAACCCCTCTTCCCAGCTGCAGCACGAAAGAGCCGCAGGCCCAGCCTTCCCGGGACTGTGCAGCCTGCAGATCTCACGGTCAGGGAATTTTCCCTGTGCAGTGTTCCAAGCCGGCTGAGCCTCCAGAACAAAGGCCAGGCAGAGACAGCGACCATTTCTCCCCTTCACTGTACCCCCAATCCAGGCAGGGGAGACCCAGAGGACAGAGACCATCCTTTCTGGGGAGGCCTGTGTTTTGGGAAGCAATCCCTGGAGGAGTTGGGCCCAGATTAGCTTGGAGAAGTCCCCAATTCTTCCTGCTCTTTCCCACCAGGGAGGACACATGTATGCTGGCCCTGAGCTGAGTCAGAGTTAGGCCTGTTCAAAAAAGCCCCCCATCCCACCCCATGCTCCTCAGGGAAGGGGACTGCATCCCAGAAAGCAAGGAATGGTGTGAACCCGTTTCACATTACTAGCCATGTGGCTGGTCCGGCTGTAGTGACACCTTGAGATACGTTAGATACAAGTCTCATTTGCTCACCTGTAATATAGAACTAATATGATTTGACATGCCTACCTCCACTCATTTCACAACTATTAGTACCTACTATGTGCCAGGCCTTAAGTCAGTTACTGAAGACTTAAAAGTAACATGATCTCCACCCACAGGTCACAGCAGATAATGTGTATGAAGGTGCTTGGAAAACTGAAATGTTGAAATAAATAGATAAGGACCAGCTGTAATGATCTCATTAACTTTCTCTGAATGGGGCTGTTAAAGTGATTTTTAAAGTTCTTAAAAAATGTTTTAAGTAAGCCAGACCTGTCTCTGTAATTTGTCCTGCACTATTTATTTGCTTAGCAAACCATTTCTTCATAGATAGTGCAAAAGGAAAGATTTCAGACCAGCCGGAGGCAGAATTTATCCCAAATTCAGAGTGAGTGGGGTCTGAATTAATTAGGTCTTTCTCTAGCTTAATGTATAAACCTGGGCTCAGGAAATTTGGCCTTTAAAGAGGTGCCCTTTCAAATGAGGTGGGTTTCATGTGACGATTTTAACTTCAGCTCCATTACCCTTTATGGGCTGCAGGGGTGGTGAGGGAAGCTAGCAGGGAGGGATCTGGTGCAAGTCTGCTTCAATGAGTGAGGAGCCAAAGGAACTGTAAAACAGCCCTCTCTCAACTGGGTAAACCCACACTTGCAGCCCTGGCTGGGGTCGCCTCCAGCAGGGGTGAGGGCAGGTGCCAAGGTTCCTAGTCCTACTTACAGGTCTGGTCTCCTGCTGGATTTTTTTCCCTCACCTCTTATTAGCCTCTCATTATCTTTGGACTTCCCCCCTCCCCAGCTTTATCGAGGTATAACTGACTAATAACTGTGTATATTTTAAGTGTACGTACAGCAATCTGATGATTTGATATACATCTACATTGTGAAATGATTGCCACAAACAAGTTAATTTAACACATCTGTCACCTCACATAATTGCCTTTTCTGGTGAGAATATATAAGATTTACTTTCTTAGCAAATTTCGAGTATATGATATAGAGTTATTAACTGCAGTCACCATGCTATATTGTTTGGTCCTCATTATAAGATGAATAACCGAAAGTTTGTCCCCTTTGACCATTTCCCACCTCTCAGCCCCTGGAAACCATCATTCTACTCTGTTTCTAAGTTCAACTTTTTTTTTTTAAGATTCCACCTATGAGTGATATCATACAATATTTTCTTTCTCTGCCTGACTTGTTTTTCTTATCATAATGCCCTACCGTTTTATTCATTTTGTTGCAAATGAAAGAATTTCCTCCTTTTTTAATGAGTGAATAATATTCAGTTGTATATGTGTATATTGTATATATATATATATCACACCTTCTCTCTCTCTCTCTCTCTCTCTATATATATATATCACACCTTCTCTCTCTTCTCTCTCTCTCTCTCTCTCTCTCTCTATATATATATATATATATATATATATATATATATATATATATATTTATATATATATATATACACCTTCTCTATCCATTTTCCATCAACAGACTCTTAGGTTGTTAACATATTTTGGCTATTATGAATTATGCTGTAACAAACATTGGACTGATATCTTTTCAACATAGGCATTTTCATTTCCTTTGGATAGATACCAGAAGTGAGATTGCTGGGTCGAATGGTAGTTCTATTTTTAATTTTTTGAGGAACCGCCATACTGTTTTCCATAGTGGCTTCACCAATTAACATTCCTACCAATAGTGCACAAGGGTTTCTTTTTCTCTATATCCTCACCAACACCTGTTATCTCTAGTATTTTTGATAACAGATATCCTAACAAGTGTGGGATGATAGCTCATTATGGTTTCAGTTCACATTTCCTTGATGATTAGTGATGTCGAACACCTTTTCAAATACCTGTTGGCCATTCGTATGTCTTTGGAAAAATGTCTATTTAGGTCCTTTGCCCATTTTTTAATCAGGTTATTTTTTAATTTTTATTTTTTTTTGCTATTGAGCTGTAAGGGTTCCTCATATATTTTTGGATATTTAATCATTTTCAGATATATGGTTTGCAAATATTTCTTCCTATTCCATAGATTGCCTTTTCATTTTGTTCATTGTTTCTTTTGCTGTGCAGAAACTTTTTAGTTTGATGTAATCTCACTTGTTTATTTTTGCTTTTGTTACCTGTGCTTTTGGTATCAGATCCAAAAAATAATCACCAAGACTAATAACGTCAAGAAGCTTTTCCTGTATATTTTTTTCTAGGAGTTTTATGAATTCAGGTCTTATGTTTAAGTCTTTAATACATTTTGAGTTGATTTGCATGTACGGTATAAAATATGGGTCCAATTTCATCTTTTGCATGTGGCTATCCAATTGGACTGCTTGTTCTGTCTTGTGGGTGGCCTCTAAATTCCCTAGCCATCAGAGTGCCATCCTGGGTACCAGGTCATAGGACACTCACTTAAGAATCTCTTAGTTACGCTGAAACTCCTCACCCCCAACCCATGGATCTTTCCCACCTCCTCTTCTTATCTGCCTTGCGGGATTCCAAGTCAACTGTCCCTTTAGCCAGTTCAATACATTGGCCACTAGCCGTATGTGGTTGTTGAGCACTTGTGGTCAGTTGAATTGAGATGTGCTATTAAGAGTAATATACAGACCAGATTTTGAAGACTGAAAAAATACTGTAAAATATCTCATTAATAATTTTTATATTGATTACATGTTGAAATGATATTATGGGTAAATTGGGTTAAATAAAATATATTTAAAAATTAATTTCACCTGTTTCTTTTAAATTTTTTAATGTGGCTACTAGAAAACTCAAAATTATACCTATGGTTCCCATTTGTGATTCATAGGCTTCTATTGGACCGCAGTGCCCTGGAGCATTGAGCAGTAGTAAAACAGTGTCTGGGCAGGGCTGCGGCCAGTTTATTTCAATGACCTTTCTAAATCCCTGCTTTCTTTTTTTCAAAAGGATTAAGGGTATCAGCTTCAGATAATTGTTGGGAGAACTTAGATGAGCGAACAATTGTGAAGATACCTAGCAGATACAAGTTAACTCAATATATGTTGCATTTTTTCCAAATCTCAGTTCACCTCCTAGAGCAGTGGTTCTTAATTCAGGATGCACCGATTCACTTGAGCAGCTTTTAAAAAATATGTCCAGGCCTAAGTCCCATTCTGGTTTAATTGGTCTGATTTGGGGCCTGGGTATCAGCATAATTTCAAAGCTCCCGGTTGATCCTAGCGCCCAGCCAGCGTTGAGAACCCCTGTTCCAGAAGACTTTTCATTCCTTTACCCCTTGATGTTCTGACCCCCTTGCTTTATGTAGTGTCCCTTTAGCATTTTACATGTGTTTTGTGCTACTTTAATTATAACCAACATTTCTGAAAGTCTACCAAATGTCTGGCACTTTACCTATATTGCCTCTAATCCTTACCACAACTCTGCAAGGTGAATTAGATTAACCCCATTCTGCAGATGAGGAAGCGGGGGCTTAGGAAGGTTAAAGTAATTTACTTGTTCAACAAGTAAAGGGGAGCCTGGGGGAAGCACTCGACCCAGCTAGGTCTGACTCCAGAGTGCCAGCCATTAACCACTAGACTACACTGCCTTTGTTTTAAAGCCTTCGGTAACTAGATACAAGCTTCCATGGGCAGGGACGATTTCTTTCTGGTTGTAACAAGACTAAATGATGCATTCAGTAGCTCCTTGATAAATACCTAATAAATCTCAAGAGTATCTGTTTGAGAGCAACCCTGAGTGAACTGATGGGCTGGAGACCCACCTGGGGATGAACAAAAGAATTGGGGCCTGTGTTGCACTCCAAGGAGTGGGTCAGGGCTTCCAGGGCGGCCTTCCCCTGACAGACCCCTAACAAGTGCAGGAAGCCTCTGGAAGGACAGCAGGCATCTATCTGGTAGGCTCTGTGGTTTCCAAGCTAACATTCTCCTAACTGGTCTCTCCTGGCAACTCCCTGGCATGGGAGCAATGCTGCAAACGCAGGTCTTGCAGGGCCACAAAGCAAGGGGACTGGTTTCTGTGGCTCCTTGGTTGGTGGCAGGTGCTTCAACCCCATCCGCACTGTGCCTCCCCCATCGCAGACCCCCTTCCCAATGTGTTGCAACCAGGGGCTGCCCGGATCTTCTGAGTCCCTGTAACTTTATTATTTTTTTCAAAATAGTCAGGCTTGACTAAATGTGATTCAAATTTTCTACCTTTTGAAGGTTTCAAATACAAACATTCTTTTAAAAAACATTTTTTAAAAATTTTAATTAAGTCTATTGGGGGTAATATTGGTTAATACAATTACATAATTTTCAGGTGTACATTATCATTTGACATCTGTATATTTTATTGTGTATTTACCACCCAAAGTCTAGTTTCCTTCAGCTACCATATATTTGATCCCCTTTACCCACTTCACCCTCCTCCTACCCCCCTATATTTGACCCTCTTTACCCCATCTACCTCCCAGCCCCTTCCCTACCCCACTAGTAACCACTAGTCTATAGTCCATGTCCATGAGTCTGTTTGTCCTGCTCATTTGTTGCTTTTAGGTTTATATCCCACATGTAAGTGATATCATGTGATTTTCAACTTTTTCTGTCTGGCTTATTTCGCTTAGTGTGATTATCTCGAGGTCTATCCATGTTGTTGCAAATGGCATTATTTCATCTCTTCTTACGGCTGAGTAATCACATCCAAACATTCCTAAATCAGGAGTTGAAAGCCTTTGCTGCTACCCACCTGATAGACTCACCTGTAGCCATTCAAAAGGAGGACAGGCAAACTGCACAGTGACACGGAAAGATAATTATGACAAGTGGTGGGAAAATCTGGATCTACATTCTGGAAATGATAAAATTAAAATTATTTTAAAAAATAGTTTTAAATAAAAAAAAAGGTGGGATAACTGGGAAGGAGCTACTTGAGAATGTTACCAGGAGTTGTTATGGTGGTGAGATTCACAGGTAATTCTTTTTCTTCTATTTGTCAAATCTTCTGCAATATGTCTACATGACTTTTAGACTAAATAAAAAGAAAAATTCCTTTGGGGTGATCCATCCCAACGAAAACCAGAAGATAGGATCTGCACTATTTCATTCTCTACCTCAGTCCAGGCCACATCACCTCTACCCTTTCCATAAGAACAGAGAGGGAGCTCAGCAGGGCACTCTGGAGAGCCAGCCAGCCCCTGCTCTATGGGAGGACACAGGCATTTATTTTTCCCCCACATTCAATTCAGAAATGGAAGACTGAGGGGTCGTATCCTCCTCTCCAGGAGCAGGGTCCTTTGGCTTCTATAATCAGGCCCCTGTTGTTCTGCAGGGAGCAGGAAGGGAAGTGGGGAGGCTCTTTCTGGGCCTCCCTGGTGCCTTTCCCAAGTTTGGAGCCAAGCACTGGAGCAGGCACCCTTGACATTGGTCCTAGCCAGGCACGGCGCAAGATAGCCATGTGGTCTCAGTCTGGTGCGTGCCGGCTGGAGAATGTTCAGAAGTACAGTTACTGAAAGTGAACAACTTTCCCTGTTCTCTGAGGCTCTCTCCTCTCCCTGATGTGGCTGGGGACCCACCCAGAAGCTAGTCCAGCCCATTCTGCCACTGTGGGCCAGCCCACTGACAAGCAGGCAGTGGGTAGAGAGGCTCTGAGCTTTGGATCCAATCAGACCCTAGTTAAAATCCTGTCCAGTTTTGCTACTAGCTAAATGAGCAACCCCGGGAAAATGACATGCGATAGGGGCCTCATCTGGACAATGACATAATAACCGCCGTCTGGCACAGTTGTGATTAGGGTCAAATGAGAGAAGATTGACAGAAAGCACCTAGCACAGGCTCAGCAAACAACAGCTGTTATTGGTGCTTCTGTCTCCCTGGCCCCTCCAGAGCCGGGCTCTGGGCACTGACGGAGGATCCTGGATTTGACTTTAGGGATCACTTCCCTTTTGTGCTTTGTTCTTCTGGCCCTGCCTCTGAGGCTGGCTCTGGGAAATTCCTGTGACTTCAGGCTGGTGACTTAGCCAACCCTCCTTCTCCCTTTCTTTAGGTCTGCTTGGCTCTGGGAGTGTGATAATCCCTGGGAAGAGACCTTCATTCTTTCTGGGGGATATAATCACTGTCTCCTGTTGGAGATTAGATGGTGATGGTGAGAGGGCTGACCTCGCCCTAGCTCTACGCCCTGGCCATGCCCACTGCAAGATCCTTCAGGAGACAGAGACTCCTGTCTAGAAGGTTCTGGCAGTGTTTCCCCCCAAATATTTACAGGCTTTGGGGGTACTTCTGAGGGATAGGGCTGTTTCATAGTCCTTGCTGCATTGTATTATTATTGTTGTTATTATTATTTCTTATTGTTATTTTACAGCATTCCACAGTTTGCAAAGCCTTTTTCATACCCCATTTTATTTTTTCCTCTAAACAAACAACCTCGTGGGAGTGATATTATTATCTTCATTTCACAAATGAGGCCACTAAGGCTCAAAAGAGTAAATGACCACAGGAAAGTGATAACGTGTTGTCTCCTGCCTGCAAATCCCGGAGAGTAAACATGGGCTCAGTGGCAAGTCTCCTGGGGATTCTCCCTTTATTTTGCCTCTGCACATACCCGAAGGAGGTCTTTTCCCTTCTGCCTTCAGTAGAGAAAGTGGGAATCTGATTAAAGTGGAGGTGGGGTAAACAGAGAGGGAGGGGAGGTCATTTACCTCCTGTTCTGGGTGTGAAATGAACAAGCCAAGAAGGCAGATGTCTCCTTGCCATGCGTGGAGTCTCAAGTGTGGGAGGGTTAGCTGGCTCCACACCTGGGGCCTGTTAGGCGGCCCCCACCGGAATGTGACCCGTCCTTCCCACCATGCAGCCACAACCTTGAGGAAGAGAACGAAATTCTCCTTTTCGGTGCTTCCCTGGTGACTAGGGGAACAGAAATCTCTGGGAAGGCTTTCCCATGAGCAAGACCCCCCACTGTGCTCAAAGGGCAGGAAAGGAACCCCTTATCTTACTGTCCTACCCCTGGAGCAAGCGCCTATATCACATATTTGCTAGAATGAGAGGATGGGGCAGGGTAGCTGAGATCAGTCTCCATTTCTCGGTCTGTCTGCAGAGAGAGTGTGGTGGCCCAGGATCCCACTGGCTGTGAGGCTCAACCCAGTGACAAAAAGTTGTTTTAAGAACCTTTGACTTCCAAATTGCTGTGAGTGCTATGGGGGTGAGGGGGGGCGGGTGGAGTGGGGAGGGAGGAGAATCCTGGACTAAGTGTCTCGAAGTCGGCTATCAGTTTAGTTCAGCCATTGCCTGTCCCTCTGCCTTTGTGCCCAGCCGTGTGGCAGCAATATTTTCAACAGGAGCGGCAGAGCACAAATGTCATTGTGCGCTGTGAACCAGCTCCCTAAAGTGAAACTCGAGCCGGGAGGTGCCAGGCAGGGCCTCAGACTAGTTCCTGGAAACCATGGCCCCTCTCCCTGCCCGGCTCAGTGCCTCTCAAGGATTGCTCCGATAATAAAATAAGGCATTACAGCGATGGTGGCCATTTACCGATCACCTCCCATAAGCTAGGCCCTCTAAGGCATTTCATTTACGTTATCTCATCAGTTACCACCTTACCCTGCTTCTTCTACAACCCGCTTTAGAAAGAGGCACACTAAGTAGAGAACGTGCTTATTGTTGCGAGTTCATCAAATTTGACACTGCTAGATTATTCCCCCCCAACATTGTTTTCATGGGGGAAAATAAGACTTCATTTATATTGTTGTGCTTTGCACGAAAACTTCTAGAAACCTCAGTCCGAGGAGGACTATAGTAGCTGCTGGTGTCCACAGTGGGCATGACCTCTGCAGACGTGTCGCCTATGTCATAATGTTTTTCTGTTCTTTGCTGTTCTTCCCATCAGAGAGGCTTTTGGATGTCTTTCTCTCCCTTGCTCAGTAAACTGCGTTCTTTCCTATCGAATTGGAGAGACAGAGCTTCTGGGCCCAGCTAAGACTGGTGGGCTAGCGGGGTGGGCCTTAGCAAGCCCCCACCTCCCAGTCACTGGGCCCTGGGATGCTGCTCCTGCAGGAGCTGCCAGCAGAGTGGAGGTTTTGTGGGGAGGGCTGTTGGTGTAGGGTGGAGAAGGGGAACATTCTCCAGCTGGTGGCAGGAACCGATGGCCAGAGGCCTTTTTCATGGCCCGATGCAGTGCGGCTCTTGTGTTTATGAGCTAGCTTTGTGAGATTTAGATCACTC
Organism: Eonycteris spelaea; assembly: GCA_003508835.1. NCBI lineage: Eukaryota > Metazoa > Chordata > Mammalia > Chiroptera > Pteropodidae > Eonycteris > Eonycteris spelaea. The sequence goes on from PUFA01000001.1 coordinate 20,917,848, forward strand.
TGTCTTAGCCACAGGTTTTTTTGGGGTCACATCAAAGGTTAGAAAGCCGTGGAAAGAGTTCTTTCCCCATGAATCACACTTCCCAAAAATCTAATTCTCTGAGAGGAGCCTGCTTGCTTTACAGAGCTGGCAGGAGAAGGGAACAGCAGGGGCTTCTGGGTAGTTTTTCTGAAGAAGCCTCTGGAAGATGGTACAAAGGAGTTTTCAGAAAGGAGAAAAGCCAGGGGAGGAAAAAGACCAGGTTCATGGACTAGGGTTTGGGGGTTAGGGTGTGACGGAAAGGGCTTCGGGTGTTGCTGGCCTGGAAGTGTTGGGCGCCTGCATTTGTTGACTCCATTGAGTGCCCTGGCTTCTGCAGTGCACAGCCTGCCTGTAGGCGCATGTGGCAAACTCTGTCTTTCCTTGCTCCCTCCTGGATAGATTGGGTATCTCTTTAGTGGATGCCCACAGAATCCTCCAGACGGTCATAGGTTGTAGTTATCTATTATAATTATCTGCACCCCATTCCCAGCCACTTGACAATTATACCTTTGAAGACAAGGGCCAGCCATATCCTCTTAGGTTTGTTTCCAGCGAGGCACATAATTTATGTTCAGTAAATGTTTGTGGAAAGAATGAATACACATTGCTGAGAGAGTTCTCGCTTGTGGAGCTGGTATGTCTAACTTAAGTATGAGGAGCCCAGGGGCTTCGATTTCTTTGAAGAAAAGTGCTATCGAAATATACCAACTCCTTTAAGACCCAGACTGACACCACCTGCTTTAGGAAAGCCCTCTGGTTCACTTAGTCCCTGCTTCATTTCAAACACTACCAGCCTCTCTCTCAGGCACTGTAATGGGGCGCCCTTAAGAAGCCCACAGTCCTGATGGGGCAACAGGATATACATGCTGGTCATTACAATAGGGAGGTCAAAAACTCCGTATGAAAGGCACATATGAGGCATGTTCAGGGCCAAAAGGTACCAGGAAGGAGAGGCTTACTCACCGCTCTAATGGCAGGCTTCCCAGAGGGAATGACTGGGGCGTGGGCTTGGAAGAAGGGGCTGGCGAGAAGAATGGAGGGAAAACCCTTTTTGCTGTGCTCTGTTTCAGCGTTGGCTCTCTCGAGCACAGAGAGTCAAGTGTCTCTGCAAGTCACATGACCAACAGGTGTCGAATTCGATTCTTCAGCTCCATATCCCAAGACACGACACCCACTTTCTATGCTCAAGCCCAGGTCTTGATTACCTGTCCCGCTAGTAGCCCCCACGGGCTCGCAGAGCATCCGATGTAGAGGAAGGCCTCAGCAGTGGCTATGGAGTTTATTCCTGAGCTATGCAATGACCCATCTGGGCCTCCTTTTATCTATGGTTGCCCTGTTAACAATCCGGCTTATTCTCAGCTCCTCACATATCTTGCTCAACAATTTGATGCTCTGTTGACCTACTTGGCAGCAATCGTGCTTCCTGTTTTGTTCTCCAGGTCTTGCATGGCAATCTCCCTCACGGTGCATTATAACACCTTTGTACCCTCCTGCACCTGGCCTCCAGGTTGTCATGTGGCACTGGAGGCTTCAGCTCTTCCTGGTCTGGGAACACTCCACTAAGCCTCCTGCACTGGCTGAGCCCAGCCAGAGCCCCTGCCACCTGCTGCCAGATATCCCGGGCCGGTCGTCTCTGCCAGGACTTTGTCTTTTCCCTCAGCTTGCAGTCTGGGACACTGCCCATCAGGGACTGCAATAGCAGAGAGGGTATGAGCTCTGCAGTCAGACAGATCTGGTTTAATTCCCGCATCTGCCAGTTTTCAGAAGTGCCTCAACTTCCCTGAGCCTTATTTTCCCATCTGTAAAATGGGAGCAATAATACCTACCTCACAGAACTACATGCACAATATGTGAAAACATCCAGTTTTGTACCTGGTACCTGGCTTAGGAAGTGGGAACTGATAGCAGCTACTGTTTATGAAAGTTTTTCAAAAGCTTTTCACTGTCCAGACTTCGGCTCTCTTGAGCACAGAGAGGCTAAGTGTCTCCTCCAAGGTCACATGGCTAGCAGGTATGTCTCAAACGCAATTCTTCAATACCATATCCTGTGACATGCCACCATCCTGCTTTCTGTCTTGGGCCCAGGCCTTGATAACCTGTCCAACCTGCCAGTCTCATTTGACCCTGAGGTGTACAAAAAAAGCTCAATTTAGCGTAATTTACAGTGAGGAGATTTGGCCTCAGTGAGAATAAATGAGTTGCCCAAGATTGCACTGCTTATCAGAAGGGAGCTTGGTGAGAACCTGCTTTGATTCTCCTTATCGTGGCCTCAAAACAAATCTTTTCCACCTCTTTTCCTCCACTGTCAGAGCCCTCTCGCCCCATGCTTAGAATGGCAGTGGATCTGGGCATAATTCTGGCTCTTTCCTTGGTCTCAAGCAGACCCTTCAGGTGGAGGACAGTGAGAAGGGGACTTCAGGTAGGTCTGGGGTGTTGGGACTTCTGGGGGTGAGGAATACAGTGCCTGGAGCCCTGGGAAGGTGGATGCTGCTGGTTGATCCACTCCTGAGTCAGCCCAGACCCTGCTCTTCCCGCACCCCAGCCCCCGGCCAGCGCAGCCCTGTGGCCAGTTGGCGGCTGCTGCCCAGCTTCCCGCCCCTGGCTGCCAAGGTTGGCAGCCTCGTCGCCACGCTGCACCACTCCACGCCTCTCCTCCTCAGTTTATTCCTTCCAGATACACAGTTGCTGCTTTGTATTTGGATCACTTTTCTGTGTTATGGCATTTTGGTGGTTTTTCCAATCCCTCTCTCCTTCCCCCTGCCTTTCCCCGTGGCGGGATTCCTGAGGAAGAGTTTTTGGAGAGAGCTGCAAGCACATCTGCTCTCTGGCTGCAGCATTCCAGGAGGGCCTTGTCAGGGGCTCAGGTCGCAGGCAGCCAGGACATGCCAGGCGGTGGAGGCTGGTGGGTGGGGTGCAGGGCCCCAGGCACTCGAGGCCTGCAGTGGGCACACTCACTGCGGCAGGCAGGGCTGAGCCTCCAAGCCTGTGGGCACCGAGCAAGTCCTGGAGCCACAGCTGGCCGACTCCCGGCCCCGCCGGCTGTGGATGCTGGCTCTCTCAGCTCAGGTCGGGTATGCCAGGCTTGGGGTGGGAGAGAAACGAGGAGCCTTCAGAAACACTCTGGCTTTCCATCTCCTCTTTTGTCAGTGGTCCTGAGGGGGTGGGGTCCCGTGTGTGGCCAGTGTGAGAGTGTGGCGGACATTCATGTGTGCTAGGGAAAGTGTGGTGGTTGTGTGCAAGCTCAAAAGTCACAGGACCTGGGTTCAATTTCTGACTACCAACGGCTGTGTGAATCTGGGCAAGCTACTGTAAAGTGGGATGATAATATGTCTCCCTCACAGCATCATCGACACGATGAACTGAGTCAATACGTGGAAAGACTTCCTGGCACATAGTGAGTGCTCGATAAATGTTTTAGCTATTACTATTATTATGTGCGCATGGGGGTATGTATGAAATTTAGTAGATTTGGGGTGGTGCTTATTGGACTTTGGAGTGTGGGAGTTTCCTGGGAAGCTTGTTAAAAGTGCTGGCTTCTGGGCCTCAGCTGCAGAGATGCTCATTCGGCAGCTCCTGGGTGGGCTCAAGAATTTACTTTAATCCAGAGGCCCTTGTGATACTGATGCCGGTCCAGAGGCTGATCTGGAGTCGTTTGAGGTGTCTGGATAAATAGATCCTTGGAATCCTGGGCTCTGGTAAGTCAATCAGAACGGCTTTGCAAATGTAGCCAGAGACCAGACGAAGGGGTGGAGTGGGATGAGGCCAAGAAATGGGCAGAAGCCACCGCAGACCACGCCTTGAGGCTCTAGAAAGAACTTAAAGTTTTAAGAAAGGGATTGACACAGTCCTATTGAGTGATTTGGATTGGACCAGGCTGGTTTACAATCCCAGGGCACGGCAGATGGCAAGGAGGATGTAAAATTCCAGTTAGCTCAAGGCCTGAGTGGCAGAAGGGTCTGTGTCCTGACAGCAGAAGCAGCAGTATCTGGAGAAAGAGAGAATCCTCAGGTTGAGCAACTGTGCCAACCCCCTCCTCCTCAAATTGGGCATCTTGAGCTGCTGGTGGAGCCTCCAAGCGGGGCCTGGGCTCTGTGAGCCAATTGACCGCTGCACCAGCCAGCCAGGCTGCAGCCAGACTCCAGGGTGTGGCTGAGGACTGGAATCCAGCTCTGTCTACTGGTCCCCTCAAGAGCTTGTAGTTTCTTGATTTATTTTTTCCTGATTTCTCTCTCAGTAAAAATCTTTTAGAAAAATTCTTTGTTTTGACGGAGCTAAGGAAAGGAGGAGGTGGGCTGTTCTGAGCCTAGGGAGAAGGCTGGTTACCTGCTCTGGGGAAGAGACTGGACACCATCAGTGAGGCCCATGATGCAGAGGTCACTCCTCCAGGAGCAGGTGGGTGGGGCAGCTCTGAGAGCTGGAGCCTCCTCACCTGCCATCTCCCTTCGGTCAGTGAACTTGATGCATCTATAAGTGTGTGTGAAAGTGTGTGAGTGATTGTGTATGTCTGTGTAGATGTGTATGTGCGTAGATGAGTGTCGTATGTGTATTCATTCGATTCTTTTAACAATCATAAAATGTTTACTGAGTGTGTACTGTGCACCAGGCACTGTTCTAGATGCCTGGGATACATCAGTGAACAAAATGAAGATCCTACCCTTGAGAAGCTTGCATTCTATGGGGTTTTGTGTATCTGGAAGGGATGGATATGTTTGTGTGTATGTGTCTGTTGTGTACACATGTGTGAAGAATGAAGAATAATAACAGGTGAGTGCATTGGCAGACCTGGGTCAGGATCCATCTACTATTTCCAGGCATGATCTTGGGGAAAATATCTAACTTTTATTAGACTCAGTTTTCTATAAATGGGAAAATAATCTCTTTCTCTCATAATTGTGAGACTAAATGTGAAACTGTTAGGAAAACTCCAGGCAAAGTACCTTGTATATCATAGTTGCCAAATGATATTTTCCTTTGTGTCTCCTATATAGTTGGAGGAGATATTTCTAGATGTATATACCAAGTGTGTGTTCATGCCTGGGTGAGGTGCCCCGTGCATCTGAGGGGTCTGAATGTGTGGGTTCCTACTGAGTGAGAACCTCCCATCCTTGCGATATATCTCGTGCTGTGGAGACATCTCAGGTCTGATGAAAGGTGATGATGTTGCCTGGAATGTTCCAAGCCACAAGGTCCACTATGAAGAAAGGAGAGAAAAGCTGCTAAGGCTTGAATCCCATGGGTTGGCCCATTTAAGCCTTGGCTTGGGTCTGTCATGAGTCCTTCCAGTTTGCGTGACTCTGTTGTTTGCAGTTCTGTTTTAGGGCACACAAAGAATCTTGGTTTCCCCTTAGTTGACACCCACCTACAACAATATGTGGCTTCTTTTCCCCCAGTTTCATGACTCCCTGGCCATGCTGCTCCCTTCTGAGACCTTTTTCTTATCCCTCAGATCATTTGTGGAAGCAAATGACGAAGATGAACACAGGGCCAGCCCCCAAAGGCAACTATGGGTGCGAAACTGCATTTCTGGGTAATCTGCTTGGGACTTCCCAGATCCTTGCTCTCTCCCACACAAGAAGAGAGATGGGTCAAGTTCCTGCTCTCCTCCCCTCTAAACACTCCCAAGGAGAAAGACGGTGGTTTTGGATATGTCCTCTAAAAGGATGACTCAGGGTGTCTACGTGCCTCCTCTGCTTCATCTCTAAGTGTCCATTGGATGTTCAACTGAGCAACTGAGACTCAGTGTTCCCAAGCCCTACCCGTCGTCCTGACCCCAGCCAGCTCCCCCTGGAGCATCTAGCTATTTTGATGAACGACTCCAGCCTTCTGCTATTCACTCCAGCTTGAAACTGCAGAGTCATCTCTCACATGTCCCTCTGTTCCATTGCCCACAGCTAATCAGCTATCAAATCATTTCCAGTTACACCTGCAACAAGCCCTTTCCCGCTGCCATGCCTGCTGCCACCACTCCCCTAGTCAGGTTGTCCTCAAGTCCTGATTGGACTATTGCCAAGGTCTCCCATTTAACTCCAGCCTCCCCCTTCACAACCAGCCAGTCTGCCTCCTAAAGCACCGCCATGCACCAATTGCTCTCCCTCAGCCACTTTCTCCATCCACGGCACCTTCTCCCCTCCTGCACACACTTTTCGCTCAAACCTAACTGGTCCCTTGTGGTTCCCAGGACACTGTACGCATTGCTGCTACCCTATCTTTGCTGAAATCCTTTCTCCCATTCCAACATTTTACTTACATTCCAGGCATCTCCAACACTATACATAATACCCTAACATTCTGAAGACATGATAAGGAGAGGTGGGAAAGGCGGGGATGGGGGAAGCTATAATTTTTAGTTGTTTGCTAAAGGTAGAGAATTTAGTTTACCTCTGGGGCAGACTTTTGCTATGTTTTGGAAAAATCAACACAAACCTAAAACTGTGTAGTCACTGTCAGCCTGAATGCAGATGTTCGCTGGTTCAGCATTGTAAATAGCCATGCCTTTGGAGACGGACACTGCCTTTTTGTTCCGTTTTGTATCTAAGGTTTGAGAGAGAAATTGCGGAGGAGGGGAGCATGGACTGATCCCTGTGGAGGTGACTATTTTCAGTTGAAGTTTGGAGAGTTGCTTGCAAGAGATCACAATCTTCCTGAGGAGGTTGGAGGGAGCCCAGCACTATTGCTTGGGGACCCAGGCGACATATCTTGGCAGAGAGCTGGGGAGGACACTTTGTTCGCCTCTGCATAGAACACAGCATCCTGCCAGAGCTCTGGGCATAGAGGAAGGCAGCAGCCATGGATGCTGGGGACCCCACAAAAAGCATCTCCAGTAAAGGCGTCCATGAGCCCCACATGTGACTGCTGTGGGTGGATGGATTTATGACATCATTTGAGATGCCCCATTGGGAGCTCCCAGAAATATTTGAGGGAAATATTGCATGGAGTGGGGTTCAGTGTCACTGCAACGTATTGTTAAAGAAGAAACAAATTATTTATACTCTAGGCAGGTAAGAATTAAACACACACTACACTGTTAACCATGGTTACCTCTGGGTGGCAATATTCTAGAGAGTCCATTTTCTTTTTCTTATTTTTATGGAACTTTCCAAATTTTTGCACTATAAGCATTTGTAATTAGAAAAACAAAAGCTATGAATAAAGAATATTTTCTCTTTCCTTCCCTTTCTGGGCCCAGGGGAAGCTTCCGCATTACCTAAGGCTGCTGTGGTTTCTCCCCGCTGAACTCTTCAGTAACTCTCGGGGGCAGATCCATGTTTATTCATTGTTTTAGGTACTTGTGCCAGCTCTGAGAGCTCCTTCAGGATAAGGAACTCGTCTCCTACTCAAGCTCTCCCCCTCCACTCACTCTGCTTTCAGGAGCTATTTCTCAGAACCTTCCTGGCCTGCTCCTACCCTGAGCCTTCATTCTTGCTGTTTCATCTGTCAGCACCCCCACATCCCCCATTACCCAGACAGCTTGTGGTCTCCCTGCTTATCACCTTCAGTTATGCCACTTCTCAGTGAGGCTTTCCCTGACCAGGCTATATTTACAATTAATTTCACATCCTCTTAGTACTCTTTCCCCCTTTCCTGCTGCATTTCTTCCTATGACATGGGTCTCCATCCGACTTGCTATGCATTATACTTCTTCATTATCTATCTCCTTACACTAGTATGTAAGCTCTATGAAGGCAAAGATTTTATTTTGTTCTCTGCTATAATCTCACCATCTAGTATACATGCCTAGTCTGTATAGATAGTATGTATAGAAGATGCTCAATAAATATCTGTTGAATGAGCACATTTTATAATAACAATTGTTACCATGTACCAGATACTGTGATGGGTACTGAGTAATCCTCTCATTCAATCTCCACAGTGTTTTGAGGTAGGTAGCATTATTTCTGTTTTAAAGGTGAGGAACCCAAAACTCAGAGAGGTTAGGTAACTCAGCTGAAGCCACACACTACCGTGTAGCAGAGAGTGAGATGTCTGCTCCAGGGCCCAGGAGCTTCCACTTCAGTAGGTCTCCTCAATCCTGGTGGTTTGGGTAATGTGGCTATGGGTCCCTCGCTGGGCCGGACACCAGCCGACCTCCTGAATAAGCTCAGGCTGGGACTGCTGCTTCCCTTGGGCCGATTCCCCCAGTGCAGGGCCCACGGAGCTGCTGCTCAGAGGCATCATTCCTCAAAAATGGGCTCCTCTCCCAAATCGGGTTCCTTCTTGTGACAAAACGCCCATGACCCTACAACCAGAGATGCCAACTTGCCCCTCCCCCACTCACTGCCTCTACTTTCTAGCCTGGGTGCTTTAGCTTATGGCATAAATGAGCACAACAATGGGTTTTCTTTCCTTTTCTCTCTGCCTGTTCTCCCAAGGGGGGTGGTTGTTGTTTGCTCCCTAAGAACCTTCTGAAGACCAGCAGGATGGCACATCAGCAAAAACCCAGAAGATTTAGGTACGAATTCTGGATCTGCTGCTCACTAGCCATGTGATGAGTGTGGACAAGTCATTTAACTTATGCATTGATGGAACAGAATTGTTGTTTCTCTGTTCTTTCTCTCGTATTGTAATCTTGGTAAACATAGAACCTGCTACATGGGACTGCTGTACAGATGCAAAAGGCAATGTAGTGATCATATTTAGCACCAGGCTTAATAAATGCTGGCTGTTACTTTATTGGTCATGACTGGTTTGGGAACTGGGCAGGGTCTGCAAACAGCTGGTAGGATGGGGTGTGTGGTGTGGATTGTAGCTGACCACCACTCTAATCACCCACTAAACTCTTTCCTAGAACTTCAGTTCTCAGAGTGTATGTTTCTTGTTCAAGGTTACATAGTCATGACTTTTAAAAGACCTTGATTAGGATACTTTTCAGAATACCTAACCTCCTTAGTACACTATTATTTCTGCTGGGAGGTAATCGTCGCCATCTCTGCTGGGTTGCACAATTTGAGGAATATTTGCACAAGCATCAATTGCCAACATGACCAAGGCAAGAAGCCTAATTATCTCTAGTGGAAACTGTGATTGAGCCTGTGAATTGAGGCCTGATTTGCAGAGGCTATAAATGAGCTGCCATCTCTGGGCACTATGTGCCAGCTGGTTGTTGGGGTTGTAATCGACCTGAGCCTGTTTCCAAACACTCGTTCTCAAGTTCCAGTGAGTCGGAAGTCTCAACTCTGGTGTCAAGATCCCTGCAGAGCATGGCTGAACTGAGACCTTCCTATGATCTGAGACATGATTCATAGTTTTCAAGGGAATTTCCTTTACTGGCTTTGCTTTCTAGTTGCAGTGTATGTAAGTATGATTTGGTGCAATTCATCCATCACCACTCTCCCCAAAATAATGCTCTGCTCTCCTCACTCAGTATGTCGCCCAGGAAGATCTAGTTCTTTGTGCCTAAAGGGGAAGGAGATGGGGGATCCAGGCCTTCTTCCTCATGTGGATGACCATACAAAACAGAAGAATTCATCTCTTGCCCTCACCATGGCCAATGTCTGCTCTACACATGGGCCCAGAGGCCATACTTTGAGTACTTCTGAGAAGCTGATGATGGCATCTGTGACATGGGAGGTCTCTCGTCCTGAGGCAAGGGTATGCGTTCTGCCCTTTGTACCATCTGGAAACAACACTGGGAATCCTATTTACAGGTCCGCAAATATAATTTGATTGCTCCATGACGTGACAGACTTAATTTGAGGCTTAGTGGAGAGGGCAGACTAAAGATGACTGAGGCGACATGGGCTATAAGAGCAAAACATGCTGAGTTTGAGCAAAAATACACATTCTACATGTAGTTAACACTCTGTGAACGCTGGAGAGAGAGTAGGCAGAGCTGGGATCAATGTTCCCAGATGATTCTCCAACTTTATTGTACCTTCCTTTTAACCTTCCTTCAGCATTGTCTTGTCATAAGTACCCTGGCTACACAATCCTTGTTTGTAGCTCCAGAGAGACAGTGGTGTTTGAAGAAAGAATAGGAGTTTGGAGACAGATGACCCAAGTCTAGGAGGAGCTCCAAGATAAAAGAAATGTAAAATAGTGAAAAGTGCAGGCTTTTGACTCAGTCAGATTTCAGTTCCAGTCTTTGTTTTGTTATACACTATCTGTGAGACCTTTAAAAAAGCTCTGAGTCTGTTTGCTTAGTGCAAAATGGAACATATAGTATCTATCCTGTAAGGTTGTTATAAAAATCACTAAAAAATATGTAAAGCATAAAAAAGCTGGCTTATCTCAGATATTAACTCTGTGAAATAGGAGTATTTACTAATAACTATTTTGTGATGTGGTTGTGAAAAGTAGGGGAGTAAATGCTTTTGGCCTATAGTAGATGTTTAATAAGTGGTACCGTCAGTCCTGTCTTTGCCAGCAAAGTCCCCGCTGCCACTGGTAAAATGGCGAGTATTTCCACTTTATCTTACTCCCATAAGGACTGCAGGGCAACTGGAGATAAGTACACAAGCTTTGCTGGTTTTTTTTGGAGTTGTAATAACTGAAAACACACACAACATATTGGAAGCCAGTAATGGGGAATAATGTGCTAGAATGAAACATACCAGATTGGGGAGCAAGGGACTTGGGTTCTAGTCTTGGTGCTCTTTTACTGATCAAGTGACCACAGGCAAATCACCAAGTAATCTGACCTTCAGGTGCAAACACTGTTTACCTCTCTGCTATGAGAAAATATAAACCTGAGAAATTATCACTGTTATTGTTCCTTGAGGATAAAGCCAGTCTCTCCCTTTTAATCTTTAGAACTCAGCAAAGTCCTTGGCATACAGTGGGCACTCAATATTTTTGTTTAATGAATTATAAACTGCCTGGAAGTAATATTTTTAATCATTGGTGAGGTGTTTTGCCCATAAGCTTATATCTTTTGATTCTAATTTGACTTGTTGGATCTCTGGGCCTGTGTCCCAAAGTATTTGTATTCCATGCTAACCTAATATACTGAGAAATGTTTTTATGGACACAACCAGAAAAGAAAACTGGCAGTAAGAATAGAAGAAAGCAGCTCTTCTGTATATGGCAGCTGTAGGACAGTTTCACTATTTCCCCCAAATATATCTCTGGTTTGGTTACCACTCCTCTAGGCTCCTTATTGTGTTATGTACCCACTCTACAGAATTTATCCCCAGAGTGAAGGTGGTAGGCATTGCAGAGGCCTGATCTGCTTATGCAGATGACCCTTCATGAGTAGTCAAAATTGATGCATGCCTTACAACCTCCTCCAAATGGGAGGTGGCAGGTGGAAAGCAGCAGGTAGAAACATGGGGTACTGGGCATCCGGGTGCCAGGGGAGAGAGCAGAAAGTGGAACTTCTTGGTAATATGGGGCACCACATGTACCCTCCCCACCCACACTACATATTGTTCCAGAATTGTTACACTATTTGGTTTCTGAGGGCTTTGGTAGCAGAGGGAACCTTGTAGGGGTGAGTTACCATCATTGTTTGTGTACTGTAATAAGTTGCTCTGGAGCAGGAGCGCTGGCAAAGGTAGAGTGTTTTCCAGATCTGTGGTGTATCAAGTCTTCTTCCCATGTTACTCTGGAACATCTGTGACCTTAAGTCATTTTTTTTCCTTACTAGGTTACCAGTTTATTATAAAAGGATATACCAGGAGCAGCCAAATGGAAGAGATGTATAATGCAAGGTATGGGAAAGGGTGCAGAGCTTCCATGCCCCCTTCTGGTATACCACTCACCCCCAGTCTTCATGTGTTCACCGATCTGGACACTCTAGCCATTTTTAATACCATCTTCCACAACCAACATCTTTCCTCCTTTCCTTTCCTTCTCCTTCACTCATCACACTCCCTCACCGCCATCCCAAAGTTTGACTAAAGCCTCACCTAATCACTCCAGCTAGGTTAGGAGTCCCTCTGTAGCCTTCAACTCACTGCAATGTAATTTCTGGCGTATTTACTTACAGTCTAGTTCTGGAAAGTAGGCTCTTAATCTTGTTCAACATTCTACCCCCCAAACTCCCCAAATGGCACATCACACTAAAGATGATGCTCAACAAATGTTTGATTTATTTAGTGTACCAAAGTATAGCTCTGATTTACTGCATTTTAATTTTTCTCTAGGTACTATAATAGCTAAGCAAATAGAGGTACATGTCAGTCTTTTTTATTTATACAATAGAGAAAAAGTGTTGGGAAGCTAGACACCAATCAGCTACTTCCTTTTTTGTATCAGATCCTCACACTGCAGAGGTCCTTCAAATTGTTAAAGTACAGTACTACAATGCTGCATAATCTGTTCAAGATCACAGAATAAAATACGAAGTTTTCAAACCATTTTACTAAACCAGCAAAACTCTACAACAAAATCCTACAAGTAGAGCAATCTCATTTATAAATATCAATGGTATATTAAATCTAACAAAAACTATCAAGATACAAAACTTAAAACCTAGTTATACAACTCCTACAGAAATAATCCTCTTCCCACCTATACTACTTAAGATTCAAACGGTAGCTTCCATACCCACGCCCCCCACCCCTCTCTGGCTGATCACCTTTATATCAGCCTCACCAGAGGCAGATACCAGCCTTAGCATTGCCTCAGGCCCTAGCCCTAACCCTCATACTGGCCTCAGCTCTGGCCCAGTCAGCCCCATCTGCCAGGGGTTCACGGTACCTCACTGGCCAGTGCTGGGGTTCTTTCTTATAGAGCTTGGCCAAGAAACCTTGGTTTTCATCTTTCTGGTTTCCAGGTTGTTTCAGGGACCCCAAGAGAATTTACATTCCGGTGGATTGGTGTGAGGCACCCTCCTGTAACTGAGGTATTCACCGCTGCACGAAATCGTCTATAATAAGCCTCTTCCGGTACCCAAAGAGGAAGCGACACTTCAAGGGATTCATCTCCAATCGGCACAGCATCTCCCATACCTGTGCCTTCCTGGTGCTACTACCTTTTATGTAGCTCAGGCCCAAGATCATCATTAAGAGACCCAATCTGAGGCCACCGCCTCCCAGACCCTCCTCCTCCTCCTCCAGAAATTTTAATTTGTTGATCAGGATGTAAGTGTGGTGCTTGCAGCCAAGCTGTTTCAGCTAGAAACCAAAGGCCATACCGCAGATGTTCTGCGGCCCTAGTGATGATGTTGGGGACCATAACCTTCAAGTCTCTGGACTCTTCTTTCTGTCTTTCACTAGCAGTAACTGCACCAACTCCACAACCATACGATCCAGAGGGCAGCAGGCCCTGCGCTGGGCCAAGGCTTTGGCGGCGAAGGCCCTCGCGCCTTTAGGGTGCGGGCGGGCTCAGCAGCCTCCTCCTCCCTCATGGCGCCAAGGTCCTCCGTGGGGCTTTCCTGCAGGAAGGGGCTCGGAGCCTCCTCCTGCGAGGTAGCCAGGGTCTCACTGTCAGGCCGCCATCCTTCTCCCCCTCGGCCTGAAGAATAGGGAGACCCCCGCTCTTGGTTTCTCTAACACTTTTTCAGGCAGCCAGGTGCGGAGCGCATACTCCGGCTGAGAGGTGAGCAACCCGTGGCGCAAACCCCGGCGGAGGGGTGGGACAGCGGCCAGCGCGGCGGGAGACTAGGAGCGATGAGAGGGGATCTGTGCTGCTGGGCAGCACCGCAGACAAGCTCGGAGCAGTGGCCGAAACACCACCCGCACCGGGCTTGCGGGACAGACCCCGCGCAGCCTCAGTCCGCCCGGCACGCCGGCTCGCGCGGCCCCTTCCGGCCACCTTGGGCAAGTTTGTGGGACCGGGTCCCCGCGAAGCCCCGCCCTTTCCGGCTCCCCCGCCCCTGCCGGGCTTGGGGTACACGCGGGCTTCTTTGGGTGTCGGGTCGGTGGAGAGTGTACGCTCTTCGCTGCTTTTTAGACTCGAGAGCTGGAGGGGCGCTACCGGGGCTTTAACGTCCAGGGCATTTGCAGTGGGTAACGTTACAATGGACGAGGATGGAATAGGGGAGGAGTTCTAGCCACGTCCCTTCCGCAGGTGCTTATTTACAAGTGTGTGTAGCTAGGATTTTGAATGATTTATTGTGGCCCACGTACGGAGTGCATGGAGGTGAAAGCTGGGAGATAGGCCGTGCCGGCCAATTAGTGAAAGAAAGCCCTTGAACAGGAGGTGAGCGGAATTGAAACGTATTCCGAACACGATGGGAAACTACTACAGGGGCATTTAAACAAGGGAGTGCCCGGACCCATCTGTATCCACTATCCCTCGTGGCGCTGTGGAGGTTGGGTTGGAGTGGGGCCCGACCAAAACCTGGGAATCCAGTTTGGAGTATTATTATAGTGCAGAATAATAGGAACTGGAATTTGGCCTGGCTTGTTCTTTGGTGTATCCCTAGTGTGCAGAGCAGTGCCTGCCCCGTTGAGGCACTCCATAAATACTGTAAAATAGATGATTAAGGGGTAGGGATAGCAGATTCCACAGGGGTGAAAGGAAAGTGATGAGTTATATTGAAGGACAGCTGGCAGAAATAGTGACTGATTGAAAGGGAGTTTTGTTTGGTTTTACCTAATCAAATTTAACTACTCCCGTTTTTTTCTTTTTGGTATCTTGCTCTGAGCTTTCTCCCACTTCTTGCCACTTTTTGTTGTTGTTGTTCTCTTTTCCCTCCCTCCCTTCCTTCCATTCTTTCTCTTTCTCCTCCATTCTTCTCTCTCTCTCTCCCTCTCCCTTTACCCTCTCCCTCCCTCTGCTCCAGGGTTCAGCTTAAATGTCACCATCCAAAGCCTTCCTTAGTCTGCATGCATGGAAGTTATTCACTGCCACCCCGGAATCACCATAGCAATTTGTATTTATTTAACACCCATTTACATAGACCTTATTATGTCATGTGCTGGGCTCTATTCTAACCTTTTTCTGAAATATTTTGTTTAAGTACTATTATGACTATCCCTATCTTATAGATATGTCTTTCCTATGGCATTAGCTATTTACTGGCTATGTAATCTTGGGCAAATTATCTAAACTCCCTGCCCCTTGGTTATCTCATTAGTAAAATGGGTATGATAGTAGAAATAACATTGTGGAGATTATGTGGTTATGCATATGAAGTATTTAACAGTGCTTGGCAAATATTGATTGTTCAACAAATGTTAACTATTATTTATTGCATATTTTAATGTGCTGATAATGTGCTAAGTATTTACATGTGTTAACTCATTTACTCCTGATAACAGCCCTGCTATATAAGTGGTATTATTATCCCCATTTAGAAGTGAAGTAACACACATGGAGGTTAAGTAACTTTCTCAACATCACATGACTGAGATTTGAACCATATACTGTGTCTCCAAAGATCATCCCTATAACTACTATATTAAAATGTTAATTATTATTATTGACCATACTTTGTTTTGTATTATAATTATTTTTGTGCTTATCTTATTACCTTCCAAAACCAAACATCCTAAAAGCTAAGGTCGTGTCTTTGACTTTTCTGAAGAGCCCCTCAGAGTCAGCATTCAGTATATATTTGTCAAAGAATAAATGATGGAAGCCTTTACTCTTTTATATAGGAAATAACATTTTACTATCTGACAAATAGACTTTTCTAGATATAATCATGAACTCTTCATTTTAAAAACTTCTGAAAATTTATACTCATTTATACCATATGACTTAACAAATCTAAAAGTGTGTGAATGAAGCAAGAAGATGTAGATTATAATCTAGCCTGAGGCTATTACTACTTTCCATTGTGCCAAACATTTATGTGCAGTATAATTTAGTCCTCACATATCCCTATTAGGAATGTATTATGTTCATTTTACAAATGGGAAAACAGTCACAGAGAGGTTAAATCACCTGTCCCAAACCACGCATCTACTAAGTGCTAGACCGGAATTGAAAACCTAGATCTGTCTATTCTGAAGACATACTCACAACCACCATGCTGGATTGCCTGGTTATCTGATTCTTCTGAAGGTAGAGAGAACCACTCCTACCTAAAAGGGCAGCATTAGAGATAAAATAGCCCGCTTATATATCTTTCTCATAACAAGCATTGCCAAAAAGATATAGGATATATGCATGGGAAGGAAGCATGCAGGAGATAAAATGAATGGGAAGAATTTTGAGGAACAAATTAACATAGGTCAATTTAAAAAACTGAATAATGTACTACTGCTCATAAAAAAGGGAACAAACTACCACAAAACATGAATGAGTGGCAGATATTATGCTGAATGAAGGAAAAAAGATTTACAAAAGATTACATGCAATATGATTCCATTTAATCTGATGTCCAAGATAGGTTAAACTAATCTATGGTGCTAGTCATTAGAACAGTATGATGAGGTTGACTAGAAAGGGGTATGCAGGAATTTTCTGAGGGTGATGGGAATGTTCTGTATCTTGGTTCGGGTGTAGGTATGCATTTGTCAAAGCTTATCAAACTGTGCCCTTAATATCTATGCACCTCAGTATATAAATATAACAAAAAATTATGAAAAGAAAATTTTTATTGAGGTATAATTGACATAATATTAGTTTTAAGCATACAATATAATATTCTGTATTTGTATGTATTGCAAAATGATCACAATAAGTCTAGTTAATATCTATCACTATACATAGTTACAAAATCATTTTTTTCTTTTGATAAGAACTTTTAAGATTTTTCTCAGCAGTTTTCAAATGTGCATTACAGTAGCATTAACTATAGTCACCACATATAAAAGATTTTTAAAAAATGAATCACAACTCTATGAGGTGCGTATTTTTGTCCTTATTATATAGAAGAGGAACCTGAGGCTCGGAGAAATTAAGTAACTTGCCAAAAGTTACCCAGTAAATAAATGGCAATGCCAAACCAAGTCCAGATATCTTTAAGAGCAAATCTCATAATATTTTCAAGACCATTGGAGTGGCTTTCAGGTTTGGATTGTCACTGAAATTTATAAGACATGATAGGCTTACCAGGTACGAGGTTTATTTCACCTTAAGAAGGGATAACGAATGTGAAACAAGAGCGTGTTAGGCTAACAACATCATAAAGGCCGTGGACATCCAGAGCCCATGTCCAATGTTCCAATCACTGTTTTGGTCTTTTTTTTTTTTTTTTTTTTAATTTAAGGGAAATTTTAAAGCAATTCAGTTGTAAGATGAGTTGAGGTTACGAGACAGAAAGAAGAAAGAACATGAAACCTAGCAGACAGGAGGGAGGACGGCCACTGGACAGGGACTTCCACATCAGCTCTTCTCTATCTTGGAAAAGAGGTCGCCTCCTCCGTGTACAGACCAGAGTACACTGTATTCTTTAGTCTTCTGCTCAAGGTCTTCTCCAGTGGTAGATGTGCACCTGCGCCTTTCTCAGGCTCACATGGAAGGCCGAGGCCTCCGCTTAGGCCTTGCTGGTGACCTGGGCAACCTCCTTGTTTGCCAGCTGGAGTTTGTGTTCTGCTTGGCCTTCTCAATTCTTCCAATGTAATCCTCAATGCATTTTTGACTTTGGGTGGTGAGCGCTCTATAGAATATACAGATGTCAGATTATAATGTACTCTTGAAAATCATATCATGTTATTAACCAATGTTACTGCAATCAGTTTAATTTTAAAAAATAAAGCAGTCCTTACACAAGCGATTAAAAGGGAGAAAATGTTTATTTATCTCTTTGGTTGGGAGAGGGCAGCGAAACAAATACTTTGATGACTATTAGATTGACACCTTGAGGGAGGAGCCTTGGAGCCTCCGCTAAAGTCTTTGAAAGCCCACAGTGCTTAGCACAGTTGAGTATGCGGAAAGGGATAAGGGAGTTACACTGGAAAAGCAGAAGTACAGGATGAATTATCCTGGAAATGTCCATCCGTGTGGGTGTAGAAAAGGTGTGTCCTAGAACAAAGAACGGAACTAGGTCAGAAGACCTGAGTTCTGGTGTCCCTCCTCGGCACTGACTCTGTGACCTTGTACAGGAGGCAACCTCTCTGGGCCACTGTTTCCTCATCTTTAGGGCCTGACAACCCTTGCTTTGCCCATCCCCACAGAGTTATGTTGAGGTTCAAGTAAGATTATAAATGCAAACATACTTTTTTTTTTTTTTAGCACTTAGAGTGCTCTACCGTTAAGAAACACTTATAAAATGTTACACCTTTTTTTTTTTTTTTTTTTTTTAAAGAGAAGTGGTAGAAAAATCTCAGTAATGAGTGTGACTGGCCTCTCATGCAGACATTTTGGAATGAGCTTACACATTCCTGGTTGAAAACACTGTCTGGCCAGAAAAAGATTAAATAAAGAGATGTCAAGTCATGACACTCCATCTAAGGCCAGTGAATGCTTTGGTAAAGAGCCAGGGTTATCTTGTTGGATTCCTTCTAAATTTGGCATATAATCCTCCAAACTCAAGGACCTTCTTCACAAAGATGCTGAGTAACATCTCACCACAGATCTGAGGGAGCCCCAAACTGCATAGGTGTTTGTGTCTTTTCTATTTCTCCTGGCCGTCTCAACAACCCTGCAGCCAGCCAACGACGCTCAAAGAAGGGATCAGAGGAAAAGCTTTGTCCGGTAACCCTGGGCCAGGGGCAAAATGGAGCCCACTTTTGTCACAGGGGAATCAGCAGAGCTGAGGCCATGAGTCCTGTGTGTGTGTAGCTGGTATTGATGCAGGATGGCTAGGCAGACAATTTGATCTGACTTGGGTAATGAAAACTGTTACTGTTTGATGAGCAATTGTGTAAGCAGCAGTACTTCGGTGTTGGGCGCCTGTGACCCACCAGTGTCTGTAACATAACACCCAACCCGGAGGAGGAGCAGAGCCTGGCCAGAGGGGGAGGAGAAAGATGCTGGGGGCACAGGGCCTCCTTCTGCCTCCGCCACTGTCCCACCCCTTCTCTAAACCTGGAAGGAGAGTTGGTGAGAAGGCATTTGCCACCTGGACACAATGAGGCCTAGTGCAAGGGGCAGGCGCGAGGCTGGCACAGAGCCAGGGCCCTGGTCTGAATGGCTGTCGCCAAGAGGCTGCCAATAACCCATCTCTATCCCTGTGAGGCCGGTCTGGGGCCAGGGCCCGGCTGGGGCGGGATGGGGGGAGGGCCCCTCCACCCCCACTTCAGAAGCTCAACTCACGCCATTCGCTGGTCGCTGGTCGTGATCAGAATGCGCGCGGCACAGGGTCTTTGAACAACTGCACAGAGCCGTTTCCCCTCTGCCGGCTGCCAGTTCATCTGGATTAGAGCAGGCTCTCCGGAGCCCCTTTGTTGGCTGCTTGTTATTCCGCACGCACCGAGCACTGTGCATTCATCTTTATTAGTTCTAATTGCTTCCCTATTCTAATGGGATCTTGATATTCCCATACAATTGAAAGGAAATGTATTCATTAAAATAATTCTCCAAACTGCAGCTTCAAGCTGCTCCTCTAAGTGACATTGTCTCTCCAGCCACAGCCTGCTGAGGCCTCTTATTAAGACTCTAGTCAAAAGCCAACTTTGGGCAGCAAACTTTCCTTGCAGGAGTTTTCAGACACTGAAGAGAGGGCGCTTTTTAATCGGCTCCCACACTGGAGTTGGAGGCCAGCTGGTGTAATTGGGGGTGCTGCTCTGGCGGGTAAGGGGAGAAAAGCTTGCCTCAAGCCCTGCCTCCCATAACAATGACCTCTTTCTGCACACCAACTGGCTAATTTAGACAGGACTTGTGCCACCCCTGACTCCCCGTCCCCGCCCAGCTTTTTGTTTATGCCACAGCAGTTACTAGATGTGTTTTAAGTGCAGGGCTTTGAGTAAGGTGCTGTGGGAAGTGTGAAGACAGAGCTGTAGTCTCAAGGTGTTTATGGTCTCCGTGGGTGGCTCGAACTCCCAGTCCCTAAAGTGAGGCAGGAGAGGAAAGCCTGGGACTGCTCTTGGTATTCAAGAAGCTTAATAGGACAGAGAACTTAGGAAAGCAGGCTGCTATTTCATAAATGGGTTTGATTTAATAACCATTCAAGCCATGGGATCATAGGAGTAATACAAGAAGCTTTTCTGGGACATTGGGAACCATTGATCTATTTGGGGGAAACAGGCCATTATGAAAAAGAATGGCTGTGTAAACATATATTCTTTACATGCATGGCATAAAAAAGTGCTATTGGAGTTTGGAGGAGTGGAAAGGAGCGTGTGCTGGGCACTGTGCTGTTGCTCAAATCTTATTTAATCCCTATAACAGGCCTATGAGAGAAGTGTAGTTATTCCCCATTTTACAAGTAAGATCTAAGAGGAGTAAGATAATTTGTCCAGTGTCAACAGTTGGAGTCAGGATTTAAATCCCAGTGTTCTGATTCCAAAGTACAGGCTATTTTCATGGCCTCATGCTGCTCCTTGTATCTGTCAGGTGCCACAGAGGAGGTTTAATGTGGAAGGTGGTGTTTGAACCCCCTTGAGGCCTTTAGGGATGGTGAGTTGTTAGCAGGTAGAGTGGGGTCCATAGTAAAGAAGAGGAAAAAGCTTGGTGACTGGGAAGAACCTGGCACAGCAGGAAAGGACAGGAGTTCAGGTGGCCCAGTAAGAGGAGAGTGTACAAAGGGTAGTGGAAATTGGGCAGAAAGGTTCGCGAGGGCCATTGTAAAGATCCTCGCCTGTCAGTAGTGTGGATTTTATGCTATGGGAACTTCTCCAGGAAGGATACTTGAGCCTCTGGATAAACACAATATTTCTTTCAGGAGCATCATCTTTCCTTGAGGTGAATAATTACAAACATCTTTATCTCAAAAGAAATTCAGATATATCATGGAATAGAATGCAAAATTCTTATGAATTTTTAAGAGAAAACAGAAGACTTCAAAAAGCTTGGGTATGTTGGCAGGAGCGTCAGGCTATGCAGTCCCTTGAGGGAACTGAAGGCATTTCTTTTGTCTGCTGTTGGTGTACTTCAGCTGGGAAGTTTGAGAAGTACTAACTTTGGGTAAAGGTTTTGATCCCAGGTATAAAATAATTAGGTGTATTTCAAGAAGCATCATGGCAGGGGCTTGGAAGATGGGTTGGACAGGGCAGGGACTGAGAGTAGGAGACCAGTAAGAGACTATCGCAATCAATTCTCAGGAGATGTGAAGGGCCTGGGGGGCTGCCTGGGCCTCAGAGTCCACCTCTTTACCCTGGCCTTTTTGGGGGCGCTGCCTAATAGATGCCCTGATCCAAAGCTGCTCCTTCCTATTAAGGAAGGACTAAGATTAGACTAAGATGGCCAGGAAGGTGGTAGCAGAAGTAGCCTAGGGAGGGCCTGGGCCTGGGCCAGGAAAGGGTCCTCCCAGAGACCCTTCTGTGCCCTGGCTTCCTCACTCACCATGCTGCCTGCCAACTACCTTCCAGCCCAGCAGGTTTATTAGCTTACCTATCAGAAGGCAAGTGGTTAGGCCAATGATTCTCCTGGGAGTGGGGAGCAGGCATGAGGGAGAGAGATCCTGCCTTGTTGCAGCATCTGTCTTATCCTGGTGGGCAGTGCTGTTGTATCTAGCCTGGTTGCTGACAGACACCCTGTGGTCGAGAGGGACTCAAAGGGAGAAAGGAGGGAGCAAGGCAATTTAGCTTAGGACCAAGGCATAGCTTTACTTCTCTTTATCATCAGTAGATGGAGATAGCCCACCTTAGTTAGCTCAACTCTCCTTTTGAGTGGGTGACTTTTGTTTTAGATAGTTTAGAATTTGTCTCTTGAAGCGTCATTTTTTTTTAAGCAATAAAAAATTCCTCAATGCTTTATTTTTTCTCATTTTAGAAGGAATTGTGTATTGTAGAGTATTGAGAAAAATCCTGATGATCAAAAAGAAAAACAAAACAAAACACCTTTAATTCT
This sequence comes from Eonycteris spelaea, assembly GCA_003508835.1. Lineage (NCBI taxonomy): Eukaryota > Metazoa > Chordata > Mammalia > Chiroptera > Pteropodidae > Eonycteris > Eonycteris spelaea. Next base: position 20,939,595 of record PUFA01000001.1, read on the forward strand.
ACCACTCGGGGGTAACCACAGTTAACCAATACCGTGGTGTGTATCCTCCCTCCAATTTTTCTAAGCATGTACATTTTATTTTTAATAGAGTTATATATATTACCTACATATGCACAATATATTTCTTTGCATACTGTGAATCTTTCACAATAATACATACTTTTCTTTAATGTAATGTTTTGTGATTGAAAATATCTCAGACCCTGTGTTACCTTTAATGCCTATTATTATATATTTAGGTTGTTTTCAGTGTGATAAACTTACTTGTGGCTAAATATATCACAAGGTAATATTGGAAATAATGTTTCCTTCTATTTTATAGTACACAAATAACTATTTCATTACAGAAAAATAGAAGTTGAGACAAGAAAAAAATTAAGCACCCGTAATCCTACCATCATCCAGAAGTCATATCTATTTACCTTTCCGAGCTTGTCCTTACAGATTTATTCTGTGCATATATTTATATTATACAGAAATACATGCACCAAATAAAGTCTCTAAATTTGGTATAGATTTATTTTTATTAAAATGAGACTATTTGCCAACCCCCTTTTCCTTCTTCGTATATATGACTGTTGTTGTCATTGAAGTGTTCAATATTATTTTATTGCTGATAATATATTTTATATTTATATAAAATATATATTATCAGAATATATATTTCTGATAATATATTGTATAAGGGTACAAACATTTATTTGTTTTATTATTCATTCGAATTTTTCCTGGAGCATTCTTCTTTTTATTATTTTTTTACAAGAGTTCTTTAAATATTAAGGATATTAAATTCTTTGTCATGTTGCATATCTTTCCTGGGTGATTATTTTTCTTTGAGGCTTGTTTAAGGTAAGCTTCTTTTTTTTTATTTTGTAATTATAGAAATAAAACATGATCATCGTACAAAAGTTAGAAAATAGAGATGAAAAGAAAAATAATTAAAATTAAATAACCCTAAATCTCCTACAACTAGAGATAACTACTATTAATATTTTAGAGTGTGTCTTTTCAAATCTTCCTATTTTATTTCCCAATATATGTAGAAATATGACCACATAGAGATGTATTTTTAAAAATTGATATTATTTCATATACATGTTTCTGTGACCTACTTTATGCGCTAAATTTATTTTGAAAATCTTTTGTGTCAACATAAATGAATCTATACCATTATGTATTAAAATAATTTTATTTTAAAAATAAAGGATATTTTCACATAGTTCAAAAAATCAAAACAATATAAAAAAAATATACACCGAGAATTCTTGCTTCCACCCACATCTCCCTTTTCCTGGTTTTCTAATTTCCTCTCTCATAGATCACTGCTTTTAATAGCTACAGTGTTCCTTTTTGACAACACAAGCAATACAACTATATATGCCCTATCGTTTCTTACACAGAAGTTAGCACACTATATATATTATTAGGTACCTTGCTTTTAAAAAGCATCCGAATAGTATATACTGGAGACTTTTTCATATTAGTAAATAGAGAGACTCCTAGTATTTCATGGTATGGATGGACCTTAATATCTAACAAATTTCACATAATCGGACATTTGGCTTATTTCCAAATGTTCACAATTATAAGCAGAGCTATAATGCCTACAGATGTCATATCTATATGTGTACAAATGTATTTTCAGGAAAAATTCTGGGGTGGGACCGATGAATTAAGGGGTAAATATGTTAGTAATATTAATGGAAAATGCCAAGTTGTCCTTCATAGGGGTATACCATTTTGTAATCTTATCAGCAGTGTGTGAAGGTGCCTATTTCCCTACAATCTCCCCCCAATTTACTGTATTTTGGATATATGTAAATCTGATAGGTGAAAAACGGACATATCATTCCAACTATAATTTGTACTCTTCTTATTAAGTTGAACATATGCTTAAATGCCATTTGTATTTTTTCCTGAAAATGGGTATTTTTTCCCTACTGGTCTCCTTGATTTATAGAAACAAATGATATGTTAGAGTGATTGACACTTTGTGAAATGAGTTGTGATTTTTTTCTTGTAGTTCATCATTTCCTTTAAAAAAGGTGTTATTCTTTTCTACTTTGCTTATAGTGCTTTTGCCATGTAGGAATTTCAAGGTTTTTATATAAATGTATTCATCACCCTTCTACTTCATGACTTCTGGATTTTGAGTCAATTATAAAGGTCTTTACTACTCTAAGATTATAAAGGAGTTCTATTCATCTTCTGGTAATTTTATGGTTTTCTTTTGTGTAAATACACAAAATTTAAATAAATTTTGATACCGTCGATGTTTATCCTGGTGTACTATGTGAAATACTGGTCGAGCCTCTATCTTTTCTCAGTTAGCAGAACACCATTTATTCAAAAATCTGCCTTTAACTCACTGATTTGATATTTATCATATACCAAATTCTCATATGAATTTGGGTGTATTCCTGGGCTTTATTCAGTTTCTTTGGCCTGTTTATCTAGTATCATTTTTTGGTACCTGCATAATATTTCTGGTTATGCATATAGCATAATTTATTTGACCACTTTATTTTTGTTAAACATCTAGGTTATTTCCAGTTTTTCAATATTCCAAAGAGTGCCTTAGTGAATAAAATCATGCACATGTTTTATATGCACATGCATGTGTAGTGGATCAATTTTTTTTCCTTTGGATAAATTTTTTTTATACATAGAATTACTGGGTCAAAAGGTATGTGCTTCTTAGGCTTTTTTCATACACATTGCCAAAATGCCTTCCAGAAAGATTGTCCCAATTTACACTTCCTGCAACAGCATATGAGTGCTGGTCTCCCCTCACCCAAGCCAACTCTCAGAATTATCATTCTTTTTAATCATTGCCAATCTGATCAACAACAAAAAAGTGGTCTCTCATTGCTGTTTTAATTTGCCTTTCTTTGAATGCTAGTAAGGTTGAATATTTTTTCAATTTATGGCGGTTTTTTGATGTACAGAAGTTTTTAATTTTTTATGTAGTCAAATCTATCAATCTTTTCCTCTATGGTTTCTGCTTTTGTTGACATGTTTAGAAAGTCCTTCCCCATCCTAAGATTATAAAATATTCACTTATATTTTCTTCTAGTACCTTTATGGTTTCATGTCCATCTTTATCCATCTGGTATTCATTTTGATGAATGGTGTGAGCTGGGCAATAACTTGTGTTATTTATTTATTTCCCAAATGGATACCCTATTCTTTCATCACTGTTAAAAAGCATATATTTGTGTGTGTGTGTGTGTGTGTGTGTTTGTGCAACCCCAAAATGAACAACTTAAACAGCTGGATAAGAAAGGGTAATCCATCTCTAGACTTTGAGTCATCATTAGGAATACCAGTTATAGTCCCAAATAGGCAGATATAACATTCACCAACATATGTGGGCTTTTGAATCAAAACCAGCTGACATTTGACATTCAAATCCCAGCATTGCAGCTCAATGTTTGTGCAACTTTGAGCAAGCCCATGATACTCCTTGAGTCTTGGCTTCTTCATCTGTAAAATGGGGTAATAATATTTATCTCATAGTGCTGCATTGAGAATTAAATGGGGTAATGTTTGTAACAACTGTCATCATATCCCTTACATATCATGGATAGTCAATGTATATCACTGCCCTTCATACCGCGACACGCAGCTCCCCACCCCACCTAGAGATCTCCTCAGGCCCTACTGTAAATAGGATATACTGGAGAGGGGAGGGATTGAGTGCTAGGTTTGCTTTTTATAGTTTTCTATTTTTACTCTTGTGAGCAGACCCTCATTTGTTATGTCTCGTTGCTTTTAGTGTCTTTTCATTAGCAATCTTTCCCCCTTCTAAATATGCTGCTTTAAATCGTATACCAGCTAGGAAAACAGACAACTGTATTCTTAGGAATGTATATAAATTAAGAATAACTGGGACCTGAGTGACGTCTGAGGGCCTCTCCTGTTGTATAATGTAGTGGTTCTCAACACTGACTGCATGTTAGCATCACCTGGGGAGTTTTTAAAGCATATCCACGCCTGGGCCATACCCAAGCCAATTAAATCAGAATCTCTGGTGGAGGGGCCCAGGCCTGGGTGTGTTTAAGCTCTGCAGGTGATTCTAACGTGCATGCAGAGCTGAAAACCATTGATTGAGAGTGCTGGCTTTGTGAGTTCTGTATTCATGCCCAACAGTCGGTCTCACTCTCTAGGTCTCTCCCAAAATGTGCCCCAAGTTGGGGAGATCTTTTTATGCTGCAGAAGGCCAGATGGTAGAGATTTCAGGGATGTTCAGAAGGCTGCTGGGCTTGCTAAAGGGAGCAGCTCCAAGTCTCAGGTCTCTGTCGCCCTGGAGGGCACATTCCTCTGGACCTTTAGAAATGATGTTGTCAGTTTCTCTTCAAAAGGCAGAGCTTTCCCAGTCCCCTCCTAGGTATGCCTTCCTTCTCTAGGGGCATCTGGGGACCACCATAACGTTGACTCCTGAGAGTAGCAAGAGGTGATGAGAGACAAATCTTGAGAAAATATGTTTATTGATGTATTTGTTCTCTTTTCCTCTTGGCGTCTTCTCTATCCCCAAAAACACACGTACGTGATACATGACAAGCCTGTCTGGTTCCCAGCTTTGGTGAATTCATTCTGTCTAGGGATAGAAGCACTCTCTCCAAAAGGCAGGCTCACTGCCACCAACAGTTGGTGGATCCACTTTGCCACCTGGCAAAATAGATACAAGTGTGCCTTATACAGCCCACAGGATGGGTCTCAACATCAAGTCTGCTTTCTACAAAGATCAACCTTTATCTCATTCGTAAGTTTTGATAACCCGACTGTGGACTTAGCCTATGGGCTTGAGGCTCTTTCTAAATGTCTCATGTGGTTTATCTAAAAGTAGGAATCCCTGGTTGCACGAGACCCTGTGGGAAAGAGTTACTGCTTTTCGTAGTGGATTAAAAACAACTCCTCCAAGCTTAAAACTGAAGCAAGAATCTCTGTGGTAAGAGGTGACTGGAATTTTCCTTTGGAATTTCTCATCATTGATGTTTGTCAGTGTCACCACCCTCCAGCACACACACACTGCAGCTGAGATGAGGCTGGATACTTCAGACCAACCTATATTGCAGGCTGGGGATAACAAAAAAGAAATAAACAGAGCAAGTAACATGACTCCATACAATTTTGTTTATAAGATGTGACTCGATCATAAGGGTTCAGGTCCTGCCTTATCCTAGTGATAGTCAGTATCATCATCACAGTAGCCTCAGCCTCAGGGCAGAAGCCTGGATAGCTGTCCTCTTGAAAGTTCAGAAGGATCCACTAAAGGAATAAAACCAAGGAGACGAAAGTTTCCTTTCTGTCCGGTCCCACCATTTGAATTCTAGTTTCCTGCCTAAGGAGCTGTCTCCTCCTGGGATGGTTGAAATGACTGGTACTATTTGTGGGAAATGGAACCTCAGATTCAAGTAAGGTTTTTATTGATGGTTAAGGCTGCACACGGGAAGAAGAGGGGTGGGCACATAGCAGTTCACCTCAGTGCTTTAACTGGTCTTGCTAGAAGCACGGTTTATATCCACAAAAGACAATGGTGTTTCTCTAGATATGTTAGTCGAGAGGCAAAATGTCATAACATTGTGAACTACTCTTTGATGTTGATTCACAATGGAGCCATAGGCAGGTGAGCCATTAGAGGTTACTTACAGATGCTGAGGATCTGCTTTTCAAAGAATCTCCAGTAGTTTACCAGGGAGAGAAAAATGAAAGGATCTGTCAGTTTACTAAGACTCCTTCTCTGCCTGGAAGTCTAAGTGATGTAGCTCTGCCTATTTTGATGCTGATTTCTTCTTCATACTCTCCAGAGAGACCAGGTCCCCTGTGCGTCAGGAACAACCTTACTCTGTGCTCTTGACCAAACAAGAATGTAGCAGGACACAGTGAAACATTGGGGTCAGGGTGTGATGTGCCAGTAGGTTTCTCTAACATTGTCTATCTGTCTATGTTCCTGTAGGTGGTATGGCTATCATCCTGCATTCTTGATCAGTTGGATAACACTTAAACTCTGGCCCACTGATCCTCAGTGGAGTCAGTGCTGCCCCTGGAGGCATTTTAGAAATGGTGTATTTATGTTTGTTTCATTGGCAGCAGGGACTCTACTTGGGGGAAGCAGAGAGAGTCAGACTTCTTGCTTTAGGTGGGGCAGTTTTATACAATGAAGATTTGACTTGTACTTCATGTGACGTTGAAAATCTCTTTCTGTTGGTCTCGGCCTAGAACCTAATTCCTTTTTGTATATAACACAAAGAACTTTTTGCAGTTTTAATATACACTGAATTTTTCACGAATACTACCATCACATAAACCGAGAGAATATTATATTTTATCTTTATCAGGAGTCATTCACAGTTTCAGAAAATCACGATACCAACGATACCAATGGCAAAATGCTTATGGTATCTGAGTTGCCAAAATAACACACTTCTATTCATCTGCATTCGTACATATCTCTATGAATATATAGTACTTATTTAGTCTTGCTTCAGAGCATCGAATATAAAGAAGTACCCATAATGTTCCAGTTAATATTGTTTTACTTCTCTTAAATTCAAACTTATTCATTATAAGTAGGTAAAATTGTCTTATATCTTCTGGTGCAGTTATGCTCAAACATTTATAGATTAAGGTGCATATTATTTTATTCTAAATGATTTCCTTTTAGTTCATTATTCTATAGTTAGGGCAGTATATTGGTTCTTTAAAAAATGATGTGTGTAAATGAGTTATATTATCTATATTTTTCATTTCAGAATAGTAAAGGTTGTCCTATAAAATATTTGCTATAAAAAGGGAGTATTGGGTCTGATAGGATTGGGATCCACTGCTCTAGGCAACCTCCTGGAAGAGTTTTTGTTTCATCTAATTTTCACTACAACTTTAGGACCTAGGTCCTATTTTGACCGCTTTTTCGCACAGGAGAAAATTGAATCACAAAGATATAAGATAACTTGCCCAAAGTCACATATCTACAAAAGGTGGGAACCGGGATTCTCAAGCTCTCTCACTACACCAGTTCACTATTCTGCCTTCCACTCACCATGTTTTCCCCATGTCTCATGATTTGTCCAGGTGCCTGGGGCTTTTCTACCTCAAAGACCTCCTCTGACCCTGCCAGTCCTGTTAGAGGGCCCAGCAGGAACTCAGACTAGAAGGAAAAAAAAATATCTTTTCCCTTTCGAATAGAATTTCAATAGAATAAATCAAAGGGAAGTGCTTTGCGTAAAGCAGACCCCCAATAAACCGTGTTGGTTGAATGAGTGAATGAATGACTTGGTGGTGTTTTAGGAGATAGTGATGCCGGGTGTTTCGGAACAGCCTCGGGCCTTTTAGAAATTTATTTCAATAAACTGAGTTTCTCAGGGGTTAACAGCAGGTTCATAGGGCTCCCAGCTCAAGAGGGACACTTCCATTGTCTCCCTGTGGCTGAGGGAGGCTGGCCACTCTTTTTCCCCAGGAAGCACAGCTGTTGAAACAGGAGCCAGCACATCTCCTTCACTCTTTCCCCATGCTCACTGACATGGATCCCAGGCCCTGGAGGTGAGGGTGTTCTTCAAATAACTGCTCCTAGGTCTGTGGTCTAACTCCGGCCTTTGAAGACTCCAGCTCCTACACGAGACAACCCACAAAGAGTAGCACTGTGTTTCCTGTGGGTCTTTAGCAGGGTCTTACTCTGAGCTATTGCTGCTTCTTCTTTCATTCAGCAATGTCTCCTGTGGTCTTGTTTTGTGCCAGATACTGGGGTGCAGAGATGAGTAACAACACATGGTTTCCACCCTCCAGAAACTCAGATTTAGGACAGAAGACTAGCTTTTGCAATAAAGTATGGAAAGATTGTGAGAAAGGAATAGATAGAGGCTCTGGGAACCCAGGGGAATGGGTAGCTGATTCAGACTGTGGAGAAGAGGGAAGCCTTCCTGGAGGAGGTATTGCCTGAACTTAATCCCAAGGAAAGGTTATGACTGAGCAAAGATAATGGATGACTATATTAGTCAGGGTCCCAATGAGGAATGACATGACACATAAGTTAGGATAATTTTAGGAGGGTTTATGCACAAAGGTGTGGGTTTGGGGGCACATCACAAGTTACTGCAGAAACCCAGGGCTAGCAGCAGCAGCAGTTTCACCATCTCTAGGCCAGAAGAAGTGTGTGTAGAGGGGTGTCGTTCTCTAGAAGGAGAGAAAGTCTAGGCTTGATAGAACCTTCTGTCTGGAATCAGTCAGCCTTATACAACCTACCAGGAGAGAATAAATACCCTGGCTGCACTGTCTTCTATCCTTCAGTCTCTACTGGTGCCCCTCATTGGCCGAACCCAACCAGAAACCAGGGCTCACTGGAGTTTGTTTATATATTCCACATGGGGCAGCCTCTGGGGTACAGAGCAGGACAGAGAGTGGATCTAGACTGGCAAGTAGATCTACCCAGCACACTGAGTTAGGGAAGGCATTCCCAAGTGAGAAACTGTGAAGCCGGGGAGGCGTGGGAGAGCATGCAAATCAGGGAAATGCATTCTTTTTGGATGGAATTTGGAGTGAGCAGGCGTAAGAAAGAGTTGTCCATCATGAAAGGCCTTTCATGCTTTTCTGAGGCCTTTAAAAACTTATCCTAAAGGCAAGGGGAGCACTACACAATTTTAGAAAGGAGGTGACATGATTAGGTTTGTGGTTTAGAACAGCCTCTCAAGTCCTGGTGTGTAGATGGTCTGGATGTATCTTTTCAGACCAGAGGCAATGAAGCCTCAGTCAAGACAATGGCAGTGGAGAAAGAAGTGGATGAGCTTGAGAACATTTTAGGAAGGAGACTCAAATGTGATGAAAGACTGAATGTGAAGGGTGAGGGAGAAGGAGGTGTCCAGGGTAATGCTCCATTTTTTGGCTCGGAGCTCGGGTTTGGGAAGGTGCATGGAGGGAGCAGGTTGGCTGTCCTTCTGTCACATTCCCAGCTTTGCCTCTGCGTTCAGGAGAAGACTTAGGACCGTAGGCTTTCAAGGGGTCTTTGGAGGGACTTCCTAATCATGCCACAGGGAGGCCTCACCTTGGCTGTTCAAAGAGAAAACAAGACTACAGAGCAGGAGAAGGCACCTTTTGCTGCCACCCTGGGGTCTCCTGAGCTGGGACCTACTCTCCTCCAAACTCCTGTCCCTTCCCATATGGAGAGAGAGAGTGTGTTTTCTTTTAACGTGCTTCGTTGCAGGGGCAAATGAGGCCCAGCTGAGGGGTGAGAGCCAGCAATGACGGCAGAGTATGGCCTCTGCAAGCTGGGGCCAGCGCTGGGGTCCTGTCATCCCCAGTTTCCTTCTCTGGCTTTTCTGAAGGCCCCATCTGTCCCTGTAGGCTCATATTTCATCACTAGCAACTCTGAAGAACCTGCTATCCAGTAACAGGTCCCATTCCTTGGAGTTCCCTGCCCAGAAACCTGGAATAATTTTCTTTTGTTTTAGAGGGAAATGCTGAGGTAGTTCTTTCATGTTCTAAGAACTTGGGTAGTCATGGCAACACATAGGGTGGGGTGGGTGAGGTGGGGGACTTCTTAGCAGCATTTCGTTTCAAACGCCAGATTAAAGGAAAAGCTTCTTTGGAGTTTGCCTCATTAAGACATAGCTGAGTGCAGGCTTGCTGGCTGATTTTCTGGTTCATCATTTTACACATTACATTTTGCCTACATTTTCTTACCTGATGGACAGTCTTCTGAGACTTTTCCCTGCGAATTTTGGCTCAAAGACTTCTCTGAGAATTTCAGCCACTTGGCAGGAGAGGTGGTGGGAGTGTTTTCTTTGTTCCTAGCTGGGACCTTGTCCTGTAAGTCCCTTTCTTACAATAAGGCTGCCACTTAAAAAAAGAAAAGAAAAAGAAAAAGAAAAAGTAATATGTTTATTGAGGTTTTATTTTGTCTGTGGAAGGAAATACGTTCATTGAGTGTCCTTCCACACTACACTTTTGGTGCAGGATCTTTCTATTAAGAGTTTGTCCTGAGCCAAGGAGCAAGGGGAGTCCCAAGCTGACTCTGGCTCTGGGGCATCCCTTCTGACTGCCCGCTGAGGAAATCTAGGAGAGAAAATAAAGGTGGAAACGTGTAACCCAGAGACCGAACCTAAGGGCTGTTTTCTAAACTGAACTGCATATCCTGTATTGGTGACTTCAGAATTCTTCTTTAGCTGGCACTGGACTCCCCGCTCTACCCCGGTCCAAACCTGCTTTCCCAGCAGGGATTCCAATTCTGACCCACGGAAGGTACTCAATCTCAGGACAGTTGCCCAGGTGTCACCTAAAATATTTCCCACAGTTAGTCATCAAGTCTTGTCATTTATTCCTTCAAAATGTATCCTAGCTTCATTTTTTATTAATTAGGACATTATTATTAATGTTCTTATTAACAATGGCCCGCGCTTACTGAACACTTACGGAGAGCCAGGATTTCTGTGTATCATGTCATTTAAGAGCCACCCAAACTCTATGAGGTAGCGACTACTATCATAGAGAAGGGAACCGAAGAGCCACACAGCCAATTGGTCCAGAGCAAAATCGCTGGTGGGAGGTAGAGCTGGGCCTGTGTGATGCGCAGCCAGGGTGCTGCGTCCACCACGACACAGCCTGTCTCCTCAGCCACCACCCAGCTTTCGTTCCCTCCTCCCAGATGACATGAAGCACTCCCGCACTGACCTACTCCCGCACCTCGTTTCCCCCTCGTTTCATTCCAGCCAGTGTGTAGCTACTGAATGATCTTACTCAAGCTCCCGTTTCATTGCTTCCCACTCGGCTCAGTTGGGGGCTACAGAAACCGCAGCTGCCTTGTTCACCGTGGTATCTACAGGACTGAGCCCACAGAAAGTGCACAGTAGGTGCTCACTTATTTACTTAGTGGACCGATGAAAAGTACCTTTTTCCTCCACCAGTCCTTTCCTCATTCTCTCTTCTTGGGTCTCTCCCAGCTGGAGCCACTGCCGCCCTCCGTCACCAGATATGGCTTACCTGGTTTATCAGAGTATGCGAGTGTGTTCTCAGGGTACATTCCTGTGGGGCTCCCATAGTTCTGGCTGCTTCTGTTTGTGCAGGGAAAAAGTATTTCTACTGTGACAGATCTGAGATCCGGGGTACAGAGGATGAGTCCTGGGCCCCCCTGTCTCCTATCTCACCTCCTTCACATACAGCCTTGTCCATCAAGTAGTCATTTACTAAGCACTAATTGAGTTGGGCACTTCACATACGTTATCTCATTTACTTGTCACAGAAACCTCAAAAGCCTGAGATGAATGTGTCTGTTTTACAGGTGAGGAAACTGAGACTTGGAGAGATTAAGTCACATGCAAAAGGACTCACGGATAGGCAATGGTGGAGGAGGGATTTGAGCAGGAGTTTATCTGTGGTCGGAACCTTTGTGATTTTCCCTTCGCTGCCCTTCCTCACAGGGACCGAGCTTCTGCCGCATTCTACTCATCAAACCTAAATTTCCTCATTTTCTGGGAGCCTGACAATCTCAAGGGCTAATAATCATAGTAAGAACAGGTGCAATTTCGTGAGCAACTACATATGCCAGAAGCTCCATAAATGACCGTATTTAATCTTCACCCCTATGAAGTAGGTGCTATAATTATTCCCCCTTTACAGATAAGGAAACTAAGAGACTTTAAGTGTCACCTCTAATGTTATATATTTACTTAGTGGGGGGCTGGGATACAAACCAGGCTTGTCTGAGTCCAAAGCTCATGCTCTTTACTCCTCTTGCAAAAGCCAGCTGACTGGGAGCGGGCCCCGGCAGTCCTCTACTCCCCTCACGGCACCGCTCTTTTAGCTGAGGTCCAGCCCCCCAAAACCAGGTTGCCACTGCACCTCTGGACTTCTGTTGCTCTACCCCACCTGTCTAATGGACTAATCTTCCAGGTTGAGTTGACCTGAGCCATGTTCACCTGCCCTCTAGTTGCTGGACTTGACACTGCTGACCACCCCGGCAGCCAAGTCAGTTCCTCCACATCCCAACCCCTGCCTTTGCCTGTGCGTGGAGGTCCCTAGGGGATTCTCATCACTGGCCCCATCTGCCAGCTCGATGGGCTGTCATGCCTCACTCTTGTCTCTGCATGGCTTTTCTAAGGTGGCCTAAGTTAGTCTTAGCTCCTCTGAGTGGTTTTCTGGGTGTCATGTAGCTCCTCTGCTCCCATCCACCAGTGACAACCTCTTCCCTAAGGCCCTGGGACCCCCACATTCTAGAGACAGTCCCTGTACTTGGCCAAACCTGGCTCAGGGCTTTCTAGGCACTGTGGTGATGGTCTTTGCTGGCTCCTGGCTCCCTGCTGACCTGCCAAATACCCTGTTTCTGCTCAGTTCTGCCATTTGATGCCTGCATCTATCTACCCAGTCGCTTGTCTCACCCCATTTGATGGGACATTATCCAGCCTTTCTCAACATCTCCCAACTTGGTCTCTGCTTCACTTAGAGCAGAATCAATCCTTCAACTAATAATCTGTGATGGGGGCCCATATACAAGGCATTGTGTGGAGGCCCTGAGATGTCCCAGCTGCCGCTGCTCCTCAGACATCCTGTTACACACCCTGGTGCCGGTCTTCACTGTTCTCCTTGATTCCTACTACTGCAGCAGATTCCCTCACCTCCCCTCACCCTACCAAAGCCTCCTATGCTTTGAAGCCTACTCTGAGGACTGTCAGCTTGGCTTTTCAACAAAGGAAAGGTAAACTGGGGTAAATGGAGGGAGAGCTAGCAGCCTGGGAAGAGCCAGCCTGGAGGTTTAGACAACCCAGGCTTGACCACAAGAGCTAAAGGGATGGATGGACTCTCTGCTCACCTCCTTAGACACTCTCCTCTAAGCCATGGTAATGAAAACAGCGATAGATCCCTTTTATCCAGTGATTAAAATGTACCAGGTATTTACATATATCTCTGGTACTATACGGCAGGTGGTCATTATCCCTATTTTATAGGTGAGGAACCAGGCTCAGAGACATTCAGCAGCTTGCCCAAGGGCTTTGCTTCTCTGAACTTGTAATGTGCTTAAAGTGGGTATCCTGTCATTTTCCCTACAGCATTCTTTTTCCTCCATATGCACCCATCTTGCACTGAAAGAGGGAGCTCTTCAAGAGCAGAACTGTGTCTGATTCCTATCTGTGTCCCTACGCTGCCGGCACACTGTAGGTAGACTCTGTGCTACCTATTCTCCAGGTTCTTCTGGGAAGCCCAAGGCTCCTTCAGCCCCGCTCTCACTTTGATCTCAAAGGGGTAAACCCAAGTGGCTTCCCCAAGGAAGTCCATACCCTTATCTGGGTAGAGTGTTTGGGGAATGGGGCTTGGTGACTATGGCCCTATAGGGGGTAGGGTATTTCCAGGTCAAAAGTTGTAGGACTCCCTATCTCTTTGCTCCTCCTCAGCAGGAACTTCTTCATACACTATTGTCCCTGGTCATGGCCTCAGGGGGTCTTTCCCACTTCAGGTAGTGAGAAATCTCAAGTATTTCTACAAAATGATCCTATCTTTACATTGAGCTCCTCATGGCAACCCATGGCAGTCTGAGAGAAGGAGAGAGGGAGAGGGTCAGAGAATTGAGAAGGGATCCTTTTACCACAATCCTGCCTCCATTCTGTAATGTAAAATGGACAGTATTAGCTCAGTGTGACCCTAGGAACTGCTGAGCTGGTTCGATCTCTCCATTTATAGATAGCGACGCCAAGGCCTGAAAAGAGGAAGTGTTTTTTTGCAAGGTCACACAGAGAAAAGAGGCAGAAACACCCTGATTCCTCATCCAGGGCTCTTTTCACCAATTATGTTGCTTCAGCATCAACTCTGTTGCTGAAATGCTGCCACCCATTTTGGGTTTCTGGAGGTCACTGACTCTTCTTAGTTGCTTCTTGGCTAGGGGCCTTCACCTATGGGAAGTGGGTATTGGTGGGTATGACCACAAAAGGGCAAAAATTCAGATGTGCCTATGCGGGTGGGCCCACGTTGGCTGCCGTGACCCTTGACTACATGGCAGACTGGGCCGCTTGTGCTCACTCTTGCCCCCTTTCGCTCTGTTCCCATTGTCTGAAAGCCTGGTGGCGGGAAGTTGCCTCTGTTTTGAAGACTGTAGTTGCTATGGGCCCATTCGTAGCACAGACTTTGTGCCAGGTAGAGGTCTGTGCTCGTTGGCCAATCAAAGGGCCTGGCTATTCCTCAGCCTGGCGGGACCTCCTCCTCCTCCTCACCGCCATGTCTTCCAGAGGGAAGGCGCGAGCTCTCTGCCATCTACATATTTTCAGCTGAGTTATATTTTGCATAAAGTAAACTTAGCAAACAGAGAACACAGTAAGAATATATTTGGCTTTGAAGCGTCAGTGTTCTGACAGGCATTTCCTATTAGCTATCTCTGAGCCGACCAGCCCAGCTAGGTTTTGCTTAAGTGGCATAATTCTCCTGCAGTGGAGACAGCTCATTCATTAGTCATTCCAAAAACCAAATACAAAATATCCTTCTCTAAGCCAACTCCACCAACCAGCTCTGCAGCCCGGGCGGAACAATGAAACTGTGGGGCTTACGGGGCCTGTCAAAGGTCAGCCTGAGAGCCACCTGTCCGCTGGGCTTTGGAGGAGGCTTTGGCTCGAGCCCTCATTCCTTTTGGAACAGGAAGGCCACATCTCCCTTTCTTGGCAGAGGCTTGGGGAGCCTTTTGGAGGGTGGACGCCATCCCGTTTCACTACTGAGTCACTTGCAACAGCTCACATGGACGTGGTTTTGTTTTGTTTATGGTTTTTTGTTTGTTTATTTTTGTTTGTTTTTTAGGGCCTAAAAACTAAAGGTACCCATTCTAAGAGGAAGCAATGGAATGTGTCCTTTCTTGTTTGGGTCTCTCAGCTGAACTCAGCCCTTCTTTGATTGGCATTCTGAGTGTGATCTCTTTTAATCCCTGCACAGTGAGGGCTGATGTCCCCATTTTACAGATGAGGAAACTGGAGCTCGAGAGGTGAGGTGATTTGCCAAAGGTCACATAGCCAGGGTTCAAGACTGGCAGGCTCCAAAATGTGTCTTCTGTCTTCTCTTTCAGGAAGTTTCCTTCAGGATGATTGTCTTGAATTTAAAAATGAAAATATACATAGGGATGACGGTCTCCTTTTCTCAACTTTAGAATAAAAAAGGATGCCACTGTGTTCCAGGCACCCAGAGCAGGGTATGCTGAAAAGCCAGCCAGGGGGAAAGCAGGGAAGGCATGTTGCTCTAAAAGGAAGGCTGAAAATACCCTGGGGTGGGAGTTGGCAGGGGTGAGGGGGGGAGGGAGACGATAGTTTGGGTGTGGGCAAAGCTTGATTTGAGGTGGGCCAGGAGCTGGGGCCAGAACAGGGACAGGGAAGGGTTTGTTTTGTTCCATGGTCCAGCTGACAGTTCCACAAGTGCCCCACTGAACGGGCCATCTGACAAAGCCTGACCAAGCAGAAAGCTGGGGGGTAAAGACTCCCCTAACACCCAGTCATGAAGGGAACACCTGGGGAGCACCAAGAAAGTTCCTGTGCAGATGCAAAGAGCTGAGGTTGTGACCACAGCTGGAGGTTCGTGTCAGACCCCCAAGAGGGCCCATTTAGCAAACACAGTCACAGATACCCCGACCAATGGGAAGTGTGTGTTTGTGGGGGAAAGACAGGCTAGATCCGAGGTAGAGTATTTCTATACAGCCTAGAGGGGGAAAGACAGGCTAGATCCGAGGTAGAGTATTTCTATACAGCCTAGAGTGAGAATCTCGGAGTCCCTCCAAAGCAGATATCCAAAGTGGAAACTCTTGAATGGTGTTCCCCTTAGCCTGGCATTAAAATTCTCCTCAGGCTGCCCCAACTCACCTCTGTAGTATCATTTCCCACCTTTCCCTTCATCCCTCCACACATTCTGTGTCCAACTATTTGTCATTTTCAAATACGCACAGCGCTTTTACTCAACAGCCCTTCCACTTGCCATTTTCTCTGCATACGTTTCCTCTCTTCCATCCATAGCCCCACCTGGCAAACTCCTAGTCACCCTTCAAAGCCCTGCTTAAATGTATCCTTCTTCATCTCCCCAGGATACCTTTCTTTGTTCCTGACCTTTGTCTATAACTCCAGTAAATCATTGATTCTAGTGCACTGTCAGAGACCCTGTCCCATTTTATCTCTGGATTCCCAGGACCCAGTGGAGAGCCGGCATATAGGAAGTTTTCAAACCAATTGATAAAGCAACATAGTCTGAATGGCTGTGACTTTGCCAACATGTGCCACAGAAACATTGTGCCTCAGACCTAGAAGAAAATATACAGTTGATCTAGTAAGCCACCTCTCTGATGCTTGAATCCATCATCTATATTTCCAGCTTGATGTAAAGTACATAAACCACATAATCTACCAACTGGTATATATTAGATGCTCAATGAATGATAGCTGATGTCGTTTCTCAGGGACTCAGGATGGACCTAGACGAGCCCATTGAAAGAGCACTGAATCTGGAGTCAGGGCTATGGCTCTGCCTCTAAGACCCCATACGACTTTAGAGAAGTCATTTCAGCCTCTCTAGACCTATCTTCTAGTCTAGAGTGTGGGATACAACCAGATGCCCTATAATTGGGTCCCTTTTAGCTCTAATTAAAACAATCCAAACAATACCAAAGCAAGTATCATCACTAGATCTTAGGAATTCTAGCTCCGGTCTTCTTGGTGTGACCTCTGATCAGACATCAAGGAACCAGTCTTGGCGTTATTGCCCCTTCTGGGAGTGTGCTCTTCCCCCAGGCAGGACCAGTCCTCAGGGAGGCAGAAATAAGGAGGCAGTCATACCCACTTTGCCATCCTGGAGAAGGAGGGAGACAGTCTGTAATGGAGCTTGTGGCAAAATCCCTCTTCCTCCCCAAACGCCAGCTATGATTAGCTGTGTCCTCACCACAAAACTGCAGGGGTGTGTGAGGGTGAGTCACAGATGTTCAGAGCACATTTATAGAGTGCTTGTAAGGCAGGGGGGGGACGGGTGGGTGGGGAATGCTTGGTGGTGGGGAGGGGGCTGTCAGAAGTTCCCCAGTTCCTTTTCCTTATACCCAGCAGTTGCTGAAATGTTAGGACCCAGGTATTTGGGTTACAGAGTTCAAGAAACATCTGATGCCACTCAGCTTGTTATGCCAGGCCTCTGCCACTCAGAGCAGATACCCTGGAGGTGGGCAGGGGCGTACCCCTCATTCCATTGTCCCCATCCCACCTCACCCCACCCAAGAGGGTTGTCATAAAAATAGAGCCAGGCCTGAGCTCTCTTTTTCTTGAACCCCTCTCTTCTTCTTCTATGCCATCCCCAGGGCTACTTCTAATGAATCAGATCTCTCCAGAAGTGGATGGTCTGAACCTCACAACCTCCAGGAGCCCCAGCAACCACTAACCCCATACCCTAGGCTCCCTCTGTGGCTGCTGATGTGAGGCAGAGCTGCAGCCATGGCACAGGAGTCCCACCTCCTCTGAACTGGGCACTCTGTTCCCAAATGTCCCTCTCACACCCTCTTCCCATGTAGTGATGGAGGACCCTGAGGATCATTCAGGAGCTTGGGAGGAGGAGGAGGCCTCTTAGGTAGAAGAATCCTAGCAGGCAGGCAAGTCCCAACAGGTGGACCAGGGCTGTGGTTTGCAGACAATGAATCACCTGGGTCCCCGCTGCTTACTGGACAGAGCCAGAATAATGACAATAATAATAGAGACCAAGGGTGCTGTTATTAACGCCCACCTTTCCTCCCAGGATGGCATCTCCTCCACTCATCTGATAACCCTCAGGGGCTGGGAGGAGCCGAGGGCAGAGGTTTTGTTGCCTTGTCTTAAATATGGGGGAAACGAAGGCCAAAGTTATTCTCCACTGAACCCACGTAGTCCTGAGAAAAAGACTCCTCTGCCTCCTGATGTCATCCTGATGTCCGGATGGGGCTTCAGTTAGTGGTCCTCTTCATTGGCAAAGCTCTAGGCTCGGAAGTGGAAAGAACCCATCTTCTTTTGAGTTCTCACAGCCTATCCTCTAATCCTTACCTATAATAGCCCTAGGGGGCAGGCATGAATATTTTCCCCATTTTACAGATGAGGAACTTGAAATTCAGAGAGGTTAGGTAATTTTCTTATGGGTACACAGCAAAGGACTGTCAGAGCCAGGATTTGAACCCAGATTTGACTGTGCCATGTTGGCCTCTTGCACAGCTACGCCATCCACAGTCAAAAATCCCAGGCTCTTCAAGGTTGGCTTCTTAGGCCTTTGGGTCTGGCATTTCTTCATTGCCTTCCTCTCCTGGACTTACTCTACCTCAAGACAGGGCTCTCTCGGGGCTTCCTGGAGGCTGGCTTTCATTTTCACCTTAAGCAGCCACAGAAAAGTAAAGCCTCAACACTTTAATTTTGGGGTCTCAGTAATTATCTCGTATTCACCACCCACTCAAGTCTACCCACTAGTTATTATAATAACAACAATAATAATTTGGAGAAGCAATGATGATGATCACAGCATTCACTGATCCCCATTGGAGGTTGGACACAGATAGATATAGCCTCACTGTTTTTTAATTTCAAAATGTTCCTGGATTTAGGAGTCAGGAATATTGGATTCTAGCTTTGTTCTGGCAAGAAAGTCATACATCATACGGCTGAGTGAGCCCCTAAATCCCTCTATGCCTTCATTTTCTACTCAGTAAAATGGGGGTAATAATAATCTTAGAAGATGACGTGCTTTAAACTTCTTGAAAGAAAGACATAAAAAGACATTTTTTCTTTAAGCATCACTATCCCATATTTACTATTAAAAAGGACCCAGCAGTCTGATGCCTCAATGATGCATTATCTTCACTCTCCAGTTTCCCACTGCTCTGGCTGCCCAGCCCTTCAGAAGGGTGCTGGGTTGAGGCTGGAGGCAGGGGTTGATCTTTTGGTTGCAATGGGAGTCTCGTTTTTCCAGCCCTCACCCTCAACAGCTGCCTCTGCCAAGGCCCTGGAGCTAGAAAAAGCGAAGCCATTGCCTGAGCGCAATAAATGCTTTTATTAGTCCTTTTATTAATGATGGTTGGTATTTGACGAGAAGCTGGGACAATAGTTATTCCAGTAAGAGGATATTAAGCTCCCGCTGACAGGTCCTGTATATCTAACACTCTGTGGCCCCCACCCTCCCTGCAAGCCGCTTTATTACAATGCAGCATACCCCTGGCCTCCTAGCAACTCCAAGAAGACAGAGGAGGGGTGGGGGAGGTAGGGATAAACTGGTGTCATTAAACACAGGTCTTTTCAGAGGTTACCTTAAGCAATAGCAGGAAGCTTTTTCTTTCCCCCTGAGAGCTTAAGGAGCCTGTGTGATTTTTGCATTCTTTTTTTTTTTCTTTTCTGTCTTTGGATTCTTGGCTATTTTATAGCCAGAGCTATAGGTGATGAGTTGATAAAGGAGGAGGACATTCTTGAACCATTCCCATTTTTCATTTTCAGCCATTTTATATTCTTTTCAATTTATCAAACACATTTATAATATATGCTGGCTTTGTTCTGAGTGCTTTTCGAATACTAATTTATTTAATGTTCATAACATCCCTATGAGGTAGATACTATTATTATTCCTATTTCATTATTTCTATTTCATAGATGAAAAAATTGAAGCTCAGAGAGGTTAAACAACTTGCCCAAGGTCACACAGCTAATAAGTAACAGAGTCAGGTTTGAACCCAGGCAGTTAGTTGTCTCAGGAGTTTGTGCTCTTTATCTGAAATTTTAAAATGGAGAGAACAAGGAAGTATTTTCCAAATTCAGTAGCTTTATTGCTTTATCAAAAGGAATTAGATATTTTCATGTAGGGGATAATATAATAAATTATAATAACAACTCTCAGAATCAGAGTTATCTGTGAGTTGAAAGGATCCTTAAAGGTCATCTGAGCCAATCCTCTGACCAATATAAGAATTCTCCCTGCAGCATACCTCATATGTGATCTTCCAGGTTTTGCCTGAATACCTCTGGTGATATGGAACTCATTACCTCACCTGGCAGACCATTCTAGCTTTGCACAGTTCTCACTTTTAGAAAAGAAAGGTTTTCCTCAGGTTGGACAAAAATTTAGCCTGTAACTTATTCTCATGGACCTATTTTTGTCATCTAGAGTTGGGCGGGGAAAGCTTTGTCTCTTCTGTATAAGATAGCCCTTAAAACAGTTTTTTGTTTTGTTTTGTTTTGTTTGTTTGTTTGTTTTTTGAAAGCAGCTTTCATGCCCCCTTAGATCTCTTTTTTCCTTTTAGGGTTAAACTTCCTTGTTCTTTCATGATTCTTGTTTGTTATAATTTCCAGATTCTCTACCTTCCTGTTTCCACCCCTTGATGATGATAGTTTATCAGTGTTCATCCTAGAGTGTTGTCAGAAGGAAACACATCAGGCTCGATCCAGCAGTGCTGAGAACAGGATTACCACCTCCTTCATCTCCTTCTTTGGTGTTCCATTGATGCAGCATAAACTTGTCTTAGGTTTTTTGAGAGTCACACTATACCCTTGACTCACATTGAGCTTGCAATCAAAGTGTAGCTCTTTTAGGTCCAGCTTCCAAATTCTGAAATTATACAGCTGTGCTGTTTTTTTGTTTGTTTCTTTTTTTGTTTGTTTTTGAGCCCAAGGGTGAGAGCTTACATTTCCTACTAGTAAATTTTATTTGTTAAATTCAGTTACTTGTTCTGGCCTGTGACGTTTGACATGGAATCTTACTCTTTTACCCTATGTAGTGATTTCCTCTTGATTTTATGTTATCTGAAATTTTGATAAATATGCTGTCCATGTGGCCATTCAAGTTGTCATTATTTTTTTTTTTCCTTAGGCTGAAGAGGAAATTTTCCAAGGTTGGGTGTATGGAGGTTGATGGGGCAAAGCTGGAGTGATTCCAAAGAGTCGTTTTCTGTTTGGATCAACATGAATGACTCGTGCTGTGCACTTTCTGGGGATGTGAGTGGCTGGGTAACCAGGTACAGATTCCTAAAGCATCACTTCTGCGTCAGAGGCTGTGACCCATGACGAGGCAGGAAGGCAAATATTGATAGCTTGTTTCATAGATCTGATTGTTTCCTACGTACCTTCTGCCAACAAGTACTGAGAGTTGAAATAAAGGATGTTATAAAATAGAAGTAGGCCCATTGTGAGGAGACAGACGACTCCCAGACCAGAAAGAGCCAGGTGATCTCCATAAGCATTAAAACCTCCAGAAGTAATAAAGAAGACATTCTTGGAACAAAGACGGAGCTAACAAGAAAAGAGCTTTAGCAGCTGCATGCATAGAGTTTGAATACATTTTTCTCAGCTCAAACAGCCATTCCCTTCTGTCATTCCATAGAGGTCACATCTAAAAGCCGAAGGAATCAGACTGAGGCCACATCATTGGGGTTCACGGCAGGGGATCTCTTTTTATGCCAAAGGGTGTAGGAAATGAATGTCCCAATTTTTCTATCATTGGCCCTTTAAAGGACCCAACCCACTCATGCCACTGTACCACAGGAGCGTATTTTTAACTTTTTTTCTAATATTCACCCAAATGTTTCCTTCCTTGTCCATTTTGACCCACTCTTTTTATTTTCTAGTCCCCCCCCCTTGTTTCCCACATGCCTCTTCCCTACCCTCTCCAGAGTCTGGCATTCTGTGGTGTCTCAGGCACCTGAGCTGGATATAGCTAAAGAGACTGAGGTAGATTTTGTGCCTGGGGGGTAATTCTTGGTAACTGAAATTGTAGAATTTCCAAGACAGTCATGAAGCAGAAATGGAACCAGGTTGCCAAGTTCAGGTAGGATAAGCCAGGAAGGCTGGACTGGGAGAGAGCCTGAGACTGAGTGGCAGCCAATGTCTGGGGCAGAACAAAGCAATGGACGCTGAACTGATGAGCAGGCAGAATTTTTATGTGGCTCCTGTGGCTCCTGTGGCTGAGGCAGAGTCATGCTTCTCGAGGTTAGGGTCCCAGGCTAGGGGAGAACATTTCCAGCCTTTGACTCCCTGCTCCACACTCCAGCTCTGACACCCAGCAAGACTATCTTGTTCCCATAATGCTCTGAGAGCCTGTCTTAGCCCATTTGAGCTGGTATAACAAAAATGCCATAGACTGGGCGGCTTAAGCAACAAACATTTATTTCTCCCGTTCTGGATGCTGGAAAGTCGAAGATCAAAGCACCAACTGATTCGGTGTCTGGTGAGGTCCTAATTCATAGCCGCTCATCTTCTTACTGTGTCCTCACATGGCAGAAGGGGTGAGAGAGCTCTCTGGGGTCTCTTTTACAAGGGCGCTAATCCTAGTCATGAGGGCTCCACCCTCATGATCCAATCACTTCCCAAAGGTATCACTTTCCAATACCATCATATTGGGGATTAGATTTCAACATATAAATTTGTGTGTGTGTGTATGAGGGGCCACACAAATATGCAGTCCAAACTGCTTTGTCAGTTTGCTGAACTCGAAGTGCACGGTCACTCTCAACCTAGTAGGTATTCCCCTTCCACTCAAATGACCTGTAATTGTGGTAGGAGACACTCCTGCCACCTGCCTCTGCTGACTGGAGCCCTACTAGGTGGACTACCACACCTGGTTTCCCTGCTTGGTCAGAGTGGGGGTGGGTGCTGGACACTAACTTGGCATTAGGCCCTGCACCTGGGAAGATCTGAGCTCAGACAAACAGGGGAAGCTAACCTCAAAAGCGTGGAAACCACTTATTTGCACAGAGCCAACATTTCCATTAATTTAATAAATTAAGACCCTTGTTTAGTTAAGTCATTAAAAAGAAGGTGAGAGTAAATGGAATCTGTTTTTTAGTCATGTACATTAAGGGAACACATACACCTCTACAGTTTGCCTGGATTAAGTATTTTACTTTACAATTTATCTTTAGTTAACACTAATCCAGTTTCTGGCAGACCATCGGCCTTATTTCTTCTTATTATTATTTTCTATTATTAGCCAAATTCTTATTTGCCTGTGGTCTGATTCTTTTAGGTCTAGGCTTGTGAACCTGTGTTAATTTATAGGATTGAATTATTTATGTTGTGTTATAATCTGGTCTATCAATTTCCTACATACTTTCCCCTCAAGATGAGCACTAATTTAAAATGAATTAGAACCCTAAACCCAGAGACAGAAAAAAAGGGGTGAAAATGGGATTTGAGAAGAACTGAAGGATTATCTTTTTGTATTTTGCTCTGGTGTCCTAGACCCCAGAGGTAAAAGAAGGCAGGCATTCCCACTCACTGCTCACAACTCTAGGCTCGGAGGAGGGGGAAATGGGAAGATAACACCTATAGAAACACCAGCTCCACCCAAATGACTCAAATGAAGGCGCGTCTCAGAGTCTGATGTTTTCCTGAAACTCAAGGCCTGAACAGAGAATAGAACTGTCCAGCTGCCTGGGCTCGAATAAGGACTTCATAAATCTCCAGAAAGCCTCTGACCCTTTCTCTTTTCACTTTGGCTCTGTTTCCTTCTATGCTGAGGGTCCCTATTTGTCAAAGCAGAAGGGAATTGCATCAGTCAGCTTTGAGTCAGACAAAACAAAAATAAGTGGAGGGCCCTCCTTGAAAAGGAAAAAGTAGTGGCGAGATTTTTTTTTTTTTAAACCATCTCTGACTTATTAGGCAGCCCAAAGTATGTTAGAGGAGGGCGGCCAGGATTCAGAGACAGCATAAAGGAGAGGTTTGAACGCTGGGGTGAGGTCGGAAAGCAAGGGTTTGGATTCAGCCTTATAGTTCTCCCTCTCCCCCTGCAGGTGAAAAGAGACACCAGGAGAGACAGGGGCAGAGCAGCAGAGGGACATGCAGGTGTGAATGTGTGTGTGTTTGCAGGAGGGCCCACGTACACACTGATACAAGCAGTAAACAGAGAAAAGAGTGCAGAATAAAGAAAGAAAGGTGATTGAAAATACCCTGGGAAATAATAATGATCATAAGAACCATGCACCGCAATCATCCATTCAGTGTATATTTATCGACTGCTGCTCTGGGCGGGGTATGTTCTAGGCTCCAAAGATACGGCAGTAAATGAAACTAAGCCCCTGCCTTCAAGAAGCTTATGTTTTAATGCAGTTCATGTCAGGCACATGACACAGATTATCTCATTCATCCACCCAATGAGGTAGTTTCTATTATCCCATTCTACAAATGATGAAGCTGAAGCACAAAGAAGTTTTAATAACTTGACTGAGTCTCACGATAGAGCCAAGATTTAAACTCAGGTCGCTCTGACCCCAGAGGCCCTGCTTCTAACCACTGGAACAGAATACACCACCCCTACCTGTGAGCCCTGAGCTAAAGCCCCGCTGGCCCCACCTCAGCTATTAGAACTTCTTAGACAGACCATGTTTCCTTCTTGAACCTCAGTCTATCCATCCCTTAAGAAAGGAGGTGAATTAGTTCATCTCTGAAATCCCTTCAAGCTTTAGAGTTTTATTATTCTGGGGAAAAACTTCTATATTTGTATTCTCCCCCGCCCCAAGTGTTTCTTATGGAGTAAGCAGACGCTCAGTAGATGTTCATGAAGAGATGAACACCCAGAGTCATGTTTTCCACACTGGGTTCCAAAGATTTCTTTCCAGGGATTTGGAATTTTATATGAGAATTTTACTTTGATGAAACATTTCTTGAGGGTCCTCAGCCCCAGAGAGAAGCAGCTCTGGAGTTGCCCTCTGGTCAGCAGAGGAGGGGGAGAATGGGGTTGGGAGGGAGGATAAGGAGAATCTGCTGGGGTTTAGGACTCAGCTAGTCCAGACAGTTGCTTTTCTTTCTTGGGGTACAGGGCTGGGGCAGTCCCAGAATTGTTCTTCCTCTTCCTCTTCCCCTTCCTTTTCCCCTTCTTCTTCTTCTTCTTCTTCTCTTCTTCTTCTTCTTCTTCTTCTTCTTCTTCTTCTTCTTCTTCTTCTTCTTCTTCTTCTTCTATCTAGCACATCAATATCTTGCTCAAGTCAATCCCACATGAAGCTGGGAGAGATGGAAGGCAGTGGGGTCCATCGGGGGCCCAAGGCTCAGAGCCCAGGAGGGCAGGTTCAGCCTTCACCTAAAACTCTGTGAGGATCTGGCTAGAATGTTTGAGGTGGGGAGGGACGTGTCGTCAAATGAGAGGGTGTGTGACCGAGCAAGGTGAGATGGGCCTTCGCTCTTCACCTTGACCTTGACTCTCCTCACCTGACTGGTTGACTGCTCCTAATGTGAGCTTTGTCAAATGGAAAAGTGAGGTAGCAACAGGAGCCCAGCCTGTCCAGTGACTGACTGCAGCCTGGGTGTCCCCGATAAGCTCAGTCGACTTATTAAATTACACAGGAAAAACTGGGATGGAATATTAATTCCGCACACCTCTTCTGTCTGCCTGGAAAACGTGCCTTCCTGGGTTTCACTTTTCAAAGCGTGAAACAGATATGGAGACCTTGCACTTAATTAAAGAAGAAGGGTGCTCACTTCAAGTCTTTTCAAAACCATTTTGGTTCTGAGCTCAGTGGAGACCTGGTCACCATCTGGCAAGAAAGGTGTTAACTCAGAGACTCTGGACAACTCTAGATATCAGATTCAGAAACAAAGAGAATTAATTTCGGAGGCCCTCTTAGATGGCTCCTCCCCTCCAGCCTGTAAATTGAGAGCCCGTGTATTGACTTGCTAGGTATTAAAAAGTTAGGTCTGAGAGGTCACCTGCAATACAGAACGCCAGGTGCCAGAGCTTACCCCACAGGGCAGATTATCTTATCAGCCAGGCTGAAAGAACTCAGGAAAGACTGGCCATGAGGAACAAATATTTATAAGCCCAGCACCTTTCAGTCCCTAACAGATTAGGCACGGAATGTAAGCAGGAGCAGAGGGGTAAGTTAGCAATCAACCCTGGGCATTGGAGCCTGATTTTTGATCAGAACCTTCTTGGGCTCCTCCGGTCTCATTAAGAAGGATGCATGTTAAAAGTCGAATCGTTTAGAAGGCCCTTTCACATCTATCACCCCACATGACCTGAAGAACACGGCCTAGTGGGGGCAGAGCTATTATTACCCCAGTTTACAGATGGGGAGCCTGAAGTGCAGAGAGGTTAAGTGGCTTCCCCTTTCCCACAGCCAGCAACTGGAACTCGAACTCAGGCCTCCTGGTTCCAGAACCCCTGTGCTTTCCACACACCGGTGATGGCCTTGACTAGGTCTCACTCAGACCAACTTTTAAATTAGCAGTTCCCCAGGAAGCCGCTCTGCTTTGCCACGCTGTCCCCCAGTCACAGGCTCTGCTCCCTTGGCAGATGAGGCTGACCAGAATCAGGAAGGAAGAAATAAAGGAGACCGTGACTGTGGGGATGGCTGAGGGGTGCGCTAAGATAGCCTTACCCCAAAATACATCCCTGTGGTCTCTCCTGGGGCTTGGAATTCATTCCTTTTGGTTTCCAAGTCTTCTATTTATTCTTCCTGGGAAAGGTTATTAAAAGACTTAAATGCACATGCATTATATGAGGCCCTCAGTGTCAGCAGAGGGGTCACTGATCTCTCGTGTTGGTGTGGAGAGAGCATGAGTGGAACCTGGAAGAAGCCTCCTCCCTCTGAGGGCTTGGGTCTCCCCTCTGCCAAAGGTGCAGTCGGACTGGATGATTTGAGACATCACTACTGCTTGGACCTCTCAGGTCAAATCTCCTGAGATGAAGAGCCCTTTAAGCCTTTCTCTTTCAATCCTTAGACACGAGAGCGGGAGTGAGTGTTCTGGAGGAAACAACTTCCAAGTTCAGAGGAGAGCAGGTGAGTAGCTGGGGTCAGGAAGCAGCTAGTGCAGAGGCCTGGAGGTGGGTGTGAAGCTAGAAGCTTAGGTTACAAGAGGCTGAGGGATGAGGCTGGAGAGATGAGCAGGAGCCAGGTCGCAAAAAGCCTTGTAAAACCATGTCAGGGAGCTTGGGCTTTATCCTAAGAGCAACAGGGAGTCAGAAAGGATTTAAAGCAAGTAAGCGGCATGACAATATTTGTGTTTTAGAATGTCCCCCCTGGTGCAACTGTGAAGAGAAAAATGGAGAGACAGGAACAGGAGAAGGTGATGGGAGGAGGAAGGGCAGTGGGAAAGGGACTCCAAGCGGACTTATTTCTGCTTCCCACCCCCCTTCTCTTGACTTAGGCTGGCCTGGTTATGATAGCTATATTTTCAAGAGTAATACTAATGGTTACCATTTATAGATGCTTCCTTTGTGCCGGGCACTGTGTGAGGTACAGTGAACATTTTGTCTCATTTAACCCTATGAAGTAGGACTATTACCACCCATATTGTACAGATGAGAAAACTAGGCTCAGAGAAGGCAGGTGTCTTGCCCTGGGTCACACAGCTGGTCAGTGGTAGCACCAAGGCATAGGCAGAGGTGTGGCTCATCGCGAAGCTCCGGCTTTTAACCACTGGGTACCCTGCCTGCTAGGATGGCCTGGACATCACAGCTAGTCTGTACTCGCCAGTGGCGTGACAGTGCCCTACTGGCCAGCTTCCTGCAGCAGAGGAGGACGAGAGCAGTCAGAGTTGGTACAAAGGCGACTTAACTCGGAATCTCCTTTAAACAAACGGGAAGTCGTGTCTGGAGAAGGTGTGAGGTCTTTGCGAGGTTCAGGTTTCATGTCTGCTTCCTCTTTGCTTGTCAGAGGAGAAATGGAGCCGGGTCTGGGACAGGCTCTGCCGCTAGTGACCCTGTTCTCCATCCCCCTTGCACATGAAGGGTCTCTTAGAAGCCTTAGGGTTTAGGGAACCATTTTCCAATCCAGGGGGAGCCAAGAAGTCACACTCCCCAGAGGCTGGAGAACACCGAGGGAGAATGGCCACTGCTCTCTCACACTCCACTTTTTCTTAAAGGGGGTGCAGGGTCCCGCGGCTGGGGCAGGGCGAGCGGGAGGGTGTCCCAAGGTGGTTAGAGCAGGGGCAGTCCTCCCAAAGGCTTGATGTTGGAGAAGGGCAGACTGTCTTCTCTGCTCCCCCAAAGTCACCACGAACCCTCAAATAGTGTAGAAGGAAATTCACCCAGTTCTAGCCACTGACAAGAAGCACGAGGTCAAAGGTGTCAAAGGTGCCAGGAGTCAAAGGTGCAGGCTTCTGACCTGGATCCAACCGTGGGGAGCTGCGTCATCTTGGAAAAGTTCTTTCTCTGCTCTTTGTACCTCAATTTTCCCACTGGGTGAGGTAAGCCCAAGTCCTCCATTCTCCTAGCTCTGGAGTGGAGTCTCCAGGTTGAGGCCGTGGTTCAGGCTGGCTGGTCACAGCCCTCTGCCGCCCGCAGGGCCCAGCCTCTCTCAGGGCCCCAGAACCAGGCTAGATAACGGGCTGGCCCTTGGGCCTTCCACAGTCTGAGGTGGAACAGCGGCCTGCCCACTCCAGGCCAGCACCCCGCTCCTGCCCTCTCCGTCCCCACCCCATAAGGACACCAGCCATTTGGGTCTGCTCTGTCATTTGAAAAATAGGGCTGGCTTACACCTGCAGCAGGGAACATTGATTAACTGATTTCCTATCATTTTGCATTACCTGGCTCCAGGGCCTACATCTCGATATGCAGATTTATGTAAAATAGACCTGACATGCAAATGAGCCAGGCCTGCCACTTGTTTTAGTAACTGAGAGGGCTGCATCACTGCTTTCTCCGCCCAGCTGTTCCGCCCACAGCCCGCTCGTTCTCACAGGCTGAGGCGGTCCATCCCCCTGTCCTGCCCATCTGCTCTTCTCTGATCCCAGGCCAGGTGAGACGTCAACCAGACAACGAGGTCAGAAGCTAGGAGGAGGCTAGAAACAATGCTTCCCCAAGAAGTTTGTGGCTGAGTTGTTTGTGAGACACAGAGAAGCGATGGAGAGATAGACAAACATACTATAAAACAGAGAAAACAGAGAGAGAGAAAGAGAGAGACTGAGAGGGAGGTGGATTCAGAGGGGGCTGGGAGACAGCTGCTCATGAAACAAGCATGCACAGAAATGGACAGACAGATGGACTAGGAGCAGACAGAGACAGCGCAGAGTCAGAGAGTGAAAAGCAAAAAGAAGCAGAGACAAGAGACAGGAGAGATGGGGACACTGGAGGGGGATGCTGATGGAGGGGGTGGAGACCAAGAAAGGAACAGATTTCAGAGTTGTTGTGGAGGAAGAAGTGAGGATATAGCAACAGCCTGGCTGTGGGGAGGAGAAGTGAGGGAAAAGTTGACGAGGATGACAGCTCGATGTTGGGGAGTTGGGAGGATGACAGGCGGAAGTGACTGGAGAGACCTGTGAGAACAGACACAGGAGCTTCCCCCTTAGACGCACTGATAACAGCTTGGCTGCCACAGATAGGCAGCATCGCCGCCACCTCATCAACCTTTGATTCGTATCCATCTATATTTGTACACACGTATCTCCAGACACACATGTATCTCAACTGCTCAGGCACACATTGGGTAGAAGAAGCATTCTAGAGCCATCTTAGAGCATCTAGAACAGAAGAGCACCGTCTCTTCCTCAGAGGGTCCAGAGGAAAGTTCACGCCCCCACCTCCTGGCTGTCCCTGGCCCATTGAACAGCCAACGCCTCTGATGCTGCATCTCAGCTGGCCTGAGCCAGCCTCCCCAAGCTCTGTCCTTTGAATATGTTCAATCTGAGCATGAAAGCAAATAAGCAGACAAGTAAGTCAAAAGAGGAAGAGGAAAACCCCTCCTATTTCCACAGTCTCTTTTGTAGGGAAATTGACTTTGTGGAAAGGAGCTGAGCGTAGGCCTTGGGTGGGTGGTCTTGGAGTGCAGCAGGGAGAAGGCCTGGAAAGCTTCCTGTGGCTTTTGGATAATCTCTTCTCCCAGACAAGAGCTCCAGGAAGGGGGCAGGAGGGGGCAATTTTTTAAAACCTAAGGTGGCATCATTGAAGGTACCCTCAGAGACCCCAAAACCCAACATCATCATTTCACGGGAGAGGGAACTGTGACCTGGAAGGTCCATTAGCTTGATCATTGCAGAGTTGGGCTAAGGGACTTATGCTAAGAATGATCGTTTCTTCCAAACTGCCTCTTTGGCATGGATGACCTTTGCTTTCTTTTTCTGTGATTCTTTTGACTTGCCCACATCGGTGCTGGACGCACTCACAGCCCCTTGAAGAGCGGACAGTTATTTTTTCTCTGAGACAGATGAACTTCGCGACATTGTAAAAGTTGTGGGCACAGACCCTCCTATGCACTTTTCACTGATGCCCCGGAAAGACTTAGGGCTCAGTCCCCTTCACCGTCTCACCAGCTGGTACCTGCCAGTGCCTCAGCCACGACAGCCAACAAAAAAGCCCAGCCTAGTGAAGGTAATGGAAGGAGGAGGCATGAGAACGAAATGTTAAATCAAGCTGTAGTCAGAGCTTGCAGTGTGCAGCTGCCAGACCATGGGTAAACCCACAAAACAAAGGAAGATTCCTGCTGGCATTGCTAACAAACCATTTACCCATACCGTGAAGGGAAAACAGAGTCTTTAAGTCATACCCTACACAAAATAAACCCAACCATTCATTCCCTAGGCCAAAAACCATGGAGAACCTGCGGAACAAAGGCTGGGGATTGCCAGCAGGCTTTGTGGCTACATACCTATGACTTTTACACTACATACCCTTATCTTTCACACTGTATACCATACCATCAAAGGAAAATAGGTAAACAAAGTCTTTAAAATGTAATTCATAGAAATGAAGAAAGGTATATAAACTAAACTCCCCAAACAATCAGGGTCTATCTGTCTGTCTGTCTGCCTGTCTTTTGATGTGTCTTTTTTCTTCCAGTCTTTTGTCTCTGTCTCTCGCTGTTCCTCTCTGTCCCTCTCAGTCTGTCTTACTCTGTCTCTGAGAGAAGACTGTGCTCTGTCTATGGAGCATTATTCCTTTTCTAAGAAACTTTCCTTTGTCTCTAACTCTGCTTGACTTCTTTCCTGTCCTCAGTCAAGAACCCTCTCTCTTGGTGCAGGACTTGAATCCCCACTTGGGGTGATTTACCCTGTCCTGCATCAAAGGTGTATTATGTGAGCCATGGGATTTCACCTGGCAGAGATCTGCTTTCAGATGGAGTCTCCAGGAACACAGGTAATCTCTGGGAATCCACCTCCCTTCCCCCTACTCCCACATCTAGAAGTGAAGGTCACCTCCTCAGACTTACATTACTACTTAAGCTTGACCCTGTTTACTGGTATCAGCCAGAGGTCATCTGGCTCCAATCTGGCCTTGTCCTTTGGAGCACTCTGGCCAGCCTCAAATGTCACCTTTGTGTCAACGTCTAGTCCTATGGTTTTTCCTCTTTTGAGGTGAGGGATCCCTTTGAGAATGTGATTACGACCATGAAGTTTCTCCCTGTAATAATGTCCCTATCCATAAGATTTTGCATACAATGTCAGGGGATTCATGGACTCTCCAAAGCCCTCAGTCCAAGGCAGACTACTGAGTCCTCCTGGCATCTTCAGATGCCAGTGTCAATGAGACAAGACCTCAGGGCCCCACCCATTTCAGAGGTTAACAGAACCCTGTTAGGGTTCTGTTAGCCCTAACATTCCAAGGGAGCATTCCAGGACAATGTCTTCTTTCCTTATTTCTGTCTCAGATATTCTTTCCAGGCGATTATTTCCTCCATGTTGAAAGTCCGATCTAAGCTACCACTATGCCCTAGCTACATATCAAGGCAAGCTCAAATGTCACGTAATCCAAAACTCACTTCTACTCTGTCTTAGAATCTCTCTGTCTTCCTCTCCAATAGCACCTCCCCACTCAGTCCGTCAACCTGATTCATTTTGCTCTGTCTCAGGCCAGGGCTCAGCTGAGCATCAGATCCTGAGGTGGTTCCAGAAGATGAGAAGAGACAATACACTCTCAGAGTCTGAAAGCTGGTAAGTCTTGTCCTCTCATCAGCCAGAGGAGATCATGGATGGCCACATTGTCAGAAAAAAGGCCTCCGAGGGCAAGAGTGTGTGGGAGGAGCAGAAAAGTCAGAGGAGAGCGGGGGTAGGGATGGGGCTCAACCAGAGTGAGGATTCTCTCTGTAGATTCCAGACCCTGAGCACTACCCCCACCCCGACCTCACTCCATCCCACCCCCACCTCTCTTTTCCCAAGAGCTGGTGATAGAAGAGGTTGCAAACTCCAGCTCTGGGCCTGGCTGGAGACGCTGAGAGGCCTCTGTGTGAAGGGGTAAGGATGGGAAGGCCGGAATCTCTGGGGGGCCAGGGCAGAGTGGGGGCATGGGAAGTTTTGAGTGGAAGGCCCAGGATTCGGGGTGGGCTGGGGCTCAGAAGAGTGAGAGCAGGCCCCTAGCCAGAGACGGGTCTAGCCAGCCCACGGGGTGGCCCAGGCATCCAAAGTGCCTTTAGATGGAGAAAGCTGCTTAATATCCCCCTGGAAATCAGGAAGTTGGAACCCACACAGCTGATTATGGGGCCAGAGGAGTGATTTCAGGGGAAAGATGAAAAGAATTAAAGTTGGCTCAGGAGGGAGCAGATGAGAGGGAGCTAGGGGCAGGTGTGGAGCTGAGAGGGTTATCTGCAAAGCCCCCACACCCTGATCCCAGTCAGGAGGGCTTCTGGGGGTAGAGGTGAGGAGCCTTGCAGACGTGGAGTCCATGGCTGAGGATCAGGCCTGTCATCTGGAGGAGGTTCCGAGGGAATGAGCGTAAAAGGTAGAAAGGGAATACCAAGGTCTGAAGACCATGAGAGAACTCTCAGAGGGGATATCGAGAGGCCAGAAATAGAGCCTAAGCCCAGATTTCCAGTCCAGGCAGGGCCATTGGAGGGGTGGCTGTGTGTGTGTGTGTGTGTGTGTGTGTGTGTGTGTGTGTGTGCGCGCGCGTGTGCGTGTTGCTGGGGGCATCGGTCCTCTCAGCTATTCCTCTCCTCCAGGCCTAAAATGATCCAGGCCAACATATTTTGGCTGAGCAGGAAAGAAGGACAAGACAGTGTATGGTGGATGGGTTATTGCCAGCAGAATGTATCATCGAGGCCGTTCTGGGATGGAGGAACAGAGGCTATGTCCCAGGAGACCCTAGGTTGAAAGGCAAGGACAGTCCTGGGTAATGGTCTTGTCCTGCTGCAGGTCTACAGAGGAGAGTCGAAGCCAGAAGACAGCTGGGGCTCGGGCAGAGACTCTGGTGATTCCCCTGCTCTGCTGTCTGCTCTAGTCATACATGGGCACACACACACACACCACACACACACACACACACACACACACCACGCAGCCATACTTACTTGCTCTCATATTCCCTCCTCTCTCTCTCTCTCTCTTTTCTCTCTCTCTCTCTCTCTCTCTCTCTCTCTCTCTCTCTCTCACACACACACACACACACACACTTAAACATACATTTAAATAACTTGCAGACGTATATTAGCAAAAACATTCCATCTGGGCTGGGATTTCTCTCATTGCTTTGAATTCCCCTGAGTTTGAACTTGAAAAAAAAAAAATAGGAAGAGGCAAAGATTTGACTAATGTTGAGTTAAGGTTTTTTCTTACCCCTTTCTTTCTTGGTTACTGACTGCCAAGAATTTATGTTTGCAAAAGGAAAAGAATTAACTGTGTTGATTAAGAGGCAAACTCCCTGGAAGTGTTCTCTCTTAACCCTTCGGTGCCCTCTCAGTGAGGGATACTGAGATTCTCTGGAGGCCCAGAACCTTCCGAGGGGTTGATCTTCCCCAAAGGGAACTTATGGAACTTGCCCCTTCTGGTGTGTGAGTGTGCGTCAGTGTGTGTGTGTGCACAGATGCATGGATAAATAGTGTGAGAGTCAGTGTGTGAGCGTGGGAGAGGAGGGTGTGCGTGCGTGTGTGCACATGGGAGTGAGCTTGGTGTCTGTGCATGTCCCTCGGCAGATGTAGGGTATGCTGGGAGTCTCTGTGGCTTGCTGGCTGCGTGGTAAAACTCCATGAAGGTGAGGGGACCTTTTCTTTGACCAAATGAGCAGGAACTGATTTGGCAGGAGCAGGGAGGCAGGGGCGCTGGGCGTGGGGAGGCTTCAGTTGAGGAAGCAGGTTCTTTCCTGATATCTAGCAGCTGTTACCACGAACTAACCACGACCCAAGGCTAACCCTGGCCATTGGTCAGTGTCCTTGCGTAGGGAACAGGAGGGTGGAGAAAAATTTTCCTCCTTCCTGCCCAGCCTAAGCACCCACTCCTTAGCGTCTTCCCTCCCCTTTTCCTTTCCAGAGCTTTTCTGTCCCTTAGGAAGAGCCTGAGATGCATGGCTCCCAAGCTAGGACATCAGAAGGACTGAAGCCTCTGGGAAAAGGCGGAGCTGGAGCTGGGGCTGAGAGGTCTGACCGGATGCATATGCATCCAACTGAACAGAGCTATTTGTTTTTACTGAGTGCTCCACTAAGCTTACTCTTTCCAGACTTCACACAGGCTATTTCCTTCCACCTGGACAGACCTTCCATTCTTCCTTTGTTTAGCCAATTCCTATTTGTTCTTCAAGTCTTAGATGCCACCTCCTCCAGGATGTCTTCCTTGCCTCCATCACTTAGCTGTCCCCCTCTTGCATGACAACACCTAGACACACAGATACGTTCCACATGGTGTGATCCTTATATCCTCTTGTCTGGACCCTACATTCCTTGAGAACAGAGGCACTGTCTCTTCATTCCAAATCCTCAGTGCCTAGCACAGGCTCAGTCAGTGCTTACTGAGTTAGTTTTAAGGCCCTTGACTGCCAAAATCGGTGTTAGTCACTCCACAGTCTGTGATCTAGAGCGCCTTGTATGCATGCCCCCTCTATGGCACTTACCCTAAGATCCTAGGATTATCTGCTCATATACTTGACCCTCTCAATTTTCTGTAAAGCTCTCAGGGCAAGGATTTGGTACCAGTCATCCCAAGGGTCTACCACAGCATCAGACAAATAGTAAATGTCTAATAAATGTTGAATGAATGAAAGAGTAACCAGTGCATAATAAATATTCAAGAACATATATAGAGTAAGCTAACTGTGCCTGTAAAAATTGTTAAGAACAGAGAAGAGACTATGCTATCAGCCGGGTGGAGAAGAGAGAAGGGAAACATTTATTGAGCACCTACTATTTGCCAGCACTGATCCAGCACTGTACCAGGCATCTAGGGGTTATTATTTCACTTTATCTTCTCCTTCATGCTGTGAGAAAGAGGCATTTCCCTCATTTGACATATCAGAAAATTGAGAGTAAGAGAGGTTTAATAATTTTTCAAGGTCACATGGCTGGTATAGGTTAAGCTGGGATTTGAACCTAGGTCTCCCTGAGCCCAGAGCTTCTGCAGCTCCCACTGTTCCATGTGCCATGAAAGATATGAGTTGGGGGTAGTATTTTGATAGATGAGAGGTACATGGCTTTGTAGAGAAGGACCTCACGCCCAGGAAGGTGGCGGACTGAGAGTTCCCAAGAAGGCTGATGCTGGCTAGCTTGTCCCATCAGCTTACATAAGCTACTATGTGACTAGGAGGCAGAGGGAACCAGCATGACAATGACAGAGCAACTGTGGAGGAAGCTGTGGAATAGAGAGCAGTCAAGGAAGGCCTTCAGAAATAGATCTGAAGCCCAGTCTTGAAAAGGCTCCGGGTTAGATTTTCAAAAGGAACCAGTGCAGATGTAGGGCTTGTTGGGTGTCAAGCACTGTACTGAGCACCTTGTTAATGCATTTAATTCTTACAGCAAGGCTACAAGGTGGCTTTTACTATAATCTCCCCAAATACTGAGAGGAAAGTGAGGCCCAGGAAGGTTAAGTAGCTGCCAAGGTCACAGGAATTGATTGGTGACCATGAACATGAACTCTGTTTTCAGAGTCCAGGGAGGGAGAGTGTGGCTATGAATGGCCCTCAATGTGGAGGGGTCAATGTGAGCCAGACTGACAGGCCGAGTCTGGAAATGTGATCTGCACCTGGCTGGAATAGGAGGGTTCAAGTTAAAGGAAAAACTTAAACCCAGGCTGATGAGTTAGGAAATCATCTGAGGCTAGGGAGCACTTACAAGGGGGATGCAAGGACATAGTCTCTGATGGTCTAAACCTTCTCCATGTACATGGATATCTTGTCTTGTTTCAGGGACTTTGGGGTTCATCGACCCTGTACCAGCCCCATTCAGGAATCCCCAAAAGGCTACAATGATGTGGGTTATTCCTAGGCTTCTTCCCCTGGATAACTCTAACCTATTTCCTCTCTTCCCCCCACTCCCCATCCCCACCTGTAAGCAGGGGATCCTGGCTAGAGACAAATGGCAAGCTGGCCTTGCACTTGTTCCTGCTAGACACCTGCTGCTCTAGGGGACTGGGCACATTACTCTCTGTGGTCTCTTCTCTTCATCCATTCAGGGCAGGTCCCCTGGGAAGGGGACTTTGGTAGCTCAGCTCTGACATTTGTCTAATTCGTGGTAGACTGCCACCTCCCAGCTATGCTCCTTTGTGGTCTGGGTGGGTGAGTGTCACTGGCTCAACCCAGCCCCCAGGCCTCTTTCCAGCCAGTCCAGAGACACTTGGGAAGGGTACTACAGCCAAGCTGTGGGTCGATAGAAGACGGTGACGCCCACACACTCTCCTGGTCTTTGTGTTTTTTGTTGTGTTTTTGTTTTTGTTTTTGTTTTTGTCTTGAGCAGGGTGCTTTGTATCAGAACACCAAGAGATGTTTTCTTGAACACCTGTGTTCAAGAAACACTTTCTACCTGGCTTTGGAACTTTGGATCTGGAGGGAACTGGCATCCTGGGACCACCCCTACAACTTTTCTCCTAGCTACTACACAGCAGCCTCCAACCATTATCTCCTCATCTCTCCTCCGGGCAGGAAATCATCTAAAAACATACCCTTGAAACATCCCCTCAAACAGTCCCTTACAACATCTTACAGTCACCAAACATTCTTGCATCCTCAGCCCATGGGACCCTCCTCACATCAGCCCTGTAAGGCAGGCAGCTCAGGGATTATTAGTATCATTTAGAGATGAGGAAAATGAGGTCAAATGGTTTATGAGTCACATTCACTGCACTGTTAGATTTCTAGGCAATGGGACCAGAAGGTAGCCCAAGAGTGAGTGGTGGTGGTAGTGCCGGGATCTGGGTCCATGCCACTGAAGAAATGGAGGAGTCGGAGGGATGGATGATCACAGTTCCTCTGTGACCAGAAAGTCCCACCTTGAGTCACATGCCTTTCCCTGACAGAGACAATAGCTACCTCCCCACCGAGCAGTGATGAATCACTCCTCTTTGCCACCGCCCCGAGGTGCTCTCAGCCAGGCCCTCCTTTCGGCTTTCGTAGGATCTGACTCAGGGTCTGTTTCAGTCGGCAGTATCTGTAGAGCCTTCTGGTGTAAGGTCCACCTCTAAACAAGAGGAGGCATTTGAAAATTATTGGTGGAAAATAAGAAGCCCATGAACAGCATTTGGGCTCTTCGGAGAAAAGAGATAGATAAGGCAACAGAGGTGGTGGCAATGGTAATACTCCATCACATAACAGCATCAACAATTACATCTTGCATTTCTTTAGCATCTGCTTCCAAAGAGCTTTAAGCACCTTCAGATTTATTAGGCTATTTGATCTCATAAAAGTCCCACAAGTGGGTGGTGACAATTGTTATTACCATTTTATAGTTGAGAAAACTGAGGCCCAGAAAGGTGTTAAGTGATTTGCCCAATGCTTTGCCGCAAGGGAGTGAGGAAGCAGGGCTGGGTCTGTTCTGTTTCTAGAAGTTTCTCTTGGTGTTTTGAGCATGGGACTCACGTTTGGTGTCTACGTTCCTATGAGGCAAGGCGTGGGCAGAGGAGGTGACTGGCAGCAGGCTCAGAAAATTTTCCTGCACAGGGTCACTCAGAAACAATGAGTCAGGCATCCTCATGTCATCGGTTTCCTCTCCCGCTTCCCCAAACAGATGTCGGGGCACAGGCTCACGTGTTTCTCGTTCTCAGATCAGAAGCCGAGGATATTTGCACAGTTGCCCCTAAAGGTTTTAGTAGTGGTGGCGCTCTGACAAAGAGGTCAGCGCTTTTATCCTGGGACTTCTGTCCTCCTGACTCACCCATCCTCCGGCCAGCTGTGGGGTTCTCTCTAGCCCTGTCTGTTACCACAGCCTCTGTGCTGGTTTCCTGACCTCCAGTACCATTCCCATCCAATCCTCTCCATGACTGATCTTCCTAAAGCTCTCCCCCTTCTCATAAATCATCAGTAGAGTCCCATTACTTCCAGTCTCCGCGTGGTATGCAAGGCCCCACTCAGGTCCCAAACTGTCTTTCTAGCCTTGGCTCCTCTCCTTGTCCTTCTCTACAAAACCCTGTTTTCAGCCAACACCGTAGGACTTGCCTAGACAAGCTTTGTGTTTTCCCAACTGTACACTTGACTGTCATATCATTCCCCTGGCCTGGAAAGCCACTTCCATCCTCTCTGCCTGGATCTACTCATCCTTCAAAACTTATGACAAATGTGACCTCCTTTGTGAAAACACTTCCGACACCAGGGAGTGTCCTCTCCCTCTTGGGATATCTCACCTAGTATACAGGTCTGTACACAAGCAATCCTCTGGTTGTGTGTTGTGGTGATAGTGTAAAGCTTTGGACATTTGCAAAGCTGCAAAGATTGCAGAATTCTCTAATATCTGCATGTGTGCGTATGCATGTGTGTGTGTGTGAGTGTGTGTGTGCTGGTATGAGAGGTGAGCATGGTTATGTAGAACACCTGAGCACAAAAAAATGGCTTAAATACTTACAGGGTTTGGAATGTGTCAATCACTTCTCTGCCAGTGACCAGAGAGCCAGATGTCTCCCTCAGAGGACAGAGAACACTCACTATAAAGTCTATAAACACACTGAGAGGTAAAAATACTAGAGAGAAGGAGGATGTGAACAAGCGTGTAGTGCCCATTTACTCTATTCCAGGCACTGTGTCAGAGAGGAAATTCCACATGCACACTGAGCTGATCTGACCCTCACAATAACTCTGACAGGTAGGGATTATTGCCCCCACTGCGTGCATGTGTGCTGTTGAGGGTCAGGTGTCTCAGGAAACAGACTTCGAGAGGGAGGCCCATCTGCACAAGGTTGACTGGGGGATGCTCATGGCACAACGGCTATAAGGGAGTCCTGGAAACAGGGCTGGGCGGAGGGAGAGGCTTATGGCAGTAGAGTTGCCACAAGGCCTCAGCTGCTCCCATGGGGCATGCTGAATCTTGAGCAACCCTTCAAAGATGTTCCCCCATTCAGGCGAGAGCCCAGGTCATTTTACCCCCTGGGAAGGGGCATAACTTAGGCAAGACAGCTCCCTTCAGTCAGGGCAGTTCCTTGGGACGGACGGCACTCACCTCACGTAGTACTCCAGACCCGAGAAGTGCTGCCCTGCATGCGCACGGTGCTGATGGCAGGTGGATAACTAGGGCATGACGTCAGTCCTGCCTGTACCCTGAGGCACTGCGCCGCGTGCGGCTTTTGGTCCATCTCAGAAGTCAGCCTGGCCACCCTGTGCCCAAGAGGCATCCTTAGGAAGCCCACACCCAGAAAGTCCCCCATAGCAATCACCCCATGAAGAGAATGGTCTTCCTTTGTATAAAAGATCTAAGTAGATCTGGTTTCGAATAATAGCAGTGAGAACGCAGGTATTGCTAATCTAGTTACTGATGTTTTCGGTTGCTGTCTGGTTCTTACTCATACTTTGGTGAAATCCAAATGTGTATTCAAAATATTTAACAACCAGGAAAACTCCCAGGACAGTCAGAGTGTGTGCTGGCAGCAAGCTTCCCGGCTGACCGTGAATTAGACCTGGTGGCTCTGGGGGACAAGGGTGCATTTTCCCTGAGGGCCATGTACTGCGGAGGAACTCAGGAAAGGCTGCTTCGGAAAACAAAGCTGAGAGAGGCAGGTCTCCTGATTAAACTGGGGATTTGGCGTAGCATCCGAGGTAGAGGTCGTAGTAATTTATGCTGTAAGCGTCTCCATTTTGTGAGGACTGTATCTTACTCAGCTCTGTCTTCATCCACACCTAGCACAGTAAATTTTGTTACATGAAAACTGTGTGACTCTGGGCAAGGCTCCCGGCTCCTCTGTGCCTCAGTGTCTTCATTTACAAGATGAGAGGGTTCCAAACCCTGTTTCTCCTTGAAACAGGAGAATCTGGTAAAGCCCTCTTAGGAGAAGGGAGGTAAGTGGGCCGGGCCCAGGGCCTCTATCCGACTTTAAGCAAAGCAGCTCTCCTTGTGTTTGTTTATGCTTCCATACGGTTTCACTTAAACTAGCATTCCTCAGCTTAAAAACAAAGCCTGGGAACCACCGAGCTGCATGTGCTATCTGAGGTCTCTTACACACAGCTCTGACTTGTGCAGATGTGAGTGAGGGAATGGACAAATAGATGGCCGACAGACTGACTGACTGTATGAATGAATGAATGAACTCTGTTCACCTAGCTCACATAGGCCAGTCCTTGGTCACACTCCCTCTTGGAGCAGATGGCCAGCTGGCCGAGTTGAGAAACTTAAAAACAGCTGGATCAGAGGTCTCGTGATGTCCTGTCAATTGCAGGGTTCTGTCTGCCTCCGCCCCAGCCACCAACACGAGGCCTCCCTCCAGGCACCTCAGGTATCACCAGTCTGAACTGCAGTTGTTGTCTTCTTTGACCCTCCCAATACGTTGACTAAGCTGAAAGAGATACTGACAACAGCAACAGGAGTCACTGGCAGGTTTGGCAAAAGAATCATTGGGTTTTCTCAGTATGTGTCTCGGGGTGTGGCTCCAGGTCTGGCTTGCCTCACCTCTCTTCCATCACAGGGATAGGGTTCCCAGCTTTGTCCTCGCCGTCCCTCCCACCATCCTTCCCCTTATCCCTCCCTTCCTTTCTTCCTCTATGGCAGTGGTTCTCAATATGGGCTGCACATTGGAATTGCCTAGGGGAACTTAAAAATTACCACTGCCCAGAGATGCTGATTTCTCCGTTTAGAATGTGGCCTTGGCAGTAGGAGTCGAAAAAGCTCCCCAGGTGATTATCATATGCAACCAAGGTCGAGAACCACTGGTCTGAGGACATGGAATACAGATCCCGACTTTATTCAGCCTAAACCATTTCTGGCGGTGGGATTCAGATGTGTCTGCTGGATTTGGGGAAGCGTGTGGCATGGCATCTATTAGTAGTGAGGGGAAGGCAAGGGAAGAAGAGGGGAGCGCACTGCACCAGACCCCTGCTCACTCATGCTTGCATCTGAGTCCTGTAGAGAGGGAGGCCTCAGAAGTAGCCGAAGGGGCTATTTTCATAAGGGGGCCTATGTGACTCAGAGAGGTCAGTAGTATTGGTGTTCAGGTGACAGGGTGTGACAGAGTCGGGGAAGGGCACAGGACCCTCTAATGTTCTAGTGCACTGAGGATACTAGGTGGATAGTGGGGCCCTTTGGGGGAGCTTTGAGACAACACCCTGAGCATAGTCAACAGCATTCTTACAAGGCATGCTGGCATCAGAGAGCAAACAGGGTGGGGGAGAGAGAAGACTTGATGAGACACAGCATCCACTCTCACTGACCATCCTATCATGAGCACACGTGGGGCACTCCCAAGAGGTCCCCCAAATTACAGAGTGAGCCTATGGTAGATAGGCACAAGCAGCAGTGAAATCTGGTAATTTCATTGATGGGAGCCTGCCTGGACTTAGCGGGAAATGAGGTCTGGGGACACTTGGGTAACAGATAAAAGCCACGATTGTGAAACTGATAGTGGTAATGGTGTGGTGTGATATGACAGAGGGGTACCAGAGAAGCAGACACTTCCAGCCGCTCTGAAATTGCCCCTTGATTGGTTTAGTCAGCTTTCACTTCTTGCATGAACTCACCACATGATCAGGAACTTCTCAATTCAAGGCTTTTCTGCATACATGTTCTCAATGCAAATTATTTGCTTTACTTCCTGTGCAAGTTCTTGCTCTCTCTTTCTTTTTAAATTACATTTTCTCCTAAATTAGAAAACCTCTTTAATTGTTAGCAGGAGCTGGGGTTCTGCTCCTTGCATGGACAATATCATTAACCATTGGAAAATAAACAAACTGGAAAAGTTTAAGACATTTTCAAACCCTTTGCTTCCCAGAGGGTGTCTGGGGCCCTGGGCAGGACAAGGTTCTGCTGGCCTGGGTTTATACTGTGTTGATGACTTGACCCCTCCAGCTGTGAGAAGGCAAACTGACAGCAGGGTTGTTTTCACTAAACTTCCCAGGATTGCAAACTTGATTTGGAAGGCATTTGCGCTGATTTGCGCTGAGATCTCCAGTGACTGCATCGAGCTTCCTCCTCCGGCAGAGTGCATGATGGGAATGGGCCAGTGGCTCTTGTCGCTGACAGCTGTTGTAAACCATCGCTGTCCTCCAGAGTTATTCCACAGGGCTGGGGGAGGAGAGGGGAGCCAGGGAGGGGTGTGTGTGTGTGTGAGAACATTTCTTTCCATCTTGCTGAAATGTGAGTCTAATGAAATGATAATGAGGTTGTGGCCTTTAAGCTCCATTGAGCTTCTTGCCCGTTGTAATTTTACCCAGAGTGGGGCTAGTTTTTGAAATGATTAAAACTATCGATTCCTAGGCCTGTGTGGCTTGAATCGGAATTCATTAGAGGCCCAGAGGTGAGGGATAAACATTTCTCCCTAGTTCAGCCAGGAAACAGATCCCATCTTGTGAGTGTATCCTGCCTGCCCACCCACCTCTACAGCAGGATCCCTGGAGGCACAACCAGCTGGTGTGGGAACCACTGGCAGTGCTGGCAGACAGACAGTACATAGGATCCAGCCTCCAAAGAGCCACAAGTTAGGAAAGTCCCAAGCATTAGTCCCAGTCCATTTTCCTGAGATCTCTCCCTCAAGTTGTAGGACAGAAATTTTCAGAGTAGGGCCTTGGTTCTATTTTCTTACTGGAGCTGTAACTGAAATGTTTTCTCTGTGAAAAGAAGCACACAGAAACAGAAATGCTCCCAAGTGTGACCTAGAAGAATGCTGAAAAAAGAAACTCTAGCTCGGAGTGGTGGCTAACAATGTGGCCAGAACTTGGATCTCCTGAGCACCGTCTTTCTCAGCATAGAAAGAGGGGTTTCTCCCTCTGATTTTTGTTGGCACCACCATTCTGGCTCCTAAGAACATAAGATTACTCCTTTCAAGCTCCAGTTGAAGTTCTCTCGAGCTGAGACAGGTTGGTATCTTAAAAAAATAACTTTACTTTGACTACAACATGGAGATTCCTCAAAAAAAAAAAATTAAAAATAGAACTACCGTATTATCTGGCAATTCTCCTTCTGGTTATTTATCTGAAGGAAAGGAAAACACTAACTTTACCTGCCCTTTATTGTGGCATTATTTAGAGTAGCCAAGATATGGCAGCAACCTAAGTGTCCGCTGATTGCTATAGAAAATGTACATATATATAATATTATTTGGCTTTAAAAAAGAAGGAAATCTTGCCATTTATGACAACCTGAATGGACTTTGGGGGCATTATGATAAGTGAAATAAGTTAGAAAAGGACAACTACCATAGTATGATGTCACTTATCTGTAGAATCTAAAAACAAACAAAACCCAAAAACCTAACTGGGTGAAGGGAATCAAAAGGTCCAAACTTCCAGTTATAAAATAAATAAGTCCTTGGATGTAATAATGTACAGCATGGTGACTACAGTTAACAATACCGTATTGTATATTTGAAAGTTGCTTCGAGAGCAGATCAGAGCAGACTGGGGGTAGTGTAAATAACCTCAGAAGACAGCGAGGATGCTGTGTTCCACACGCCGTCTGGCAAAAACCCCTCGAACTCCATCGCCATCTTTCTTATACCTAACTGGGTAGCTGTGGTCATAACACACACACCGCAATAATTATATTCAGACCAGAGCATTCAAGTCTGCCTTTAAGGTCACGCACACCATGATCATGTTGACATTCTGGAGATGATGTGATATATTTCCAATTTTCCTGCTTACCTTTCACAAGTCAACTCGGGCATCGCCGTCCTGAAGCCCTGTCTCTACTAGGTGAATGGCTTCTTTTCTCTGACTTCACATCGCACCGTGGGCGTCTAGGGTCCCCCCCCCATATCATTTTTTATTCTTTCCATCTTCTCCTCTGTGTGTTCTCCACTAGACTGTGGGCTTCTTGAAGGCAAAGTTTGCATTTTATTCCTTCTTCATCCCATTACCCAGCACACTGTCGGGCCCATAACATACCTGGCAGATGATTCCTAAGTGAATGAATGAAGAAATGAATCTATGATGGATGTCATTTGATTCTCAGGACAACCTTGTGAGTCAAGCAGGATAGGAATATGAGCTGATTTCCTGAGGGGGAAAAAAAAGTAAGAAAAAAACACAAAACTTCCTGGAGGGTAAGGCCTTGCTTAAGG
This sequence comes from Eonycteris spelaea, assembly GCA_003508835.1. Classification (NCBI taxonomy): domain Eukaryota; kingdom Metazoa; phylum Chordata; class Mammalia; order Chiroptera; family Pteropodidae; genus Eonycteris; species Eonycteris spelaea. The sequence goes on from PUFA01000001.1 coordinate 20,983,817, forward strand.
TCACTCGATTCCTGGAGCTGGCACCAGGGTTGTGGTGCAGGCTGGCAGCTCTGAGAAGCGTGCATTTTGCTGCCCGTATTTGCTCTGAGGCTCATAAGACACGCACCATTGAGAGTCTCTCCTGAGGTGCCTCCTACGCAGGTGGTTCCCAAGTGGTTCATATCAAGGTTCCCTTCTATTCCCCACCTCCCCCCACCCCACTCCCAGCACCTGGGCTTTGAAAGATTTGGCCTAGCAAATGAACTACAATTATGCAGTAATAATGACTCCATTTTTCTCATTTTTATTAATAAAAGACATATGTGACATGCCACTCAGAGCTTTCAGCTGAGAGAAAACGAGTTTCCCCACCAGGTGAATAGGATTCCACCCAGAGGCAGTTAAGAAACTGCCTTTTCTGCTCTGGGCTGGGATCACAGCGCAGCACTTGACAGCCCTTTCCATGGGCCTCCATTGAGCCGGCTGCCTGCCCTGGGTCTCTGAAGTCGGAGGAGACGGGCCATTTCAGCTGCTCCCCGCTTGCCTTCCCGTCCCCGCTGGAGTCAGCAGACCCTGACTTCTGGAGAAGCGTTACTGCGATGTGTCAGCTGCTCCGGGAGAGCCTGGAGTGATGTATTCCAAGAGCTGTCAGGAGAAAGGGTTTATGGTCGGTTAGGAACTGTAAACTCCTTCCCATGGAATTGTCGGTGGAATTTTAATACTCTGTCTCCCTCTGTCTGGGCACTTCCTTCTACTCTTGGCCGGCTCCTCAATGCATATGGAGCAGGGCTCATGTTTGAGGGTCCCCTGGGAGAGCACACGGCTTCATCTGTCCAAGTGTCATGACTGAAAATGGGAGGTGAAGCTCAGACAGGACGCCAGCCTTCCCGCCGCCCTGGCCCCTGTGCCGTTCATTCTCCAGCGCTCCCTTCCTTTTCAAAGCAAGAGTGAGGCCCTGCACAGGCTCGAAGGGCGCAAAAAATGGAATGCTAGCCTGGCTTCTCCTTCTTTTCTTTATTCGGGTGACACACATTGAGGGCCCATCATGTGCTGGGCAGGGAGCTAGAAGCTGGAGAATGAGGGTCACTGTCTCTGTCCTCATGGTACTCCTTCCTGCTGCCATTCAATTCTGATCATCTCACAGGAAAAAAAAAATTGGAAAAAGAGAAAATTAGAAAAAAAGGGGGAAGCAAGAGAGAGGAGGGTGCCAGAAGAAGTCGAAGTCAAGAATGACCTCAAGAGGAAGTGAAATTGAAAACCAGGCACTTTTTATTCTCCAGGTGACTTGTCTACCATATCTATCTACTGAGAATTTCAAAGTCTCTATGTCTTACCCAGACTTCACTTTTGAGTGTCAGACCCACATATCCAACTATCTTTACCTGGCAGTCATAGAGGCAATGAGCAAACTCACTGTTTTCCATAAGCTGTTTAATTATAATCTCCAACTTCCTTCTCCTCCTTCTCCACTAGACTGTGAGCAATTTAAGGCTAGTCTCCATGTCTTGGTTACCTCTGTGTCCCCAGTGCCCAGTGCAGCCCCTGGCACATGGTGGGCAGCCGGGAATATTGTTGAAAAATGAGCAGTACCACTTCGTAGAAGAGGCAGCTTCTATAGGACCAGTTTCCCTAGTTTTCCCTCATCTGTTTTCCCTTGGCTACAACTCTCAAGACAGTTGTTTTTAGTAAAATCAAAATGGAACTGATGAGATTTCTTCATCCCACAGGGAACTCCTTTGACCAATTTGGGGGTGGAAGGAGCTGTCTTTGTGTTCTAAGTCCTCACGCACAGGGCTGGATTTGCATATGTTAATATGGAGAACTGTAGCTATTTAATGAGAAGCAGTGGGCCATGTGGGTGAGCGGAATTCCTCAGAGTATTTTTTTCAGATGTCTTAATTCACTCTCTTTGTTGTATTTCGGCAGATCCAGGTGTTTGGATTGAATCGGTCCTGGGCCCCACTCCCCTCCCCCAAATCTCTGAAACCACAGATCTTTCTAGATGCCAGACTTGGCCTTATAATCTAGAGGGTGATGGTTGGAGGCGCATTCTGCCCACCTAAGGGAGAGATGACCTGAGGGAGATGATGGCCTGGGGCTGGAGGGCCCAAGCCCAGGGATTGGGGGAGGGTATATATCCCAAAGGGGGGTGGGGTGGAGAGGATAGAATTCCAGAGACAAGAACCCTCTATGGAGACAGCCCGCTGGGCTTCCAGCCCTCCATCTGGGTTCCACTAAAAACACATTTTGCGTGTTTCTGTTGTTCTTAAGTCTGGGTTTATTTCAAGGGGAAAATTATAAAGAAACATCTTGCCTCTATTTCAACAGCAGCTTGTGCTTGGGTAGATTCTCAGTTGTCTGGCCTGTTCTGCTTGGAGGTTAAAGGATGGGGCTAGGTGGGGTCCCAGGGAAAGGAGGCCTCAAGAGACTAAGTCTCTAGGCTTGCTTGCTGCTAGTGTCCCAGACCAGAGGGTCTGTCATGGGTTCTTACTTTCCCAGCTGATAGAAACATTGATGGGCAAAAAAAGACCCTTGGAGGTTTGAGAATGAGGGGAGCGGACTGGGGGAAGCACAGGGTAAGGAGAGATCTGCCCAGGCTGTCACACCTGGGAAATCTTCACAAACAGGAAGGCAAGTGAAAGCATCCCCACAGGTATTTGAAAACCTTCGCTTCAGAGCCCAGAGAAGCGTTTGGGTTTTGCCCTGACAAAAAGCCAGAGGGCCATCCTGAAGGACTCAGGTGCTAATCCGTTTGAGAATCCCCAAGGTTACTGAGAGCCCTTGAAGTTGAACCACTCCTCAGAAATGCAAAAAATAAAATTCAGAGCTACGAAGGCCCTTACAGAAAGACCCTCCTACCCCAGTGCTTTCATTTTATAGATAAGGAGACTGAAGGGGAAGCCGCTTACTCAGGCCACACAGTGGATTAGTGGGTAGACTTGTTTTACATCCCAGGCATCAGTGCTACCTGGCCTTTTTGTGCTGTGCTGTTTATGAGGGTAGGTGGGTGGTCAGATCCCCATGGAGGAGCCAAGAGCTCTAATAAACATGCCTATTCATGGACTCACACATACATATGTACACAACATGTAACTGACCCTCAGACTTTGTCAGCAGAGCTTATCAGTATCCACTCCCACAGCCCAACCTGGTTTTCTCCTCCAGGATCATCTTGGACACTCAGGCTCCAGGCAGACACAGGGACTCGGAAGACCATGGTAGATATGGTCTTTGTCTTTGCACAGAGCTAGTGTCAGACACAAAGGGAGAATTCGCAGCCCAGGCACTAGGTCCTGGTATTCACCCACTAGAGAGCAATTCATGCAGAGCCCCCTCTCTTCCCTGGAGGAGGAACTTGCAATCCCTCAGTCGACCGGCTTAGAGAAGTACCTGATTGCCCCCTGGTGGCCAGATCTCACATCTTAAGCCCCTCCCCAATGCTTCAGTCCATTCATTCATCAAATACATAGTGAGCCCCCAGCTGTGGCCAGAGAGAGACTTGGTCAGTAGACAGTAGGAGATTGATATGCAAAGTCACAATTACAATACAGATTGGTTAGTGCTATGATAGAGGTACGCTTAGGGTACAGTGGAAGCTAAAGAAGGGAGGGGAGCAGGTGTCATCCCAGCTTCCAGGCAAGGAGCCTAAGATAGATTCGAGGGGTGTGAGATGACATGCTTCCCGGGCTATGCATAAGCAATCAATAATTAACATTCATTTGACTCTGAGTTTACAGTTTATCAAAATATTGCACTCGTATTTCCTAGTTTATCCTACTAATAGTCTCATGAGTTATATATATTATTGTCTCCATTTTACAGATGAAGATGGTGAGGCTCAGAGAGGCTAAATGATTTGCTCCAAGTCACCATCTTATAATTGACTCTTATTTGATTACTAGAGATTCCAAACTACTCCAAGTGGACCAGACAGCCCATGGGGAGGTGGGTGCAGCAGGCAAAGTTGCATGTGGGGATTGACCACGTCTGCCACAAAAGGATTGGTGAATGAGGGGTTCGAACAACTAAGCGGCTCTCTCTCTCACCTCTCAGAGCTGCACAATGATGCCTGATGGGCCTCACAGGGCAAATGCAAACTGGAGGGTCCGGGGTCTGGTGGCCATGGCACAGTCTCATCACAAACCTGGATGTGATGAACGTGAGAGAGGGACATTTAATTTCCTCTTTCCCACCACCAGGCATGTGGCTAGAGCAGAGCTCTGGAGCACAGCGTGACACGGTGAGGGCCTTGCTAGATGGGGTCCATGGAGCCACAGTAAGGTTGGCTGGCTTCTGGGTGGGGAGCACAACTCTACGAGGAGCTTCATCTTTCACACTCTGCTCACTGCCAAGCACAAGCCGCAGGTCCCAGGGGATGCCCTGTTACAGAGGAATGAAAAATCCGGTGCAGCTATTTAAAAATTAGCAGAGCGAAGTGGCCGACAGCACTGGGGCACAGTCCAGGCAATATCTGGGAAATCATCCACCACTGTCATCCCTGGAAAGAGAGACCTTGCATTCCTGGCTGATGGGGGCTGTGGGTCCATCATCCTCGTGCCCCAGAACTAGTTCATCTAGGGGTCCTGCGGACACCTTTCCTGAGTGTTGCAACAACCCCAGTGCTGCCCCAGGGTCCAAGTCCTGTCACTCTTGGCTTGGAAATCCAATTTGCTTCTCGATTGCTCTCCCTCTCACTTCTCCCCACAGCTTCCCTTGATGGGGCATGACCAGTGCCTCAATCCCACCTGCTGGCTCCCTCGGGGTGGGTCTGGACCTCAGGCCTTCGGACATCTCATCAGTGAGGTGTGCTTGGGTAGATTAAGGAGCTGCCCCTGGGAAGGGGCTGGAAAAGGCTGAGGGGCAAGAGCTGGGATAGAGAAAGCCCCTGTTGTGGTGAACCACCAAGGGGGCTTTAGTGCGAGAGGCCATGTGCAGTGGCCTGCTGGGCCCACAAGCTGGGCTGCTGTGCGTGTCCACATTTGGGGGAGAGATAATGTGAAGATAATGTGTACCTGCCCCCAGAGTCTAGGCCCATGTGTTTTCTAGTGAGCTAGGAAATAGAGATCCAAGGAAGCCATGTGTTCTAGGAGCAGGGTTCAGTGAAGGCCTTTTGGACCAAAGAAATTGGCAAGGGTGGAGATTTTAGATTCAATGAACCTTCACTGACAGGCTACCGTGGACCTAACACTGTGAGAGGTACTTGCTTGTATTTAATCCCATTTAATCAGCCCATAGTTCTATATGTGACTGGCCCCAGGTCACAAAGCTAGTGACAGTACTAAGATTCAAACCCAGGTCTCCTAATTCCAGTGTAGGTGGTTACAAGAGCATCTTTTGACATTGCTAATTTCTGGACATGATGTGCAGATGCCCAAAACAGTCAAATATTTGGGAAGCCAAACATCCAAGGGAGGGAGTGCCAGGTATTTTTATGTAAGCAGATTGCCTCTGCCATGGAGTCTGATTCCCTGCCAGCTTTGCCCTATCCCAGGACACATATTCTCTGTCATGCATTTGGTTTTGTTAGTGCTCCAAGGAACTAAATTTTCATGGGCTCCATCACTCCCCAAGCATAAAAATGTGTCTCCTCCATTTTTCCTGTTAAGCAGAGTTAAAGAATGAACTAAGAATCTTGGCCACCATTAATGTCACCGCCTGTAATTATTTACATCCCCTTTTTTCCTGAGTCATTTCAAAAAGCTCTTATGATGCCTTTAATCCCCTTTGGTAGAGCGATTCCATTCTCGTCTCTCCCAACCTCCTCTCTCCTGAATGTCCCCCACCTCCCCACCCCCACCACAGAAAGCTTTAAATAATGCAGCAAATTCTTGTTTCATTTCCTTTTCTCTGTTTCCAGATGGATTTTTCTCCCCAGAACATCCCTGGGAATCATTCTGTCAGACGCTTCACTGGATGTCCCTTGGTCTTTACACTCATCCATCCCCTTCTAGCCTCCCCCTCCCAACTCCCCCGAAATTGCAATTTGCTGTTTTAATTATAGTTTCTCTTGCCACACTTGAGGGGTTTTCCCTTTGCAGTCCTCCACCTCGTTTAGATTTTAATCCTTTCTTTCAGTGCAGAGAATTCATTAAGATTTCTAGATTCCTCTAAATTTTCTTCCTTGATGGTGAATAATTCTTCTTAGTCTTTGTATGATTCTGATTGTTCAGATGCTAAATTAAGCTGCTGAGCAGTGGGGCCAGGGTGCCCATGTGCACTAGGGGCCCCATCCAAGTGCAGATTGAGTCACCCCTCTGGAAATAGAGTGTGCCTGGGTCTGTCTGGCTGCTGCAGTCTTTGAGCTCACTGTCTCCAAGACCTGACCATGGCCCGAGGGCGGCCAGCAGCATGCCTCTGCCTCCCTGGCCAGCTGGTAAGAGCTCCTGGGACTGTTTGCCTTTGGGTTCTGTAAGTTGTTCTTTGCAGGTTGGGCCAGCTGGTCCTGACTGCAAACCATCTGGGTCACTGTTTCCCAAGTGCCTGCTGGGCCTGTAGGCTGAGGCTGCACCTAGACGTGAGTCTGGACAGGAAGAGAACGGGGAAGTGACCTGTGTGACTAGGAAGTTGATGAGGACTTCATTCAAAGGGCAGGACTGGAAAGCAGTTCTCCGATGATGCATTCCAGGCATAGAGGCTGAGTTACTCACACCACAAAGAGGAACTGCTTGAAGGCTGCCACCCATCCTATTTGGGCTCACATACCTATGCCTGTTCTGTCCTTCAGACAAGTATGTGGGTGCGTACTAGTGAAGGTCATTTACTGTGGGAGTGTGTGAACTTCAGTTTTGAGCCTGGCTTAATCAGAACCATGGGTGCTCCAAGGGGACCTACAAGTCCCTGGGAAAGGGTGATACACTTACAGCTGTGTAACCTGGGGTGGTCACATTACCACCCCCCAACACACACACACACCCCACACCTCCCTCCCCTGCCCCCCACCCTGCAACATGCTTGCCAAACTTCAGGGCCGATTTGATACAATGTCCACAAAAGACCACCAATAGGCAACACTGATATTATTCCACAGCTGAGGACATTCTCTTGTTCATATCCTTTCATATTCTGAAAGGGATTTGAGGCAAGAGACCTAGCTGGAAAACAGACAAAGGGAAAATGATTTTGAGATCCTAAAGTACAAGATAAGGTCTGAGATTGTCTCTAGTGGGAGTTAATAAAGTAAACAGGAGGGTGGTCCTGTAAAATCATGTGAGTAAGGAGGATCCAGAGGCTGAGGCCCTCGATAGCCTGGTTTTTGCTTTGACATGGGCAGCTGATGTCTTCTTAATCTTGTGTAAAATGTGAATATAAGCCCCGTTAGAAAAGTTGCTATTTTTATTGATCTGTTAAGAATCAGTTGAAGTCCCACCACTGCTCTAAGACAAGTACCCTGTTCCTGCTTCTAATCACACTGCTATTTCTAAGTCTCCACTAGGCAGACAGCCCAGAGTATCCACTCCAGGGGCACTTCACATCGTGCCAAGAGAGAGCCAGCCGACCAGGGAGACTCTCAGGTGGTCTGGGGCCCTGAGGGATGAGTTCTTGTCACAGTGGGGATTTTAGCTGGGCTGGATGTAGGGAAGGCAAGGGGTACATTTCCTCTGGGGAAGAGGGCATGGACAATGATGGAGATGGGAGAGAGTTTGGTTATGGAGGAAGATTTAGAGGTAGGTCTGTTGAAAGGGAGGGTGTCTAGAAAGGGGAAGCAGGAGGTGAGGTTGGAGAGGTGGTGGTGCCAGATCCACGGAGGACTTGAGTGCAGGGCGAAGGACGCAGGGTTGTGTCCTTACCAGGACACTCCAGAGAAGGCGTCTGAGCCCAGGAAATGCAGCATGAGAAGCAAGGGCCTGGACTAGTGTGTATGGCATAGGAATGAAAGGATAAGTAGTAAGTGAAATGTAAAGGACATGCCAATAGGAGGGGCATAGCCCAAGAATGGGAGAATTGGAACGTTATGAGGCGAAAAATGCACTAGGTACAGGTGACATTGGTACTTTATATTTCCAGAAAAATTCCTAGGAGGGAACTGGTTAGTCAGGTTAGTTATTGCTGTCCAGCCCCTGCTAATTCATGCAGAAGAGCAGCAGAGAGATTTTCTACAAACCTTCCCCGGGAAACAGCAGATTGAGGTAGGTAGGGGTTAATGTGGTCTGCAAATAAACTGAAGATTAATCCTCAACAGTACTTAATGCAGGATAAAATGTGATAAATTATTCACCTCGTACAGCGTAATAAGCAGGTTGAATCTGCGGCACTAGGCCTCTTGAGCTATACTTTACACTTAGGTCCTCCTCTTATTCCTCTTATTTAATCATTTTCAGAACACCTGACTTAAATAGGTGTTTCAGCTCCCATTTTTTTCCCTGCAAAAATAAATTAGATCATACATTTGCCTCATGACATTCTGACACTTACCATATTCTTACATTAAAATAAGCATGATTAGAAAGAAAAGAGCTCAGTAATTAGGCACAAGAGAAAGCTGAAACACACTTTTCCTAAGGTTACCCCTTCTGGTCTTCATGGAAGAAGAAGGTCTGTTCTACAGAGAGGCTTCAGAAAGCTCATTTGCATATGGGATACTCCCAATCTGTGGTTTATCAGAGGGAATTGGATCTGTTTCTTTAGAGCTGACCGGGTTTGTCTCTCCTGCGGAGTGGGGTGTCTGGGTAGAGGTTCTCATAGCCCTCTGGGGTGTCTGTCAAACATTCATGTATTGTCATGAACGGGCTTTTGTAGCCAACAGCCTCCCACTCGTGGGCAGCCTTTCAATGGCTCTAATCCATGGCAGCTAATTGTCCAGAACAACAGCAGGGGTGGGAGGGTAGGGTTTGCTCTACCTTCCTCGGGCAGTCTCCCCAACAGGGCACGAACTTTTATAAGTAGAAGTTTGTCTATGGAACTTAAAGGTGGTGGGGGAGTGCTCAGAAGCCACAGAGGAGGGTAAATTAAGGCATGGTTGGGACAGGAGAGAGAGCACAGAAAAGGGAGGAGGGAGCCTGCCAGGAGGTGGTGGACTCAGGAATCAAGAACAAAGGGAGAAGTGGCCCCTGGAGAAGGGCAAACTGAGGTGGAAAGTGGGGTGTTTTGGGGCAGGGAATAGCTGGGGGTGGGGACGGGAAGGGGGCAGGGAATAGCCAGGGCTGGCAATGGAGCTTTGGGACAGAGTTAGGGCTCTCAGAAAGAAAAAGAAGCCGGAAAGGAGGCACATGGGAAGACATCAACAAATGAAAGAGTGTCAGGAATAGTGTGGAAGGCAGTCTCTATCCCCAGCCATTCTGATGGACCCAGCTAAGGGTCATTTAACTGCACTGCCATCTGTTATTCCTAATCTGCTTCTTACGGTGTGAAGCAGGACACAGACACTAACCAATATGTAGTTCCCAGTTTCTTTATTGCACGACTCTCTCTGTAAAGTACTTGGCAAACACAAACTGCTTCCTTCCTTCCCCACCCAGTGATGTCCTGGGTCTGCCCCTCTCCTCTTTAACAGCCAGGCTGAGCAGGGCATTTGTGATGTTTAATTATAAATACAAGACAGATGGAAACTATTAGAGTCTGTAAAATGCCAACAAAGTGGTGGGCTCTTTTTCTGTCAAAAATAGGGTTTTAGTGGCCTGAGCAGCCCATTCAGCAGATCTAGTGAGTGTGACTGTGGCCCTGACCAGTTGCTTCTGAGGGAGGGGGCCGATATAGAGAGGAGTGGCTGGGGCACAGTGCTGGAGCCTTGTTTTGCAGAGGGAAGCAATGGCAGCAAATGTTTAGAAGCAAGTTTCTAATGGATATTCAGCAATGACTATGAAAATTCCAGATTTATTTGGGGGGTGGTTACAGTTCATATATGCTACATTATATAAGAAATCAGAAAAAGAGAGCAGCGCAGCTCAGATTTCCCAATGGCTAAGAAAAGCCGGTAATACTATGATTTCTACCACAGAGGCAAGAGGCACCTGCTGTGTTATGTATCGTGGAGGTAAGAATGACTGAAGGAAGAAACTCGGCATGCCTTTGGGGAGGCTGGAAGGCAAGCCCAGGGGGAAGGGAACATCAAGCTGCAGCCCACCCCAAGGCTGCTCAGAACACGAGGAGGGTGTAGCTGACTGGGTTGCCAGCTTGGACCTCCCACAGCCCCACTTCAGCTCTCTGAGCAGGATCTTTGGAGCTTCCCTGTTAGTGCTGCTTAGAAGTGGATGGTGAGCCTGATGTCAGCACCAGGCTATGGCATGTTGCCTTTCCACCATCGGCATGGAAGGGAGGCCCTCTGCTCAGACTCCCCTGGGTGAGACAGTGCTGAGGACAGACAGTGGCAGTGCAGAAGCCTGGGTGGTGCATCGCGGGTGGTGCATCGCTGGGCAGAGGGGCCGACAGGCCACTTTGGAGCACAGTGCAAGAGAGCCATGACTTGGGAGAAAACGTTTTCAGCATTCCCTCTCCGTGCAGGCCTTCTGACTGTCTTACTGAAGGCTGGTCTTTTTTTTTTTTTTTTTTTTTTTTTCATTTGATCAATTAAATGGAATCAATATTTACTGAGACCACATTTAAAGATTGGCCCTTAAGGATCGCCCAGTCCATTGAGTCCAGTCTGAGAAACAGACTAGTGAACTAGTCATCTCATTTTAAGTGCATGATGGACTTTTGAATGAGGTACATGAATGACATAGAAGATGGAAGAATTTAAGGGATAAATAATAATTTAAAAAAACCAGCAAGCATTTATTAAGTGTTTATCATGTTTCAGACACAGTGCTAGAGGCTTCCATCAGTAAACTCCCTTAATTATCAGAAAAACCCAATGAGGTAGGTTCGGTTGTTATTCTTATTTTACAGGAGTGAAACCAAGCACAGAGGGTTTAGGAAAGTGACCCAAGTTTACATAGCTGGTAAGTGGGAAAGCAGGGCTTGATGCCACTACATGCAACCGACTTGCTACGATGTTAAATGAAAAAGGAGTTCATGTGGGAGAGAAGGTGGAGGAAATCATTGCTGGCAGAGGGAAGAGCATATACAAAGCATGGAGGCATGAGATCACATGTCCTGGGAACGATATGTAGCTCAGTTTTGTAGGAACATGAAGAGCAGTTCTGAGTGGAATGTGAGGCTGGAGGAGCAGGCAGGGGCCAAGCCTTGTGGGGTCTGAGAGAGCTTAGACTTCACCCTCTTGTCATAAGGCACTCTTAAAGGGTTCTTAGAGGGAGGGTCGCAGAGTCAGATACACTTTTAAGAAAGACCGCTCTGGCTGCGGAATGAATTGGGGTGATGGGAGCGGAGGGGTAGTTGGTAGGCTATTGTAATAGTGAACAAGTGAGACAATGAGGAACCGAACTAAGGCAGTGAAAATGGACATCTTTTGGAAAATTTTTTAGAAAATGGACTCAATAAGCCTTGGGGTTAACTGAATGTGAGGGATAAAGAGATGGGTGGTGGGAAGGATGAGCTTAGGTTTCTGGCTTGACAATGGCTGTGGTCACCAGTCAGGGTAGAAAGAGCAGGTTTGTGAGAGGGTAAAGGTAAGGAGCCCATGAGTTCGATTTTGGCCATACTGCTTTGGGAGTACCTGAGGGACTTCCAGGTATGCAGAGAGCAGCAAGCAATTGGATACACAGATCTGGATGACCGCTGGCCACCATTCCATCTTCTGTGCCCCATCCTACAGACAGTTCTTCACTGGGAGTGCAACGACAGGAAACATTAGATGATGGAGTTGGCAAGGCTGAGCGTGATTAATGTGGAAGAAATGAAGACGGTATTTGATGGCAACGGACCCAGACTCTCAGACACAGCAGAAAGTGATCAAAGAGGCTGGGATAAAGGTGGTAATGGATGCTCAGAATCTTCACTCCACTAGACAGTAGGACTCTTAAGTGATCTGAAGAGAGAAGAATTCAATAAAGGCACACCTGTCTTTTATTTTTAGTGTCAACTTTTAATTCAAGACAATGAAATTTGTTGAACAGTCAGATGGATTGATTCAACATTTATTATAAACACTTACTGTGTGTCAGGCACCTTTGTAAGAGTTGGGGATAGAGGAGTAAAGGAAAGAGACAAAAACCTCTGCCTCATGGAGCTTGCTTTCTGGTGAAGGAAGGTGAGGAGACAAATAAAAAACAAAAAAGATATGAAATATATAATATGTGGGTATCAACGAATTTATACATCATCTTCATGCAAATTAGGGAAAGGCCACTCCTCTGGGCTGTTGCAACCCTGTGCCCAGGCGCAGGGCTTGGCGAGCTCCTTCAGACAGGCATCCAACCTGCACAACTGTGCACGGCAGCCCTGTGTCGAATGCCAATGGCACAATGAAGAAAATTAAAACAAGCCAAGGAAGACAGGTGGTAAAGGGGAAAGGGTGTTGCAATTAGAAAACTGAGAAAGCCTCAATGAGAAAATGCCATTTGAACAAAGACCTGGCGATCGGTGAGTAAGTAAGCCATGTGGCTGTCTGGGGAAAGAGCATTTCTAGGCAGGGGGAACAGACAGTGCAAAGGCTTGAGACGAGCATGCTTGGAACATCTGAGGAGCGGCAAGGGGGCCTCAGAGAGCAGGGGGGTGGCTGGAGCAGGGAGAGCACGGGGGGACAGAGTAGGAGACTGGATCAGAAAGGCAGCTGGGGGCCAGATATTGCCGCAAAGACCATTGGAAGGACTTTGGCTTTCACTCTGAGTGACATGGAAAGCCTTTGAAGGATTTTGAGTGGGGAGGGGGTGGGGGACATGATTTGACTTACTTTTTAATGCGCTCCATCTGGCTACTGGGTTAAAAATATAGTTCAGAAGGAAAGAATGGAAGCAGGGGACCACAAAGGGAGCTACTGCATGACCAAGGTGAGAGGCGATGGCGGCTCAGACTAGGGAGTCTGGAGTGGAGGTGAAGAGAAGTGGTCAGATTCCGAATATATTCTGTGAAGCCAACAGAATTTGCTGATGGATTGGCTATGGGATGGGAGAGAAGAATGACTTCAAAGTGTCTGACTTGAGCAATGGAAGAATAGAGTTGCCATTTATTGAGAAAGATAAGGCTGCAGGAGGCAACATAATCGGGCATAATGTCAAAAAATTTAATTTGAGCCCTGATGTGAATGTGCAAAACAGCCCTCCCCTGTAATAAGCCTTCACCCTTGCAGCAACCCCAAATTACAGAGGACCAAACGGAAAGCCAGAATAATGTGTTTGAATCTTGCCCAGATAATAAGTGACAGAATTAGGACTCAAAAGGGTCTGTGTGACTCCAACACCCATGCTCTTTGTCCCCAACCACATTATCTAAGAGAATTCCTTCTCCACCAAGGGACACGACAGAAACTAGACCACGAGCAGAGGCTGTACCTCTTTTACTTCTGTATCCCCAGTGTCAGAATTTGGTTGAAGGAACTGGTAAATAACATTCTCAACTCGATTTTGGAAGCTGTTGAGAAACAGATATGAGAGTCATGCCGATAAAAAAAATCAGCTTTATCTTTGATAAACTTAGGGTGGAGGATAAGACTTGAAGCACTGTCACAGTGGGCTTCCTGCTATTGGTTTCACTAGCTGAGCTGACAGAGCTTGGACACTGCAGGCCCTTCCTGGAACCATCACCTGGAGAAGCAATCCAAATGCCGGTATCCTGCCTGCAGACCAGCTCCAAGAGAGAGAAAGGGAAAGGGATGTGCTTTGCATGCTCAGGTCCTTCTCTTAAACTCACTATCAGATAAATCACTTCTCCCACAAGGAACAGGAAAATGAAGGCACCCTGTATCTCTACCCAAACCTGGTATATAATAAGTGCTCAGCAGATGTTTGCAGAAAGTTGTTTTTTTTTTTTTAATGGCTAAAATACAAGCAAGCACCTACTATATCATGCAGACTCTAGAAGGCACTTTACATACATTCACATTTACTCCACTATAATCCAGTGAGGTAGGCACTATTTTTATTTCCATTCTACAAATAAGTAAATGGAGGCATTGAAAGGTTAAGGTTGACTTAGGGTGGAGCCAAGGTTTAAACCAGGCAGTTTGTCCCAGAGTCAGACCACAGAATGAGTGCATGTGCACGCCTCACGTGCTGGTGAAAATCCCATGTGATGAGGTCAGTAGACATACTATTAGACATTAGTATGAAGTGTGTTGGGAACTAGATGGGTGACCAGTTAGTTCTGCCTGGAGTTGGGGTGGTGACAGAAGGAATCATGAGTAGTCACAGAAAGAAGGTGAGAGTTGACATGGGTCTTGAAAGACAAGAAGAGATTTGTCAAAGGGACAAGATTAGGGGAGGAAGGAAATAGTATTTTAGGTAAAAAAGGAGCTTGGGTGAAGACCCTGAGACTTGAAGAATATATGGTGTGTTCGGGGAATGATGAGTGGACCAGATTGCTCAAAATAGAGATCCCCAAATGGCAGCCTATCCTCCAAATTCAGTATGAAGACATGAGTACAAAATATACTCATGCATTATATAATGTATATTTATTTATCCCAACATTTAAAAATTGGGTGATTTCACATAAAATCCTGGACTTTGGGCTTTTCTTGAAAAATCAAAGGATAACCCTAGGTAACCCTAGGCTTGAGCTCCCATATGGCCACCTTTGTTGAGAGCAGAGAAGCTGCTGCCTCCTTCAGATGGACACGTGCTCCCTGCCACTTCGTCTCACTCCCCAGCACCTGCCTGCATTACCCATGTATTTAACTAACCTTCCTGGTTCCTGTGGGCCTTTGAGTTAACAACCCTTGGGATAGATGCTCAGACTGAGATTTGAAGGGCCTGTTGTGCCATGCCAGGACTTTAAATTTATCCTGAAAGCAATTGGGAGTCTTTGAAGGTTGTTAGAGGCTTGCACAATCAGATGAGTACAAAGACAGGGTGAATGGGAGAGACACGGAGGCAATGTTGAAATTATTAGGCATGAGGGTACCAATGGATTTTCATGGAAAATTTCTCTTCTGCCCAAAGCCGCTGTTGTTCCAGGAGAGTCACTATTGTGGGCACTAAACTCACAGCTAGAAGGCCTGAATTAAAGAAGGTTCTCCTTCTTTTTAAATGCTGTTACTCCCACCTCTTTAGTAAGTCCTATCTGTTTAGCGAAGAAGAAGAAGAAAATAAGCACAAACCCAGATCTAAGTCCCAGATTTGCCATTTGCTCTCTGCATCTCTGATAAGTTACCTAACTTCTCTGAGACTCAGTTCTCTCAACTGTAAAGCAGGAATAACTACCTAATTTGCAGAATGGTCCTTAGCATTCAATGAAGAAAGGTGTTTGAACATGTTTGTAGATGGTAGAGGTCCTAGGGAGAGTAGAAGATTCCTGGGATTGATCTTATAAGGAAGACCCCACATGTGGGGTTTGGCTCTGGGAATGTTGGACATCTAGAGGTGGCACAAACTCCCAAATAGCTGGGGTCCTGCCATCCTGGGACTTTTACCAATGACACAGGCTACAACCAGCTTCATGGAAAAGAGTGTATGCATAAGGACTTACATCTCCTGCTTATCCCTGCTTTCCTCTGCCCCAACAACACACACACAGAAACACACACACACAGAGTTTGGTGCAAGGGCAAAAACCCAGCAAAAACCCAGTATATAATCTGACCATTTGACTCTGGGATTGGGGCAGGCCATAGGGGGTCTAAATCTCCTGTGTCCTGCATACAGCGTCATGATGACTTAGAGGCAGAGGATGCACAATCAGTCGGATTTCAGCCTCTCCTCTCCTCTCTCCCTTCTCTGCTCTGCTGCTCCCTCCTTTCCCCTCTCCCTCACTCTTTCTCCAGCCCTGCCATCCATCACAGCTCTGTGCCCGTGCCCTCTGTGACCGTGTCTCTCTGCAGCACTACTTTCGCATTTTGATGTTAAAACAATATTTTACCCATTATATGACAGCACTTGGAGCCTTTGCAAAGGGCTTTCACATCTGTTATTTCATTTGATCCTTGCCAGGTCGCTGTCAGGTAGGCAAGGAAGGTATTATTAGCAAGGGTGATAGTCAAAATATTTAACAACCATGCACTATGGGCCCAACCAATTGGAGTAGATGCAGGCCATAAGACTGAAAGTGGACCCTGGAGGTGTCCTCCCTTGGTGGTGGAAGGTCTGGCGGTGGAGTGGGGACAGTCCCAGAGTAGAGACCAGGAAGGCAGGGGTAGAGCCGGGGCAGATTTGAAGGACGCAGGAAAATGGCTTTTTACAGAGCAGTCTGGAAGCATTTCTGTTTTTCAAGCACATATAACTTTACCAGTGCTTACAATTGACTGTGATTATCAGCTCAACTATGCCGATATGAGAATTGAGGTCCAGGGAGATAAGTAATTTGCCCGGGTGAAAAGAGGACCAGACGTTGGGTCCCTGGCCCCTGGGGCAGAGGTTTTACTACCACTTCAGAGCACAGGCTAAATGCAAGGGCTTTTGTTTACATCACATCCTCCCCGGGACAGCACAGCACAGCAGCCTTGAACAGGATGACTGCAGCTCTTGAAATTTGATC
Source organism: Eonycteris spelaea (assembly GCA_003508835.1). NCBI lineage: Eukaryota > Metazoa > Chordata > Mammalia > Chiroptera > Pteropodidae > Eonycteris > Eonycteris spelaea. The sequence goes on from PUFA01000001.1 coordinate 21,000,260, forward strand.
TCTGAGCTCACACTTCTCTTCACACGTCTGTCACCAAGTCTTCTTATCTACTCACTGTCTCCTCTGTCTCACCTTCAGACGTGTCATCATTCTGCCCCCAAATTTCCTCACTTGACCTTCTCACTGATGATCTCCACAGATTCCCATATCTGCCGTTATCTGACTGATTATTTCCAGAAACTCCCAGTGGCCCTCACCCCTCTCCTGAGCTGCCCTTGAATATGTCCCCCAGGTGTCCTAGTTATTATACCTCAACATGGCCCAAAGTGACCTCACCACCTTCTCCTCTAAAACCTGCTCTCACAGGGCTTGTAAATGGCAGCACCGTTCTTCCAGTCACCTAGGCCACATAGGACTCATCTGGCAGACCACCTGCGTGCAAGTGCCCCAGGATGGCTGTCCTGCTGCTACCTGATGCTCTCAGAACCCCCTAGGAAGAACAGTTCTGGAGTTAAGATTGAGGCTGGGGTCTGATCTCCTGCAGCCCCTTCCTACCCTAAGGTCATGACCCTATCTTCCTTTGCACAGGCTTGTTTGTTCTTGGGTAAACATAATTTTAACTTTTATTAAACTAGTACATATACAATGTTTAAAACGCTTAATAGTCCTACTAAGTATATAATGAAACAAATTGCTGTCTGCTTCATTTCTCCCCACTTCTGATTCCTACTTCTCAGAGGTAATTGTTTTCTTTTCTTTCCACCCCCCCCCCACTTCTTCTGGTGTTTGCCTCCATTTTTGTAAAGGAGGTTAAATTTTGATTTTGCTATTTTAGACAGTATCTATTGACTGCTATCTCAGATGCTGTTAGTGCCCTGCCTGAATCTCTTAGACCTTTCCATGCACTTTGCTTTCCCCACTTCCAGCTGCCAGGGTCCGCATCTCTATAGCAGAAGGGTTTGGGGCTCTGCTCTCACACACAACAGGCCGACCGACAATGCAGGAAATGAGAATGCCGTCTCCCCCACCCCGAGCAGTCCTCAACTAATAACTCTCAGGGTTGACGTGTAAATACTTCAGCTGCCCCCCCTCTCAGGTAGAGTACTTCTGAAGCCTGTGTTTTGCCTCATTTCCCCGAGTATTCCCAGTGGGATTAAGTGCCTATCACCCACAGTGCTGTCCGATGTAATCCCACATTCCTTGCTGGTTATTTCCTCTCTTCTATATCACTTTCCCAGTTCTCTATGAGTGTCCCCTGCACTCCCCAACTAAACTGTACTTGCAGGCAAATCCTTGTCTCAGGGTCTGGCTTTGGGAAAATCTAAACTAAGACCACTTCCATAGGAATATGAGGATTTATTTCTCACTGTTCCTTTTCCTGAACACACACGCACGCACACCCCCCTCACAACCACCGCCACCACCAGTACCCTGCAGTTTCTCCATATGGTTGAAGCATGATTTTAGTTAAATCAACACTCAACATTTACATTATTATTACTATGTCAATACTTGCCCACAGCTGACTGACATAATAAACTATGATTACATTTCTGTTTTTAAATAGCATTTTCCTCATAAGTTAATAATTGCTTCTTTTTTTTCTTTGCTTAGATTTCTATGTACTTATCATTAATTCATCCTCAACCTGTCTTACGGGCTCAAATATATAGTTAAGTAAATCATGTTATATATACATATGTTCTCTTATTGTCTTGGAAATTTCCCTCCTGAAGCCTGAGGTCTTCCTGTTCCAATCTGGATTAGTTGCTTTCCTAGTTTACTGCACAACTATCATCCTGGGGCTTCCTTCATCATCTTTCTGGAAAGTTCTTTAGTCTTTCTCCTTTAGTCTTAGGTTCTCCTCTTTTCCTGGGTCCCATGTCTTCTTTCTTGGTTTGTTCCTCATTACATCCTTTAGTAACTTTATGAAAATGGCTACATCAGAGAAAAATTTTCAAAACCTGGAATGTTTGCAAATAACTTTATGTTTTATTGAAAACTATGTGAAACATTTCGTACATGGTAGTTTCTCAGATATAAAATAATTCTATATATAACATTTTCTTTCAGAATTTGGAATAAATTGCTCTATTGTCTTCTAGCGTCCATCCAGCATTGCTTTTATTTGTTTTGTTTTACTTTATACAGTAATTCATTTGAACAATATCTTTAATATTTATGAATGGATTGTTTTACTAGCTGTTTTATAATATGCTTATACATTTTATGTTTAGAATGTTTGTGTATTAATTCCACAGTTTTGTATTTTATAAATTCTTTTTGTTACAAGATTATTAGGTATGTTTTTGGATTTATAAAATTCACCTATTTCAAGTGTACAATTTAATGATTTTTTAAAACTAAATTTACCAAGTTTTACAACCATCATCAAAAAACAGTTTTAGAACATTTTCATCACCCCACTAAGATCTCTCATGCCCATTCAGCAATGCTTTTGAGAAGCCTGATACATTTTGAACCCCAATCCTTTGTATGTGACCCAATTTTTCTCTCTATAAGCTTTGAGGATCTGTTCTTTATTTCTGATGTCTAAAATATTACAGTGATGTACCTTAATCTGATTCTTTTTTTAAAAACTATCCTGAAAAATGTTTAATTATTACTTCAGCAATTATTCTTCAACTTTTCTCAGTCTCCTCTTTCTGGAAACCCTGTTGTTCTAGTTTTAAGTGTTCTGGACTAATCCTTTAATGGTCTTGTCTTTTTCTCTTATTAGCTCTTTAAAAAAATCTTTAATGTTTTAATTTTGGGAATTTTCCTCAAATTTTTTCTTCCAAAACTATATACTTAAAAAATTTTAGCTATCTTTATTTCATAGAACTCTTTCTGACGCCTGAAGCTTCTTTTTTTCTATAGACTCCTGATCTTATTTCATGAGCACAATGGATTCTTTTTATCTGAGGATATTACTTATGACGTTAAATTTTTTTGTTCTTCTTGAATTGTCTGTTTCTCCTGAGCGCATTGATATCTCTATGTATGTGTGTATGCCTTAAGATTATCTGGTAGGAAGCTGATTTTCACTGGAGACTCCCTCAGATTCCAGTATTAGTAGATCTTTCTTGGGTCAATTTACCTAGCAGACACCTCCCCAACCTCTTTCCTCTACAGTGTAAATAAGTTTTCAGTTATCTGGGAGCCCAAGAGGGGAAAAAGTGGGTTATCACATTTTTCAGGATGTGGACTTTCCCTAAAATCTCCATTTTCTGTATGGTGCCTTACCACGTTCATCTGCTTTGCTTGGTGTCTTTTCCAAATCCAGAGTCTCTCTCCTTTGGCCTCTCCAGAGAGTAAACTTCCTATATTTTGCTGAGTGGGGTAGAGAAAGTCATCTGGCTACAAAGGCTGAGAGAGAGAGTAATCACATTTTCAACCCATCCTTGAGTATTCAGCCCAACCCCATTTCATCAAGTACCTTTAATTTCTAAATGTTTTTTTTTTTTTTTTTTTTTTGGCGGGGGAGAGATGGAGGGTGAGGAGGGATTTCAGTTTTTTATATCAAATTGGTTTCCTTCTTGAAAGCTTCTCCACCTCCCTGCCTGCCCTACAGGAAGCTATCTTGTCTTTACTAAGTCAGCGAATACTCATCCAACCATTATACATCTTCTAATTTTTTTTTGACATCTTCCATAAGCTACTGTCTTTTCACTTGTTGCTAGAGTCTTTGTGGGCTTATACTTTATTATTTTACTGTCATTTTAGGAACAAAATCAAATGTATATGTTTAATGTGCCAAGTCTAAAGAGAAATTCCCTTCCTGTTCTGCTACCACATGCTTAAGCCTGACTTTCACTTTCAGTCTGGACTGCTGACTATTCCCCAAGGATACGCTTTCTGTTCCTCTTATTCTTGCTAATAGAGTTTATGGAATGGTCTCCTCACCTTCGTTGCATCCTTTAAAGCTAATCTTAAATATCCTATCCGTGAACACTTCTCCAATTGTCACTGCGAGAGAAAATCTTGCCCTCCTCCGATACCCATTGCATGTTTCACCTCACCTAAGACACCTCCTACCAAATGGTATGAACATCCATCACCTCTCCTATGTAAGTTCCTTGAGGGAAGGAACAATATCTTAACATCGTAAATCTCTTTTAAGTAGTTCCATATATACTTGTTGAATAATAAGAATTATGATAATCAAATACCTGCCCTACCGTGTATATTTTTAAAATGTGCATGTTAACCATTGGCTTCCAACACTCACAGTAATTCTGCAAGGCAGGATATTAGCTTCAATTTTTAAATGAGGAAACTGATGCTTCAAGATGTTAAGCAACTTGACCAAGGTCCAGCAAGAGGTGAGAACAGAATTCAAATCCTGTTCTCTGTCTCTAAAGTCAAGCTCACTTACTATGTTTCAGTTATCTTTTTTTTTTTAATTAGTAAACTTTGTTTTATTTACTTGGGTACTTGACATTTTTCTTCCAACTGTGTGCTACTCCCGGTACTCTGAAAGTGTAGGTGTGTTGTGGTTATATTGCTCATTCCAAACATTGCCCTCAAGCTGGAATCTTCAACATGGCCACTATCGATCTGTATCTGTCATTTATTGGACATTTACTCTCTACCAAACAGTTAGTATAGGCTCTGAAGGCAAGCTCAAATCTGGACTCTTTTATCTACTACTTATAAGTGTGAACAAGTTATAACTTTTCTAAGCTTCGATTTCTTCCTCTGTAAAATGGACTTAATAGTAGATATTTCATAAAGTTACAGTAAGAATTAAATGAACCAAACGTATGTAAATTTCTTAGACCAGTGAATACTAATTAACATTACCTATTATTTTCAAATACTTTATCTCATTTAACTTAACTTCACACCAACTCTCTCAGGTAGAAATTATTATCCTAGCTTCGTAGTGAGGAGCCTGCTATACAGATATAAATCTGACTCTGAAATCATGTTCTTAATCACTGTGCTACACAACCAGAGAGACAGATTATATTTGTGGACATTTTTCAGGCTTTTAAAATTTGGTAAATCAATGAACAAGAAGTCAGGACACTTTGGCCTCTAGCACAGTCTAGAAAGAATGCGAGAGCATCATTACTGTACAGGGAAGAGAGCCATCCTAGGCTAAGAGTCAGGAAACCTCACTGCTGAGTAACACCCCCCTACCCACACCCTCCCTTGGTCTCATTTTCCTCTTCTGTAGAATGCATCGTTGCACTGGCCATTTCCAAGAACCCTTTGGCTCTCTTGCAAAGGCTCCCAGCAAAGCCCGGGTGTTTGTTATCTGCTGAATGCCAGCACCATCTGGTGGCCATGGGCTATAACCCAAGCCCATTACCTCCCACTGCCATCTGGTGGCCACTAAAGCCACATTAAGTTTGCATGGCATTTCGAATTAAAAAAAAAAAAAATTCAATACATTAGCACACGTTATCTTTATAGCAACTTGATAAGACAGTTAAGGCAGGTGTTGGTACTGACTTTTGCCAACAGGAAACTAGTGCCCAAAGAAATTAGGTGAATGCCATGGAGTCACATGGCAAGTTGGTACGCTGTCAGAGCCTGGTTTAGAAGGTTCAGGGATATTAAGCTACCTCTGAAACAGATTTAACAGATATTTATTGAGGATCTACCATGTACAAAATGTTTCACATAGGCCTTTTATTTATTCTGAATACACAAATGAGACTCAATGAGGTTAAATAGTTCACTCAGCATAGGGTGTGTAGAGGTAGTATTTGAACTCAGATTCTACAGCTCTACTCAGCCATTTTTTTCCTTCTCGGTGTCTGGGGCTAGCATATGGAACAACCAAGGTTTCTATTCTCAAAAATTCTGTCATTCCTCTTCAGGATCAAATAGCTAATTTTTAGCTGGGCTGATAGTCACCCAGGAGAAAGACTATATTTCCCAGTCTCCCTTGCAGCTAGATGCAGGCAGAACGGGTGTAGGCAATTTTAGGATGGAGTCTTTGACGAGAGTAGGCAAGAATCTTCTTTGCTGGCTGCTTCTAAAATGGCTCCTAGCGATGCCACTTTCTGAAAGTCATACTCTTTTTAATCCCCTCCCCTTCAGTATGGGCTAGAGCTAGTGCTTATAACAAATAGAATGTAGCAAAAAATGATGGCAAGTCATTTCCAAGATCAGCTTACAAAAGACTGTGACCTTTATCTTGTTCTCATTCTTGATGGCTCTTCTTACTTTCCTGCTTGGATGAAGCAAGCTACCATGTTGTGAGCTGCCTTATGGAGAAACCTATGTGAAAAGAAACTGAGGGCCCTTCTGGCCAACAAAAAGTGGGGAAGTGAAGCTCTCAGTCCAACAGCACGCAGGAGAGCAAATCCTGCCAAAAACCATATAAGTGATATTGGAAGCAGATCCTTTCCAATTTGAACCTTGTGATGTCTGCAGTGTGGGCCAACACCTTGGTTGAATATTTCTGAGAGACCCTCAGCCCAAGGACCCAACTAAGCCACGCTTGGGTCCCTGACCCACAGAAACTGTAAAATAATACAGTTTCTATGTTAAGCCTCTAATTTTTAGAGTAGTTACACTACAATAGATAACTAATATACCTACTTCCTGCCTCTTTTCTTCTTTGCCAATTGGAAGGTGGATGTGGTGGTTGGAGCAGAGTCTTGGACCATGAGATAGATTTGGGAATTGAGACCCACCATGGAGGAACAAGGAAATAGAAGGAGTCTGGATCCTGGCACAGTGAAACATCATCACTATTTTGAGATTTTTCTCATTCTCAGTTGAGTCCAAAACTCTTCCTCCTTTTTTTTTTTTTTTTTCAAAGAGGTAGTATGTATCTTTTTATGTAAGCAATGCTATCCCCAGGCAAAATGGTAAAATAGTTCAAATTTGCCTTTGAAGCCCTTGTTGTTTCTAGATCTTCTTTACTCTTTCCTTGCTCTTTCCCTTGTCTAATACTCAGTCCTCTTCAGCGCCTGCCTCGGGTCCCTCTCTAGCCCAGATCCAAGCCCTGCACCTCCCTCTCTACCCACCTTTTGCTGTTGAGCTCCAGCAGGGCTCCCCTGCTGCTAGCCTTCTTTTCAAAGGGCTGGAATATGTTGTGCTTATTTGCTTACAGGTATGTAGAAGGGTTAGTAGGGGTGAGGCCGAAGACAAAATACTCTAAGCAGATTTCAAGTGATATCATTTCTGGAATTGTGAAATTACTGGAAAGAGAAATACTTTTAAATAAGGGGATCCTCTAGTTTTCTCTCAACTAAGTGCACATAAGCTGCTATGTATTCTAAGGCTGGGGGGAAGGGGTATGTCAGAAGGCTCTAGAATAAATGAGTAAAAAGTGAAGGCAACCTGTTGTCAAGAATGCAAAATGCTAGAGAGTATAGATATTATTTCTTTTATGACTTTGAGAAGCAATTTATGATTCCTGGGTCCTCTACTTGTACTCTCTCACCCATGATTTTTTGTTGTTGTTGCTATTTTAGTAATGTTTGGATATAAAATTTGCTTCTCTCTAAAGGTCAAAAGAATTTTGTCTTTTGAACTCCCGTAATTTATTTCTATTATGGGTCTTAATAAATATTGCATCTATCTATCTATCTATCTATATATCTATTTATTTATTTTTATTAAGGTCATTGGGGTAACATTGGTTAGTACAATTATATAATTTTCAGGTGTACTTTATAATTTGCATCTATATATTTTATTGTATATTTTCTGCCCAAAGTCCGGTTTCCTTCAGCTACCATATATTTGATCCCCTTTCCCCACTTCGCCCTCCCCCTCTCCTCCTGTATTTGACCCCTTTTATCCCTTCTATTTCTCCCCTCCTCCCCCACCCTTCTGGTAACCACTAGTCCATTGTGCATGTCCGTGAGTCTCTGTTTGCTTGTCCTGTTCATTTGTTGCTTTTAGGTTTATATCTCACATATAAGTGATATTATGTGATTTTCAACGTTTTCTGTCTCGCTTATTTTGCTTAGCATGATTACCTCGAGGTCCATCCATGTTGTCGCAAATGGCAGTATGTCATCTCTTCTTATGGCTGAGTAATATTCCATTGTATATATGTACCACAGCTTCTTTAGCCAATAATCTATTGTCAGACACTTCAGTTGCTTCCATGTCCTGGCCGCTGTGCATAATGCTGCTATGAACATTGGTGTGCAAATATCTTTTTGGATATGGGTTTTCAAGTCTTTGGGGTAAATACCCAGTAGAGGGATCGCTGGATCTTATGGTAGACCAATTCTTAGTTTTTTTGAGGAACCCCCATACTGTTTTTCATAGTGGCTGTACCAATTTGCAGTCCCGCCAGCAGTGTATGAGGGCTTTTTTTTCTCTGCATCCTCTCCAATATTTGTTATTACTTGTCTTGTAGATTAAAGCTATTCTAACATGTGTGAGGTGGTTTTGATTTACATTTCCCTAATAGCTAAATCCTCTTTAAGTCTAAGGTCCTTGAGTTTAGTTCCTATGTTTCTTTCTATACATTTTATTGTTTCAGGTCTTATATATTCACGTCCTTAATCCATTTTGAGTTAATTCTGGTGTGTGGTGATAGAAAACAGTTTAGTTTCATTCTTTTGCAGGTGGCCTTTCAGTTTTCTCAGCAACATTTATTGAAGAAATTTTTTCCTTTCTTCACTGAGTGTTTTTGGCTTTTTTGTCAAAAATTAAATATTGCATTTAAAAATCTTTCTTCTTGGCTAAAAATCAGGAACTATTTCTCATAACTGTGTTCCTGGTACCAAGAAGAGTACCCGACACACAGTAGGTACTCAGTACATGCTTATGTATGCTGTAAGAGGGGGTTCTTTATTCCTTGGGGAGCATCTTGGGTCAGTGTATGTGATATCTCCTCCATACACAAATATAGACTGTCATTGCTGAATTTATTCATGTATTTAATAAAAAATTATGGAGCTTCTACCATATACTAAGTACTGTTATCGACGTTGGAGATAAACCATAAATGAAAGATAAAAATCTCAGCTCTCATGGTGTTTATATACCACTGGAGAAGACAGAAACTTAACAGATAAATAAATAAAATATATAGTATGTTGCATGATGATAAGTACTATAAAGAAAAATAAAACCTAAAAGAGACTGCTAGAGAAGAGAGGGGTGGTCAGGGAGACTTTGTAAGAATGCTCTGATATTCTGATATTCTGAGTGCTCCCCTATACTTCTGGCCTTTGTTGCAGTAAAGCAGGATCAGGTGGCTGGTGCTGGCCAATGAACTGTGAGCAGAAGTGGTACTTGTCACTTTCAGGCCAAGGCAGTTCAAAACTAGTGGGCCTTTTCTATCCCCCTGCATCAGAGAACTTGGAGGACATGTGTTTGTCTGATAGTGTCGCCAGATGAAAAGAACCTGGGTCCTTGAGACCTGAATGGAAGAGAGCAATCTTCCTCAATCTGCCTTATACTGATCGCCCTGAATAATGCAGTGGCATTTGAGTAAAGCCCCAAAGAAAATGAGGGAATGAGCCCTGTGGTTATCTTGGGGATGGGAGGGGGGAGGGAAGAGCATTCCAGGCAGAGGGAAGCTGAGGATGATATCTGGCCTATCTTGAGTAATTTATGGATAACTAATTTTACTTCTTTCCAGCTGACTTGGGTATTTTGACTCCATTAAGAGCCGTGTACACCAAGTTTCTTTTTAAAAGGAGAAAAGAGGACAATTTGTAAAAAAAAAAAAAAAGAAAGAAAGAAAAAAAAAAGAAATGACACAACTAACCATCTCCCAGTCTGCTTTTTGTTTCTGGGTAGCAGACATATTTTCTTTCGGGGTAGATGTGTCTTACTCTGGATGCACTGTCAACAGCAATATCTGGACCATGCTCTCCATCCTTCCTGTCTTGGGAGAGCTGGAGAAGTAGGGCTGGGTATCAGGACATAGTTTAACTGCAGCAGCTCTTGGGTGATGCTCACCTTCTATCTTCTTGCTATCAGAGCAGCCGGCCCTCACTGATTCCCATGCCCCATCACAGGATGCCTTTTTTCTTATGCGTTTAATTTCTCCTAAGCCCACTTCACAGAAGTTCCATTATAATTGCTGTCTGCTCAACTGTTTTGTCTTATTTAAATAGACAATTTTAATCAATCCAAACATTCTCTGTCCAGGTCTTACTGATGTGTACAAAGTTAACTTTCATGAATGGTTTATTTTAAGCCAATAATACTACTCAAACCCTAAACATAGTATAGCTCTTGGCGCTCTTTCCAAAGGCAAGAACATTATAATAATATTCTGTAGAGAAAAAGTCTAATACTGGATAAGCTGCCACCACTTTTACCTTTTTGTTTTTTAAATCTCAATGCCTATGTTTAGATAATTACAAATGAAACTTTAAGAAACCTCCTGTATCAATACTTTTCAAATAAATAATGTTTAGTTTCTTTGTAAGGGAAAAAGATTTTCACGGATCTCTAGAGTTGGCTTAAATTATTGTTTATAGTGTTGCATACATATACATATGTATACACACACACATATATCAGATACAAAATGAAGACTCCTGATTTGTTCAGATTTTCTTCATTTATAAGACCAAAACAAATTTATAAATTAAACACAAACAAAACTAACAAATGAGGAAATTAAATTTACAAATGAGGAAATTAAAAATGTTATTTTGTTGAAAACAAGTTACTCTTCACAACATGAGTATTTTGCTGGCTGCAATGGCACAAATTCATTTAATCACATATCTCATGATGACTCAATTCTCTCACCAAAGTTTGTTTGTATAGTACACCACAATATAATTTGGTTGTAACTTGGCGTGACTACATCATTTATTTTTAAAATCTTTTTCTGTTTTTTTTTCCTCCTAAGTTTGCAACAATTCAGTTAGCACTATTTGCCAATCACAAATGTGAACATAGGCAGTCAAATTACATTTCCAGAATAACTATAAAGGATTGATAAATTTACAAAGATATTCCACCCCACTAGTAATCCAATACAAATGAAAATGAGAGACAATTTCTTCTATCAAACTGGCAAAGCTTTTTTAAAAGATAAAATAAACGCTGGTGGCTATGTGTCATGGGCACCCTCGAGCACTTATGATACAAATGAAAACTGGCCTGACCTTTCTGGAAATCAACTTAGCAGCACATATTCACAGACTTAAGAACTTCAAAGTCTTTGGATCAGTAATTTCACTTACAGTTTTCTAGCCTAAGGAAATAACTTAAACATGTGGGCAAAGATTTCTTTATAAAGATATTCAAAGCCATGTTTTTGTTAATGATGAAAAAATAGGAAACTCTCTAAATGCCCCTAAATAATAAAATAAACTCTATTATCAACAGTTATGTAGCCATTACAAATGACATTTGTAAAAATTTTTAATAGTATATAGTGTTCAAGATATAACGTTGAGCAATAAGAGAAATTTAGGATACAGGACTATATATTCCATTTAGTTTTATTATGTCAAAAATGTAAATATGCAAAAAGCCAAAACCATGAGTACTTTTTTCTGGAATGTGGATTATTTCTGCTTTACTTTTATATTTCCTGATTTTCCCAAGTATTCTATAATAAGCATACAATATTTTTATTTTTAATTATTGCAAACAACACTGTAAAGGATACCATGTCAGTTTGAACCACCCTAAAACACTCCTGATTGTGAATTGGAATCATTTCCCTATACCATCCATCCACAGGTCCCAGGTTTACTTTCTACAGTTACTATGAGTAGAGTCATGCTACTTCTCTGCTTAAGAACTTTCAAAGGCGTTAATCAGGCAAGTAGACCCCCCAGCTTGTCATTCAATGTCCTCTTGGATGTGGTCCCAGCCTTTCCAGCCACTTACCCCAATGTACCTCTAACTTACTCTACATCAGTGCTTTCAGACAATGGGTTGCTGTGCATTAGTGAATGAGGAAAGCAATTTAGTAAACAGCATTAAAAAAAAAAAAAAGAAAAGAATAGAAAATACCAAGTTGGGCTGCACATGCTAAAAGCAATTACTGTCTCAAGATGTACACACACACACACACACACACTGTGTGCGTATATGTACCAGGCCATAGCTGAAATATGTGTCCTACTGGGAATGATGACACAAAAGTGTGAAAGTTGCTGCTCATAACACAGCTGCATCTGGCCACCAAGTAGTCCCCAATCTTGCTTTATACAGTAGTCTCCCTTTATCCACAGTTTCAGTTACATGAGGGCAACCACGGTCCAAAAGCAGTAAATGAAAAAATTCCAGAAGTAATTCATAAGTTTTAAATTGTGCACTATTCTGAGTGGCGTGATAAAATAATTTCGTACCTTCTGGCTTCATCCTACAGATCTGAATCATCTTTTTGTCCAGTGTATCTGCATTGTATACACTATTGTTCATTAGTCACTTAGTAGCCTTCTCAGTTTTCGGATATGGATTGACTGTTGCAGTATTGCAACGCTTGTGTTCATAATCCTGTTTTACTTAATAATGGCTCCAAAATGCAAAAGTAGTCATGCTGGCAATCTGGATATGTCGAAGAGAAGCTTTAAAGTGTTTCCTTTAAGTGAGAATATGCATACAGCATAATAACAAATTTTGAGAGACCATATTCATGTTTTATTACAACACATTATAATTGTTTTATTTTATTATTAGTTGTTATCGTTAATCTCTTGTTGTGACTTATAAGTATGTACCTGTAGAAAAAAACATAGTACCTATATATAGGGTTTGGTACTATTTGTAGTTCAGGCATCAAACTGGGGGCCTTGGAATGTATACTGCCTTTGATCCCACTACTTCCTCAGCTGGGCATTCTCTCTGCTCTCTACCAAAATCCTACTGAAACCCTTCAAGGTCCTAGTAAGACACCGCCTCCTTCCCTAAAGTGTTCTACCTTTTCCACTCATCTGTAATCCTAAAATGATGGTGTCACACCTTTCTTATACCACTCAAAAATAGCCTGCCTTGTAGGACTGTGCTGTACACTGAGTTCTTAGAAAAAGAGTACCTAGAGGGCAGGGCTGTGTCTTACCCACTTTGGGTCTTTCAAAGGCCCAGAAAGTGTAATTGACCCTGGTTGTTGCTCAATAAACGTCCACACAACTGAATATTTTCTATTTCTCCTTCATGTTTGTGGTGCTCTGCACACTATTTTTCCTGACCATAGGCTCCAGCAGGCATAAGATCTTTGCCCTGGGACCAATGTTATCTACAGTGGTGCCTCTAAAAACCGGTTTGTCCTGAAAGCTTTCATCTTTCTTTAAGAGGAGTAAGAGAAATAAATATATGTTTTTATCCATTTAAAAAGTATCTTTTATTTGGGAGTGTGTCTCTCCCATAATTTTGATGTTAAGATGTATTTTCGTGGAGCATTGTTAATAAATTAGAAAATAATAGTTGGTTTTTAATGTGTGTGCATGTGTGTGTGTGTGTTTACTGTCCTTACTTGGAAAAATAAAAGCTGGCAATTCTGTGTCCATCTCTAAAAAGATTAAAAGTAAAAAATACTGTTTGCAAACTTGGAAAGTCTGAGAATCAATTGCTCTTTCTGGGATATCTGAAGGTAGGTTCACTTTCTTAAAGGCTAGATAAATTCATTGACGTAGAGCTGCAGGAAGGTTCGTCTTCTCGTTTCAAGGACTGCAAGGTTGCGCTGCTCCTCAGGTGTTTCCACTCTTGTTCCCGAAGATGTTAATCACCCGTTAAGCACGAGTGCAGACAGCGTATTCCTGGCTCTTTAAATGGAGGCGTGGTGTAGCAAGACGGACCGCCCAGGAGAGGCAGGGGTGAGGGAGGAAAGCGGAAGCGTGGCCAGCGTGGTAGATACTGCGCGTGCGTGAGGCGTTAGGGGGCGGGGTCACGTGGGCCGGGGATCCCGGGCTGGAATCGCTGTTAAACGCAGGTAAAGAGTCTCCAGTGAGCGGGCCAGTGGGGAGGGAACAGCAGTGAGGGGCTGTACCCTGGGCGGGAGGAGAACGAGCGCCGGGTCTTCGAGCCTCCGCCCTTTTCCGCGCGGGATAGCAGCGCGGCCTCAGGGTGGCTGATGGAGCAGCCCCTGGCGGACCATTTGGACCGGGGCCCACCCGCCGGGCGGGGTTGACGCTGAGGGCGGAGGGTGTGCCCCATGTTTGGCCTGAGACTGGGTCGGGCGGTTTCCATTTGTTGGTTGCAAACGAATGGGAGGCTGAGGGGCAATTGCACCCACTCCCCCGATTGTGAAACTAGGAGGCGGTTGGTTGATCACCCCCCACCCCCGGACGGAACAGGTGTGCAGCCCCACTTTTCCGGCCTGGGGCATCGGTGTAGGCTCCTCCATCCCTCGAGGACTGGGATGAGTACGCTCTCCAAGTGTGAGGCCAAGGCTTAGATGGGGGTGTCCAAATTTTAGGATTGGTGCGCACTCCGTGAGGCTGGTTCCAGTGTCTCTGCCCGTAAGGTATGCCTCATAGTGAGGGCAGCAGGGGACAAGTGGGTCTCTAAAGTTCTAGGCCACTCCTGTATCCTAGTTAGTTCTCCAAGTGTGGTACCTGAGGAAGGAAGGAAACAGCAGTCTCAAGTATTTGGGTGTATTCCAAAGGAGGTTAAGGTGAGATGAAGTTGGATCAGCCTGAGAGGCTCCCTGGCCACGGTTTATCAAGAACACCAGAGGAACTGTCTCCAAATAGGCTTGTTGCCTCCATACCCACCTAGTATTAGACTAATATTAGAATGGACATGAAGGCAATGTCCTCTGCATTGCCCACCCTCTATCATACTCTCCTTAGTGTCCCCCCGCACCTCCCCCCCCCCAAAAAACCAAGCAGAACAAACGGATGTTAACTTGTGGCACCAACTCTAATCCAGATGTCTGTGATGGGAGATAATTACATCAGGGGTGTGTGTTTGAAGTCTAATGCAAATGGAGTTGGAGATCTACACACGTTTGTGCATGATACGGGTTTGCTCAATGTTTAAGTAGAGAGTAGATAATCCTCTGGCAAAGCTGGCCTCTTCCATAGAATGCAAAATAAAGATCAACAGGTAAAAAATTTTTGGACGAACTATTGGGCTTCATATGTTAAAGAGACATATGTGAGAAAATTCTTTCTAGAGCTATGAGAATAATATGTTGATTATCCTTTATATATTTCCTTTGTACCTAGACCAGCATCAGCATATGCATGTTTTCTGTCTTCCAGAATATTGGGACATCTTGATTTTTAGCGTATCCCTTTTCATAGGTATTTTAACCATTGTGACACAAAGTGTCAGTTATATATGTGAATGAAAAGTAAGGCCTTTTGAACTTAATGAAGTATGTTTGACTTTTAATCTTACTATAGTTTTCACAGAGGTTAGAAATATCTTTTCTTGACCCACAGCTTCAGGCATCATCTCTATATATTTGTAAGATTAAACTGTTATATTCTTAACTGAATCTTGAATGAATGTTTGAATTCTTTATTCTGCATACCAGCCCCTGTTACACCTTCTAAGCTTCCAAAAACCCAGAGTAAAGAGAAAACTCCTGCCTTTAGTGATGTTTACAAAATCCAAGGAAGGACACTGGCAAGACTGTACACAAGAATGTTGTGTGTTTTCTCTTCCGGCTAGGTAGATAGGGTATTTGATTGGCAGCACCACCAAAATTACGTGGTTGGAGTGGAGGAGGGGCAGTTTTCCAAAGGAAAGTGGAAGGTGCTTGGACGTTTTAATTGTAACCAAATTTGTCTTTTCCTCTGCAGTTCAGCAAGAAGCTTCCTCTTGCTCCTTCAATAAATAAATAAATAAATCTCTTGTGACTCTTCATCCTCCTTGACACCTAACCAACACAAATTGAATTGAGGTGACAATTTAGTTAATTGATAGTTAATTAAGATGGATGGGAAGGCCACCATCTACTCAGCCTACAACTGAGTGGAATCCTATCTTCTGTGCATTCAACTTATAAGAATTCACCCATACCAGTTCAGTGAAGAAGAAAGGAAAATATAGTTCAGCATACACAAGGCCGTGTGCTTCTTATGAGTTCTCTGAGGTTCGTGGTGGGTCTTTGACAGAGATTCTGTTTAGAGCTTAGAAGCTTGAAGAAGCGATGATTTTTCTTATTCATTTTACTTATTGCCTTACACATATTAATATAAAGCTGATGAGTAATATTAGGATTTGTACATAATATAGATATTTGTAGACTTAGTTTTTATTATTTTGTATTTGTAATAGGAGATTTAGATTTTTGTTTTCTGGAATGGGGCTATCTGAGAGTTGTGTCTGATAATACATAATAGTAACTTAGCGCCATGCATATAGGTAGGTCTCAGGCACTCTTCTTTTTAAAAATGTCATTTATTTTTTATTTTCCCCTCTGGTAACTACCTTTCTTTTCTCTGTGTCTCTGATTTTGGTTTGTTTGTTTGTTATTTCATGTTTTATATCCCACATATGAGTGAAATAAATGTTTTTGTCCTTTTCCATCTGACTTATTTCACTTAGCATTATTCTCTCAGTATCCATCTATGTTGTCCCAAACGGCAGTATTTCATCCTTTCTTATGGCTTAGTAGTATTTCACTGAATATATGCCATGTCTCTTTGTCTAATCATCCATTGAAGGATACTTATTAGGTTGTTGCCATGTTTTGGCTACAGTGTATGCAGTTTTGGCTGCAATGAACATAGGGGTACATATATCTTTATGGAAAATGTTTTCAAATTTTGGGGTAGATACCAGAAGAGTGATAGCTGAATCATATGGTAGATGTATTTTTAATTTTTTAGCAACCTTTTTACCGTTTCCCATAGTAGCTACACCAATTTACATTCCCACCGACAGTGCATGAGGGTTCCTTTTTCTCCACATCCTCTCCAACAGTTTGTTGTCTAATTGATAATAGCCATTCTAACAGGTGTGATGTGTTATCTCATTTTGGTTTTGATTTGTATTTCCCGTATAGCTAGTGACATTGAACATCTTTTCATATGTCTGTTGGCCATTTGTATGTCTTCTTGGGAAAAGTGTCTATTCATGTCCTCTGCCCAATTTTTAATAGGATTGTTTATTTTTTGTTGTTGTATGTGTTCTTTATATATTTTTTAGATATTAACCCGTTATTAGAGGTATAGTTTACAAATATCTTCTCCCATTTGGTTGGTTGCCTTTTTGTCTTGTTGAAGGTTTCTATTGCTGTGCAGAAGCTTTTCAGTTTCATGTAGACCCATTCATTAATTTTTGCTTTTACTTTCATTTGGGGTCAAGTTCATAAAATCCTCTCTGAGATCAAGGTCCATAGTTTAGTACTTGTGTTTACTTTCATGTATTTTATTGTTTAAGGTTTTATAGTTAGGTCTTAATTCATTTTGAGTTAATTTTTGTGCATGATGTCAATAGCACTATAGTTTCATTCTTTTGCATATGGCTTTCCAATTTTCCCAGCACCATTTATTGAAGAGGCTTTCTTTTCTCCATTGTATGTTTTTGGCTTCTTCAGTGAAAATTATTTTCCCATATACATGTGGATTTATTTATGGGCTCTCAGGTTTTGTTCCTTTGGTCTATGTGTCTGTTTTTCTGCCAATACCATACTGTTTGGATTATTGTCGCTTTGTAGTATTATTTGAAGTTAGGGAGTGTGTTACCTCTGGCTATATTCTTTTTTCTCAGAATTGCTTTGGCTATTCAGGGTCTTTTATGGTTCCATATAAGCTTGGTGATATTTTATACTATTTCTTTGAAAAATGCCATTGGGATTTTGATAGTGATTGCATTAAATCCGTATATTGCTTTAGGTCATATGGCCATTATAACTGTTGATTCTTCCAATCATGAACACAATATTTTTCTCGTGTCTTCATTTTTTTCAACAATGTCTTATAGTTTTCAGGTATAAGTCCTTTACCTCCTTTGTTTTTTCCTAGGTATTTTATTATTTTTGTTGCAGTTGCAAGTAGAGTTGTTTTCTTCAATTTTTGATATTTCATTGTTAGCATATAGGGATGCAATGGATTTTTATACATTGATTTTGTATCCTGCACTTTACTATATTTCTTTATTTTTTCTAATAGTTTTTTTTTTTGTAGATTCTTTAAGGTTTTCTACATATAGAATCATGTCAGCTTCAAAAGTGACAATTTTACTTCTTCATTCCCAAATTGGATTTCTTTCTCTTTTATTTCTTTCTCTTGCCTGATTATTCTGGCTAGTACTTACAGTACTGTGTCAAATAACAATGGTGGTAGTGGCATCCTTGTCTTGTTCCTGACTTTAGAGGAAAAGCTTTCAATTTCTCACCATGAGTTTACTATTAGCTGAGGATTTGTCATGTATATCCCTTTATGTTGAGGTGCTTTCCTTCTTTTACCCATTTTATTGAGTATTTTAATATACATGATGTTGTATTTTGTCATATGCTTTTTCTGCCACTGTTGATATGATCATATGATTTTTATCCTTTATTTTCTTAATGTGGTGTATCACATTGATTGATTTCTGTATGTTGAACCATCCTTGTGCCCCTAGATTGAACCCCACTTGATCGTGATATATTATCTTTTTAATGTATTGTTGTATTTGATTTGCTAGTATTTTGTTTAGGATATTTGCATGTATATCTATCAGAAATTTTGGCCTATAATGTGTGTGTGTGTGTGTGTGTGTGTGTGTGTGTGTGTGTTCTTGCCAAGTTTTGGTATCGGTAATGTTGGCCTCATAAAATTAAGTAGGAAATGTTGTCTCTTCTTCAATTTTTTGGAAGAGTTTGAGAAGGATGGTATTAAATCTTCTTTGAATATCTGGTAGAATTCACTAGTGAAGCCATCTGGTTCTGGAGTTTTATTTTTTGGGAGGTTTTTACTGATTGTTTCAATTTCCTTGCTGTTGATTGGTCTATTTATATTTTCCAATTATTCATGATTCAGTGTAGGAAGGTTGTATATTATTAACAACATGTCCATTTTGTCTAGGTTATTGAATTTGGTGATGTATAGCCTTTCATAGTACTCTTGTATAGTCCTTTGTATTTCTGTGGTATCCATTATAATTTCTCTTTTCATTTCTGATTTTGTTTGAGTCTTTTCTCCTTTTTCTTTAGTGGGTCTAGCCAGAAGTTTGTCTATTTATCTTTTGAAAGAACCAGCTCTTTTTTGTATTAACTCTTTCTATTGTCTTTTTTTGTTCTGTTTCATTTCATTTTGCTCTAATTTTTATTATTTCCTTCTACTGACTTTGGGGTTCGTTTCCTTTTCTTCCCCTTAGTTTTTTAAGGTTAAATGTTAGATTTTTATTTGAGATTTTCCTTGTTTTTAAGGTAGACCTGTAATGCTGTAAACTTCCTTTTTATTTCTGCTTTTACTGCATTCCTCCAATTTTGATATGTTGTATTGTCATTCTTATTGGTCTCTATGTATCCTTTGATTTCTTCTTTGACCCAGTCATGGTCAGTAGCATCTTGTTTAATCTCCATACATTTGTAGCTTTTCCAGCTTTCTTTTGCAGTTCATTTTCAGTTTTAAAGCATTGTGGTTGGAGAGTATGCTCGATATGATCTCAGTCTTCTTAAACTTGTTGAAGCTAGTTTTGTGCCCCAACGTATGGCCTGTCCTTGAGAATGTTTCCTGTCAGACGCTCTTCTTTCCCCTCATGTTTCTTTTTAACACTTGTTGTTCTGTATGTACGTCCTAAGTTTTAAGTGATCTCATTTAGACATTTACCAAGAGAAGAGAAAAAGAATCAGAGTGGTTTGGGGATTTTGAAAGCAACAGCCCTAAGCACGGTGGTTGTAGGTACCTAAATGTGCCTGTTCTTGGAAAGAAAGTAAAGGGTCAAGTAAGCAGCTTGTCCCAGTATATAATAGCATTGTGTCTAACACAGATCTGTTTCTGCAGTTCATGGGTAAGGTGAAACTTGAGTACCCTTGAAAAGTACATTGAATATTGAGTACCCTGAAAGCACCCTGGGAAGCAGTCATGTTGAAAACTGACATTGGATCTCTCAGGAAACCCAACGCAGCCAGTTTTTGCTCCATATTGGAACAGCATGCTGTTGTTATTTTGAGCACAGGTGAAATCGATTGCTTGTGTATGAGGCATGCAAAAACTGAGACTGACCAGAAGGACAGCAGATACCCATTTCTTCTCCTAGACTCACTCCGAAGCATATAGTTAATGAGTGGAATGGTATACAGAGTCCTCTGGCTGTGTGTGAATCATTTCTTTTTTTCTTTTTCCCTTTGCTGAAGATAATAAATAGTTTAAGTCCAATAAAACGAATGGACATGATACATTTTTACTATTTTCAACTTGGCCTATAGGATGAATTAATGTAAAAAAAACTTGAAATATCTGAAATTGTGGAGTTTGTGTCATGAACAAAATGATATTTTAAAAAATCAGTGTTACAGATTTTAAAGATCTCACCTACATGTAAAGAATGGAGTTTGCAAGGTGGGAGACTTTTTGGGGTAGAACATTAATCATATCTTGTTTCGAATGACCAGAACTTCTGTTTGAGACTGTGGAAGCCAGTGTTGAAGTGTTGCTTGGCTGCTTACCTCATGGGGTAAGGATGACTGCTGGCTGGGTTGGTGGGTTGATTAGCTACCATGTAATTAAGCACTGGGAATACAGTAGTGAACAAGGCAGATCTGGTCTTTGTTCTCCTGGATCCGCATTCCACTAAAAGTAAGGGAATGGTGGTTCAAAACTGAAAAAATGATTGTAATATGAGATAATAAAAGAACAGTGTTACAGTTGCATATTAACAGGGAACCTGGTCTAGTTAAACAGGACAAAAACGACTTGAGGAAGCAAAGTTTTAGCTGGTATCTGAAATATGAATATGATCAGCAGTAGTTGACAGGCATGCTTACATAAAAGAAGAACTCAATTATAACTTGGCTTATTATAGTATAGAGTCCTATATGCTGTGAGACAAATAATATCCTCTGAAGCATAACATTACAGGTAATAAAACAGATCTATTTAATTTTCAACACAGGTGTTATTCCTATCTTCCAGTTTCTGTGTTAATCAGCAGATATTTATTGAATGTTTACATAGCTATGCAAGTCAGCCCAATGATGTGGAGTGTACAAAGAAACATGGCCTCATTTTTATTGTCTGGTTGGAGAGAAAAGACATGGTCAGATGGTAAGTTAACTAGTGAATCAGTATGAAGAAAGCATCAAGGCACTTATAAAAAATGCGTGAATTCATGCATTCTGGAGTCAGAGGATGCTTGGGGAAAGGAAGGTACCCAGATGGAAGGAAAGAAAGAAGGACCTTAGATACATGATGAGGAAAAGGAAAGGTGAACTAGCATGAGCAGACATAGAGGGAAAATGGAAGCTATTTTCGAAGGCCTAATTTCAAATGTAAGTTTATTTGTAAAGGAAGGTAGTAGGGTCAATCATGAAATGTCTGGAATCCTAGGTTTAGAATTTGGAATTTTATTTTGCAGGAAATTGGGAAGCTATTAAAAATTAGTCCATTTACCTGAGAAGGATAATAGGAAACTAATAGAAGTTAATTTTCTATTATATTTTTCTTCATTAAACAAACCACAAGAAGACAAAACAAAGAAATGGAAGAAGTGAAATACTTGGATTGGGAAGGCCAGGAATAATTTTGGGTGTGAGATTGTTTCCCTATCATGATTTTGTAGTATCTTTCTGGTGTATAGTAAATTAAAACAAACAAACAAACAAAAAACTTGATTCGATTTCACTGTAATATGAAAAGTGTCTCATGTAACTTTTAGAAGGAAAAGAATTTTTCCTTCTAAATATTTACCAAAGTTAACAACAAAAAAAATGGCAAAGGAGTTCCATATTAACCTGGCCTAGTCTAGGTCACATTCTAGAGTTCTTATTCAATTGGTCAAAGTCATAATGGGATCATTGCTGTTTATATGGTACATATCTTTTTTAGTGGCCATGAATCTATTATTAATTAGTTGGGAATAATTTTATTAATTAAGAGGTAACAATTTTGGGAACTTTCAGGATGTCAGATAATCTTAAGTCATAACTATTAAAATATTAGTTTATCAGCACTCAGAAGAGAACAACATATGGGGTAATCATGATTCTATGACATACATTTCCTGTGACATTCATGTGATTTCATCCTGGGAAAGACTAAGAAACAATTGATGTAACCTGTAGTGTTGTCTGCAGGTACTATTTTGCATGGCATTGCTTAAGAACTATAAAAAAAGTAGATCACCCAGTGAATAGGTGAAGAACTAGTTGTAGGTTGTATGGCAAGAGGAAATTATAGTAGTTCATTGCCAATCTTTGTACTGGTATAAAACTTAAAT
This sequence comes from Eonycteris spelaea, assembly GCA_003508835.1. Classification (NCBI taxonomy): domain Eukaryota; kingdom Metazoa; phylum Chordata; class Mammalia; order Chiroptera; family Pteropodidae; genus Eonycteris; species Eonycteris spelaea. The sequence continues at coordinate 21,022,430 of PUFA01000001.1, forward strand.
GATATCTGATGTCAGTATCTGCATTAAGCTTGTAATATTAAGCATCATATATTAATGTCATTAATGTTCTGCATATTGGAATGAAGAACTTGCTCAGTAAATACTTGGGCAACACCAACTGACATGGGAGGGTTTAGCATTTTAGAATGTTGAAGATATGGCCAGAAACAAATTAAAGTCTGTTAGAATATTTCCTGTTGCTGCTGTAACAAATTACTACAAATTTAGTGGCTTAAAACAACACAGATTTATTCATGCATAGTAATATAGTTCACAAGTCTGGCCCTGGTCGTATTCGGCTAAATTCCAGCCATGGCAGGGCTGTGGTCCTTCTGGAGGCTCTAGGAGAGGATCCATTTCCTTGTCTTGCAGCTTCTCAAGGCTGAGTGAATTCCTTGGCTCCTGGCACCCTTCCTTCATCCTCAAAGCCCGCAGTATAGCATCTCTCAGCTTCTGTTGTCACATCTCTTTCTCTGGCACTCTCTTCTCCCTCTCTCTTCCACTGTTAAAGACCCTTGTAATTCCATTGGGCCCACCAGAAAATCCAGGATAAACTCCCCAACTCAGGACCCTGATTTAAACACATCTGTGAAATCCCTTTTGACACTTACGGTAACATAGTCATAGGTTCTGAGGATTAAGATGGGCATTGTTGGGCATTGTCATTCTGCCTTCCACAGATATGTTCATGCACAGCTCAGATTCCAAAAAATTTCCAGAAGTTATTCTAGTGAACTCTTTTTTAAAAGCCTGAGCATGGTGATCTTTTGATTCAGGGCTGGAAAATTTTGTTAACAAAGAAAAATTGGTGTTAGGTGCCAAAAGAGGAAGAAAAACAAAAAGGCATGATTTTACAATGAGTTAGTAGTATGTGACAATTATTATCATAATTTAAAGTTTTATTAAGTGTGTGTGATGCTTTGCTGGGGGCTGTACTAGTTTAGGTAAACCCGACCATTTCAGCTCGTGAAGAAACTTATATGATGTTAGAAGCATATCCTTCCGATAAGGTATCTTTCTGATATGCTTAGCATGGTCTGCATCTTTACAAAAGTACTGAATCTTGCTTCAGAGTCTTTAAGAGAATTTGGAGATCTTGAAGAAATTTTAAATGATAACAGTTAATATTTCTTGAAAACCTATTCTGTGTCCAGGCATTATTCTACATGCTTTACAGTTATTGTATCACAGTAGCCCTGCAAAATAGGTAGTTGCATTCCTAGGAGTCAGGACTCTCAATTGTAAATGACAAAAAAAAAAAAAAAAAAAAAAAGAGTATGTTGGCTTATGTAGCCAAACTCAAACTACCGGAAGCCTATGGCCAGAGCTAACTTCATAGAAGACTAGAATCTAGGGCTTGAATGATATCAGGACATTCTTTCCTCTTCTTCTTGTGTTTGTGGGTTGATTTCATTCTTGCTAGAGAATCTGTACCTAGAATGTAAATTCTGTCTGTAATGGTGGGTCTCCAGTGACAGATGCATAGTAGATGTTTGGCTGATATGTGTTGGATAAATGCCCTCCTTTTCTGTAGACCCAGGGTTTGGGTGGAGGGTGGAGGGCGGGGGTGCTGCCCAGCCTTATTATCATTGTTTAGAGAACAGTGGAATGACTTTTCCTCACCAGTTTCATTTTAATGAATTAGAGTGAAAGACTCTGGCTTTTTTATACAATTTCTATTACTAGGGGATTTTTGATTGGCAGCCTCTACAAGAACCACATGGTTTGAAGGAGCCCTTTCCAGAACAAGAGGTGCTGTTCTGTGTACACAACACAAATGGCCACAATATTTCATCTTACAGATGTAGAAATAGAGGGGGCTCCGAAAGGGTATAGAAAGATTGATAAAAGTTATAGGTAGGAACCGATAAAGTCCAGATTCAGATCTGATTTTAATTGATTCTTTGGCTGTGTTCTCTCCACTTTGCCACCACATCACATAAATCACAGTAGCTCCTTGAGGTGAAGGTTGAGAATGGAGTAGGGTAGCATGGCGGGATGATGTTCTTTCTTCAGGGAATGTTGATAACTTGAAACTGCAGGTGGTGTTGGTGTTCACAGTTGCTGACCTCTAACTCCAGGTAGGAGATATAAAAAGAGCCAGAAAAAATTTTCCTTTCTGAGTTATTATAGAGAGATAAATGTGAAGAATGAAACATTTTAAGTTATCGATCACTTAAATAAAAGTTTTCTCTTTTTTTTGTCTTTTCTACTATTAAAAAAAAGAATAAGTCTCAATAATTGACCTCAGACACCACTGAATATGAATTTTACATGTTTGAAGGCATTCCTTGACTAATTGTAATTATTTCTGTTAAGTAGTACAAAAAAGAGTGAACCCTATTAAGTAACTTTTTTAATAAACCAATTCCTCTTCTTTGAAGAAAGGTGTATAAATGCTAGTATTGCTACTGTATTTGGCTTATTGCAAAAGCAGCAGTACCTTTAGTAACTAAGATTGTAAATATACTTTCTAATGTTACTGGATACAGAGTGCCCTCAGTTATGTTTTCCAGGAATGTATTTAATAGCTTGTGTTTTATAGAACAGAACCTTAGAGTCTCTCTTCTGGAACACGTGAAAGAAGTTATAGTCTATTTAGTAATATACCAAATGTACTAGCTAGAAAAAAAATGGTTTCAGTCCTTAAAAAACTAGACTTCATGAGTCTGTGTGTCTTACACAGAGTAGATATTAATTTCCTTTAGTCTGACAAGACTGAAACATTGAAAGGTGAAATTATAAGTACTGAAAAAATGAGCCTAATTAGAAAAAATTTGAGTTTTGGGCATGTTATATATATATATTTAAAAACTAATTCTCCACTCCCTTTTAAAAAATTAGTTCTTTCAATGGCTCAGTGGTTAACAGCTTTTTTCTGATTCTGCCCCCTGCGTGCAGTTTGTTATTTGAAAAACCTTCCCACTGAGAGTTCCTGCAAGTTCATGGGTACTGTAGAAAACACCATCTAGAAAACAAAATGACCTTTGTTTTTATTGTCATTATTACTATGGCATTGTTTTTATTTTCATATTTTGCTTCTTTAAACAGGCAGAGCTAAGTGATGTACTTTTTAAAGTTTGATCACTCGGAGCCTAATTATAACACAAACTAAAAACATTTAAGAGGAAATTTAATAAAAAAAACTTATTATTCCTGAATATGTTTTTAGTTTTCTAGAAATTTTGCAAGTAAACTAAATTTTTTTTGATATAGCATTGTATTATTTAGAGCTGTGAAATCTACAAAAAAATTGCATACTTTTTTTTAGTATTTCTGTTTTCCTTGAAAATGTCCATGCTTATGCCTAGCTTTCTTTCTATAAATCTCTATAGAGATTTAGCTGTGAAATTATTTTATCCTGGCATAATTTTTATTTACTGTGATAGATCTGAATTCTTAGTTTTGCTAGTTTCCTATTAAGTGACTAGCTATCCATTCTGGAACCCCTGTGTCTACACAAGGCTTCCTGAGAGATCTGTGACCCTATATGGATACCAATGACAAAATTGGCCTATATGCTTGTCTGCAGGGGAACTACAGATCTACTCGAAGGTTTGGGAATGTGAGGTAAGGGTTGATTGCAGCTTTTGCCACCAATTTACCATTCATGTCTTAGGTACATAAGTCTAGTTACTACCAAGTCTAGTGACCGAGTTTATCTCATTTATCACTATCACTAGACTTATGACTTCTGGTGATAGGTCACTTCCTAGATTCCTGAGTTAGACCTTCCTCCTTTGTGCTCCCATAGAAACCCTCCCCCATATCATACACCATACCCTAGTATTGTTTTCTTTTTGCCTATAATCAGATGATTGAATTTCCATGTAAGTTTGACCAAGTAAGTCTTCAGAATGTCCAATTGAGGAAATCTAAATGACATCTATTTTTTCTTTTTTGAAAAGAGATCATCATTCAAGTCATTGTGATATAAGACTCAAAACAAAACAAAAACTTACTTGGATCAACGGAATACAATTATTAAACGTAAATATGGAAAATGAACCAGACCATGAAAATGTGGAACAGAGCCTCTGTGCCAAAACTGCTGAAGAAGAACTGAATAAGTCTTTCAATCTAGAAGCTTCACTTTCAAAGTTCTCTTACATAGATCTGGACAAGGAATTGGAATTCAAAACTGATCTGGTAAAAATTCAGCTTCTGTCAAGTGATGATGTTTAACCAAAATGTTGGCTAGAATGTACTTTATTACTCAAAGACTCCAAATCTATCATTTTTGTATGGATTAATAGGATCTATGTACAGTTTTATAAGATAATAGTGCTTCATTTGTATAGTTCACTTCAGTTTATGAAACACTTACATGCATGTTCTCATTTGAGCTTCACAACACTGATAATCCATTTTTAAAGGAAGAAACTGAGGTGCAGCTACGTTAAATGACTTCTTAAGATCATAGAACTAGTGGTAGGTTTAGAATTCTTGCGCAGTGATTTTTTTTTTTTACCATTGATTTGTAATTAATAGGTTCTTGTGACCATGAGAATATTTAATGATATATTTGGTGACCATGGGAATATTTATGACAAGTTATTTGACCTAATTATCCTCATCATAATTTATGAAATAACCAAGAAAGGCAATGTCAGACCTTTGTATATTGCTTATGCTTATGTCAAAACTTAGAAATTAGGGCTTGTCATAAACATGCTGTTTTATCATGTCTAAGAAAGCAGATGCCAAAGTCCTTTAACAGAAGCATCTGGAAAGGGCTGTCAGGATGGTGCATCAGTTAATATGTGTCCTTGATAATCACGGTATATGTGGGTAAGAAAGGAAAGGTTCTGTAGTCTTTTGACCTGATTCTTATTACCATGGATTTTTATTGAGTTATCTTTCTATATGAACAGTTTGGTGATATGTTTGTTTCTTAATTTATAATTGTACTAATCAGTTAAAACACCCTCTCAATTATAAGAGAGAAAACATTATTATGTGAGCATTAATTTATTTTTATATATTTAGATTGATGACAAGGAGTTTGATATTCCTCAAGTTGATACTCCTCCAACGCTGGAAAGTATACTAAATGAGGTAAGTGTATATTAATGATCACTATAATTTTATGGCATTGATTTAATATTTCTGGATTAATTACAGTGTATGTATCAAGAGCTGCACTGTTCCATATGGGAGCCACTAGCCACATATGACAATTTAAACTTAAACTAATTACAATTAAACAAAAATGAAAGATTCAATTCCTCAGTTGTATAAGGCACATTTCAGAGTCCACACGTGGCTAATGGTGACTATAATGAACAGTGTAGACACAGAATATTTCTGTGGTTGTGGAAAGTTCTTCCTGACAGTACAGATCTAGATTGTGAGCCTCTCAGGGGCAGAGGCCATGTCTTGTTCACCTCTGTGCCCAGTACAACACCTCGTACTTGGTGGATTAAAAAAAAAAATGATTTACTAAGTGAGTTGAAATACTAAATTCATGTCACTTTTGAGATTTGTATTGTTTCAATAACATTGTCTCTACCAGAGATATTCAAATAGCTCGTCTTCTGACACAAAAGAGCATCTGCAGCCCTGTAATGTAAAAAAACAAACCCTCCATAATTTATCTTGCCATAAAATGATGTTATTCTTTTCTGAACTAGCAATCAGAAAGGCTTTATAAAGGAACTCCGTGGAAGTACATGTTGGTGAAGTATGTTGGTTTTTATGCACCCTGCATCTGCTGACAATTCTTCAACTCAGTCTTCTTGATCTCCTAAAAACTTGCTTAAGACTCCCTTTAGAGGTTTTAGCTTTTAATGTGAGAAAGATTTTTAATGTATAAATCTGTTTCAGATCCATGGTTGTGTATTCTAAAAGGTAGTGATGCAAAGGTTCCCCAACAGAAACGCCCACTGATCCCACAGCTCTGAGTCAGCTGGGCCTCGTTCGTTATTACTTCTTTACCTACACTACTTTCAGGGTCATAGTCAGCACTCTATAGAATGCAAACTACTTTTTCTGAGTTATAACTTTCATTTTTCTTGCATGACTTTTATTCTAATTTTTATATCAGCTGATATTGCCATTACTTTGAATATATTTTAATTTCAAAAGTGTATGATCTGTGTTAAGACTTAAGCATTTAAAATTTTGACAAAATAGGTTTTGGTCAATGAAAGAATAGCCTTTTACAGTGATATTTATTTACTGCTTTCTAATATTGAGGAGATCTTTCATTTAGAGATAAAGAATAGCCTTTTACAGTGATATTTATTTACTGCTTTCTAATATTGAGGAGATCTTTCATTTAGTCGATTTTGTTATGGTATTAATCACATCTCACTTCAATTACCTTATTAAGTGTGAAATAAAAATAACCTTAGAGGATTGTGTACAAAGCCCTATGTGTACATATTTATATAATAATGGCTAAGAAAATAAGGCTTATATGAGTGAGACTGTAGTTCATAATGAAGGAAAACCATCTTTGTACAATATATTTATCTACTAGTAACAGTATAATCATTAGTGGTTCACTGAGAAGGTAATGCTGTTATTCTCAGTTGTAATTTGGGTGCCCCGTGTATTTGGGTCACCGTGTTAGTTACTGGGATTATAAAGTGCTGTATGACTGCCTCTGACTTTGAGAGAAAAACGAGACTGGAAATTGGCCAGCCTTCATACTTCAAGGGAGCTAAGCAGGTGAAAAAGTGAAAGTAAAAGCAATTTAAGTTGTGGAAGATTATGAAGACTATAAGGAGGAAAAGGTATTAAAGAAAATGATTTTAAAAAAGAAAAAATAGAAGGGGCAGAAGTAGAAAGTGTAAATAAGCACTTGCTCCAGGATATATGGGTGCAAATATTCTATCGTGTTCGTTAATATCAACCTGAAGAAAGGCTGAGAAGAGATATCCAAGATAGTTTACAGAATGGAAAGGTAGAGAACACTGAGACATTTTAATCTCAGAATTTAGAGCATGAAATAGTGTTGCTAGGCCTTGTCATCCTTTGAAACTGTTATCTCTGAGGTTTTTAATTTTGAAATTCCGTTTTTCAGCCCTAACAACCTCCCCCTCATTCTCTTACTTCCATTAAACCTGATCTTTGACCTCATCAAAACCAAGTCTTGATTGTTCCTGGTCTCTCAGTCTCTGAGTGGTCCTGGCTGCGCTTCAATCTAATTGTTGCATTGTGCAATCAGAAATTTCTTTTGAACTTTTTATTGAAGTATAACGTTCATATAGGAAAAGTGCACAAATCATAAGTGTACAGCTTGGTGAATTTTCACAAACTGAATGCCTGTGTAACCAGAATCCAGATGAAGAAATAAAATATTACTAGCATCTGAGGAGCTCCTTTTTGCCCCTACCTTATAGAACCCCAGGATAATCACTATCATAACTTACCAGCATTGATTAGCTTGCCTGCTTGGAACTTCATATAAATGGAATAATACAGTATGTGCTTTGGGTGTCTGACTTATTTCCCTCAATATTATGTATTTAGGTTAATTCATATTTTGCATATAATTGTTCATTCTCATTGCTGTATAAAATTTTTATATGCCATTATTTATTCATTTTACTGTTAATGGACATTTGTGTAATTTCCAGTATCTGGCTACTGTGAATAATACTGCTGTGAATATCCTTATTCATGTGTATACGATCTATATATACACATACATAATATACATACACACACTTACACAATTCTGTGGGGTGTAAACCTAGGAGTAGAATTGCTGGGTCATTAGATATGGGTACGTTGCGCTTTCGTAGCTACTGCCACGGGGTTTTCAAAGTAGTCGTAACAATATATACTTCCAGCAGCAACATGTGGGGGTTTTGGTTACCATGACCTCACCAACTTTTGAATTTTTATCTTTTTCACTTATTCCTTCTTATAGTGGAATCACATCATAGTTTTAATCTGAATTTACCTCAAGACTGATGAAATTGAGTACCTTGGCATATATTTTGGCCATTTGGATATCTCTTTTGTGAATTGCCTTTCTATGTTTTTTACCCACTTTTCCATTGTGTTTTGTTAACTTATTACGGGAACTCTCTATGTCTGATAGATATAAGCCCTTTATTAGATATTTGTATTGCAGATATCTTTTTCCATTCTCTGGCTAACTTTTTCACCTATTAATGGTTTCTTTTGATGATCGAAAGTTCTTAATGTAGTTCAGCTTATCGGGGTTTTCCATTTTGTTAGTTTTTGTGTGTGTGTGTCTATTTGAGAAAATTTTGCAGATTCCAAGGTCACGATGATACTATCTTATAGTTAAAAAAATCTTTATTGGTCCCCTTTCATAGCCAGATCGGCAACTCATGTATAATGGTGTGAGGAATGAGCCAACACCATTTACTGAAAAGAGGTGTCACTTTGTTTTACATCAGGTGATCACATATGTAGGTTTGAGTCCATTAGTTTTTCTATACTGCCCATATCACATTCTAATGTCTGAACCTGTATAATAGATCTCAATATCTGGTAGATTCTAATAGACTTCTCGTTTAAGACATTTGTGCTACAGTTCTTATTTCTGAATTATTTCCTTTCCTTTCAGCAGTTATTCCAGACTTGTACAGCTCTCAAGTAACATATCTCCTTGCTAATCCTAGCAGACTTGTATGTGTGTAGCTATCTGAAAAGCAGTTGGAAATATGGGCTTAAACTTCAAGAACAGTATTGATAATGAAACTACAGATTTTGGAGTCATTAGCATGACAAGGTACTTGAAGCTATAGGTATGGATTAATTTATTCGTGTAGGAAGTGTGGGAAGTAGGAAGAGAAAAGAGCTAAGAGTATAATCCTGGAGAACAGAATCATTTAAAGGCAGAGCTGAGGAAAAGTAAAGAACATGACTGATAGAAGAGGCCATATAAGTTGGAGGAGTGCCAGAAAAAGAGATGTACTGGAAATCATGGGAACAGTAAGTTTCAAGAATAGCAAGTGGTCAGTAGTGTTAAATGATACATAGAGGACAAGAACATGCTAACTGAAAATAAGCCAATTTGGCTCGTAGTTTCAGCAAAGAAAGTGCTCAGTAGCTAGTAATGGGTGGAGAAAATAGAGATGGACTGCTCTCTTAAGAACATTGATGGAAATAGTAAGGCAGAAGGTAGTCCAGAGGAGGTATGATCAGAACATTTTTCTTTAATGCCTTACTCAGAATCCACTTGTTCAAAGCTAAACTCCTCATTCTGCTTTATCTGCTTTCTTATCTCAATTAATAGTATCACCTTTTGCTTATCTGCTCAAGCTAGAAATCTTGGAATCTTCTTTGACTTCTCCCTTAACTCCTCCATTTAAATGGTAACCAGGGACTTAGGATTTTAACTTAGTAATGTCTCTTTGATAATTCCTTCTCTTGACCTCTTCTGTTACATTCCTAGGCTGAACTTTCCTGTCTTTTCTTGACATTACAATAGCCTTCTTACTGGTTCTTAATAACCTCCCTGCCTCAGTCTTCCCCTTTACTGTCATCCATCTTCACACTGCCCCATTTATCTCACTAAAACATAGTTCCCATTATGTGTATCCACTTAAAAAATCTCAGTTGCCTTCTTACTGCCTACTATATAGTACACTAATTCATTAAATAAATGCGTGCTAATGATATGTCAGCCATTGTGCTAGGCACTAAGGGTTCAGTGATGGACAAGATAGATACGGTCCCTGCTGTCACCTAGCTTAATGGAATATAAGGCTTTTTATAACTTGGGCCCCAGCTTATCTTTCTAGAATCACCTCCAGCTCCTACTCATACACTCCATTTATTTTGGACTACTACTTCTTTTTCCATGGGCAAAATACATATATGAAATCACTATGTTTGCACATGCTGTTTCTAACCCAGAATGCCTTTCTTCTATCTGCTTGTCGTATTTCTCACAATAGACTATTTATATAGTCAGGTGGTATTAGTTTTCTTCTAATTAGCCATTGGCTATTAGTTAACTAGTAAAGCATCTATACAGATTTGAATTTTTAAGAAATATTCTGTAGCTAACAATTATCTGCATAGCTTCTCCCACTTCTTCTACAACAATGAATTTTTGGAGTGAACTCTGTAGAAAGAGTTATCTATCTAGAGTAGAAATTTAATTCTGTACTATGCCTTTTTGGTTAGTAACAGTGCATGGAAAAGAGGTGAAAAGCAGAAATAAGCATGTGAATGTTTTGGAGAAACATTAATGCCTGTCTGACTTGTAGAGTATATGGAATTTTGAAATTTATTGATCCATATTCTTCTGATTTAGACTGATGATGAAGAAGAGTCTTTTGTTCTCGAGGATCCTACATTGTTAAACATCGATACTATTGATTCTCATTCCTATGATACTTCTTCTGTGGCAAGCTCAGATAGTGGTGACAGGACTAACTTAAAGAGGTAAGTATGTATTCATTTTAATCTTGCACATGAAATATTTGATCCTTTAAAATGTAAATATCTCTTTATAGTACAATATGGTCTGCTGAAGCCCTTTATAGAAAGTAGAAGGCCCACTCAGGTAGAAATAATATGCTTATTAGACTATAAAAATTGTGAGGGGAGAGGATAGAAAGGTGGATGTCATGACCAGTGTCCTCTGCACTCCCAGTAGAGAGCCTTAATAACAGCCACTTCTAGAAGCAGTAGAGCCCTTGGAGGGAACAACAGATTAAACCTGGCACAGTGTCTGTGGTGAAACATGGAGCTTGGTTTACTTCACCACCCTTCTGTTCCCTGCACTTCTCACCCCCTTCTTCCAGCTCTCTAAGGTCAGCTCCAGCATTCCTTCATTCCATTGGAATGGGTTCAGAGGAGAGTCAAAAAGATGATTAAAGATTTGGGAAGAGGACTTCTAACCCTAAATAAGTTCATTTTGGCTGCTTTTCACCTTCCAAATTCTTGGAGAGCACATGAAAAGGAAAGAGAAGTGGAGGAAGCATAATGTAAATACTTTATTGAATTCATATGTGACTTCAATGTTGATAAAGTTGTCTTTGTATTTTTCCTCTCTTCTTAAAGTTTGCCCGTATCAGTGCTATCTTCTTTTAGGTTGTTACCTCTTATGGTGTAGGGGCCATTGCTGGGTATATTAATTTGTTTGTCACTATTTCCTACAAATAGGTAACTTAATTTTTTTCAGCCTTATTGAGATATAATTGACATTGTTTAGATTTAAGGTAGACTGTGACTCTTTGATATACATATATACTGTGACATGATGACCACAATAGGGTTAGTTAACACCTCATCATCTCACATAATTCCCACTCCTTTGTGATGAGAACATTGAAGATTTACTCTTTTAGCAATTTTTAAGTATATAATACAGTATTGTTAGCTATAGTTATCATGCTGTACATCAGATCCCCAGAACTTATTCATCTTATAACTGGAAGTGTCCTTCGACTAGCATCTCTGCGTTTCCCCACTCAATCTGTGGCAGCTGTTCTACTCTTTGTTTCTATGAGTTTGGCTTTTTAAAATTAAACATTTGAGATCATACAGTATTTATCTTTCTGTGTTTGACTTATTTCATGCAGGCATAATGCCTTTAGGGTCCATCCATGTTGTTGCAAATAGCAGGATTTCCTTCGTTCTCATGGCTGAATAAGCCATTGTGTGTGTGTATATGTGTGTGTGTGTGTGTGTGTGTGTGTGTGTATGTGTATATGTGTATATGTGTACACATAGACCACATTTTTTTATCCATTCACCTGTAGATGGACAATTGAGTTGTTTCCATGTCTTGGCCATTACGAACAATGCTGCAGTGAGCATGGGAGTGCGGGTAGTGCTTTGACACGGCGCTTTCATTTCCTTCGGACACGTGGGATTGCTGGGTCGTATGGTCGTTTCATTTTTAATTTTTGGGGGGGATATTCATACTGTTTTTCATAATGGCTAGACCAATTTATATTCCCACTAACAGTATACAAGAATTCCCTTCTCTCTAGATCTTTATCAACACTTATTTCTTGTCTTTTCGATAATCATCATCCTACCAGGTGTGAGGTAATATCTTATTGTGGTTTTGATGTGTTTTTCCCTGATGATTAGTGATGTTGAGCATCTTTTCATGTACCTGCTGGCCATCTGTATCTTCAGGTCCTCATTTTTTATATGGATTTTTTTTTTTTTTGCATTGAGTTTGTAAGAGTTCCTTATATATTTTGGATATGAACCTCTTATCAGAGAGATGGTTTTCAAATATTTCCTCCTTTTCATTTTGTTGATTATTTCTTCCGCTGTACAGAAGCTTTTTAGTTTGATGTAGTCTCATTTATTTACATTCGTTTTTGTTGCTTATGCTTTTGGTGTCGTATCCAAAATGCTGTTGCCAAGACCAGTGTCAAAGAACTTTTTCCTTATGTTTTCTTCTAGGAGTTTTATGGTTTCAGGTCTTATGTTTAAGTCTTTAATCCATTTAATCCATTTAATTTTTGTGAGTGGTGTAAGATAGGGGTATAAATATAGTCTTCTGCACGTGATTATCCAGTTTTCCCAATACCATTTATTGGAGAGAGTATTCTTTTAACATTGTATAGTCTTGGCTCCCTTGTCAAATATTAGTTGACCATACATGCAAATGTTTATTTCTGGGCTCTCAATTCTGTTCCATTGGGCTATGTGTTGTTTTTATGCCAGTACCATACTGTTTTGATTACTACAGCTTTGAAGTATGGTTTGAAATCAGGAAGTGTGATGCCTCCAACTTTGTTCTTCTTTCTCAAGATTGCTTTGGCTAATAAGGGTCAATTCTACACACTAACAAGAAAAATTCTGAGAAAGTAATAAAACAGTCCTGTTTATAGTAGCATCAAAAATGATAAGGTACTCAGAAATAAGTTTAACCAAGGAGGTGAAAAAAACTGTGCACTGAAAATTATAAGACATTGATGAAATAAATTGAAGAAGATACAAATAAATGGAAAGATATCCTATGTTAACAGATTAATGTTGTTAAAATGTCCTTACTACCCAAAGCCATATATAGATTCAATGCACTCCTTATCAGAATCCCAATGATATTTTTCACAGAAATAGAAAAAAACAATGCTAAAATTTGTATAGAATTACCAAAACATAAATGTTTTTGGTGATATGGTCATTAGCAGCTTAATGGTGTCTTCTTTTTGTCTGTATGATAATGTCAGAATTCCTTTGCATGCATCATTCTGGACACTTCTTACCATTTGACCTAATCTCTAAGCGCTCCCACTTCCATCCTCCTGGTTCATGCCTTTTGTATACTTATATTCTCCACAAACACTGCACCTTTGTACCTTTATATTTATGCTTGTGCTTTTTTGTAGCCTGACAGGCTCCTAGTTGTCCATCAAGGCCAGATCAGACGTCCTCTCTTCTATAGCTGTCCCTGATAGCCCCCTAATAAAGTAGGATTAAGTTCTCCTTTATGTCATTTCTCTAGTGCTTTACTCATTATTTTATAATGTTTATCCTTTAAGAGTGAGTTTCTTATTAGGCCCTCTAACTAGGCTATGAAGTCCTTGAGAGTGGGAACCTTGACTTTATTATTTTTATCTCCAGAGCATACATTTAGTCACACAGAGTAGGACTCGATGTTTGGTAAAAGATTAGAAATTATTTTTTGTATGTTGTTGAGTAGAGCAAGTAAAAGGAGCTATTAGTAGGAGCAGCAGAGAAAGAATAGTGAGTGTGGAATTTGAGATGGTTGAAGAATGAAGTGGTTATAAACAGGAGGAGGGCAAGACAGGTGGGCAAGCGTGGAAGGCTTGCAGAGGGGATGTAGTCATGTAGGGCAGGAGGAGTGCTCTGTAGGCAATCTTTTAGTGAACAGTGGAACCTCTTGCTACATATCATGTAAGGTGGGCAAGGAACAGTTTGAATCAGTGAGAAAGGAATGGTGGCTTTATTCATTTTCCTGTTTGTGTTTCTCTGAGGTTCAAGGTGGGTTTAGTACATCTTAATGTGAGATTGTTAGATTCTTTATACCTCTTTGCAAAACAGAGCTAACAGATAACATAGTGTTTGTCTCTGCTTTACTTATTTTTGTTTTTTTTTCTTTCAAAGATTTAAGACCCTGCCTTTTAAATTGTTTTCTATTTTTAAACTGTTTTTTTTTTCTTTTTTTTTTTTAGGAAGAAGAAATTACCTGATTCTTTTTCACTTCATGGATCAGTTATGCGACACTCACTTTTGAAGGGAATTTCTGCGCAGATAGTGTCTGCAGCTGTAAGTATTTTATTCTCTTCCCTCAGCTTTATAACCTGCATAACGAAGTAGGAATGAGCATAAAACAAAGCACAACACTCCTTTTGGCCCGAGGCTTACAAAAAGCAGAATCTGGCTTCATAGGTTCTGTGTGATTATTTTTGACTCATAAGACATGCCTACACATCTTGACGTAGAAATTAGTGCAGCCATGAAATGAAGGTCTGCTCAGAGTCTCGGGTGTGCCTAAATGAAATATGGCAGCAGGCCTAAAAGAAACACTATCTGCCTTTTCTGGAAATTCCTTTTCAGTTCAGCTGCCGTCTTGTGTATTTGGTTGAGGTAGAGCGCTTGTTTTTCAGTCTTTTCATATGGAGAAATGATTGTTCAGAATCTTTTATAACTGAGTGATATTTTTTTAATAATTCACGCAGTCTTTTCATGTACCTTATTTAATTTAGTCTTATAACTTTGAAAGTAGGTAAAGCCATATCCTATTTTCAAATGACACAGGCTTAGAGAGGCGATGTTAACTTGTCTTACATCATTGGGTTAGGAGATAGCAGGGCAATTATTTGAAATTGGGGTTTCCTGCTCCAAGTCTAATGCTTCTTTGTTGTGAAATGGAGGTGGTATTGGTGAATGTGTCCGGTATATAACAGCTGGAACAGAATCTGTGGGTCTTTTTGAAAATTATTTCAAGCACTAGGATAAAGTAAAAATATTTAATAGTTCATCAAGACAATAGACGTTGATTCTGGTATATTTTATACAATTTTTCTTTGACCTCAAAGCCTTTCATTTTATGTAGTCTTTCAATTTTAGTTTTCTGAATTCAATATATAGATCCTGTATATAATAATAGTTATTAATAATAATAATGGATCCATACCCCAAGAACTTTAATGTGTTATTATGTTTTTCATGAAATTTAATTGGTATTTGCATACTCAGTTTGGACAAAGTTTTGTTTTTTCAAGAGGGTAAGAAATAGATACAGAAGAGGCATCATTATACCATAACCACATTACAATTTTCAGGTTTATTAAAGCTCTTATTGCAGATAAAAAAAGAAGAAAAGAAAAGAAAGAAAAGGAGAGGAGAGTGTTCTCTGTGGGCAATTGGTATATCCTGACCAGCTCATGTACCCTGAAGTCAGTTTAAATAGATGGTCAAGCAATGGAGGAAACCTGGGCAATTGTCCTTCCTCTTTAGGTGGGGAGTAACTCATATTTGCTAGAATGGGAACCACCTGTTGAGGATTACATTTCCATGACGTTTTCTGAATTTAATCCTTATGTAGGTGATGAAATTCATTCCTTTCAAAATCAAGATGAACCAGAACAGTCATTTGACCCACCTGTGCAGTTTAAAAAATATTTTGAGTAATGGAGACTGAAATAAAACTTAGACACTGAACAATGATTAGATAAATCTGTTATTTAAAAGGATTTCTCCTCTCTCTTGAAGAGGAGGGAAAAATTCTAATAAATCCCAGAGTGTTTGCATTCTATTCTTATTTCACTGCTATGGTTGAGCTCTTCTGGTATGTTAAAATGAAAACTGCTTTTCCTGTGACAGTCTTCATACTCTGCCTTCCTAATTTTGGATTACCAGCTCAATTTAAGTTGTATGCTTTTCTGTGATGGTTGGTTTATTAACCTGTAAAACCTAGTTGTATTTTTGGGTATCCCTCCTGAATAGTTGTTCAATAATGCCTTCAGCCACGTGTGTAATGATGTTGTTAGGGCTCCCTAAGGCCTTGATCATCATGGCTTTGTCACGCATGGCCAGAGAACACTTAGTAGAGATGAAACTTTTGGAGTTGTTAACCTCATTGTTCAAATTTGGAAGTTGCCTCAAAGTAATGACATGTGGCTATGTTTAAAATTAATTCAAATTAATTTGTAAAGTATATTTGTCACTTTTATGATCACCTAAGATAAGAGAGATACCTTAGCACAGTGGTTTTTTTCAAAATGTGTCTAGTGTGTAAGAATCTCCTGGGGTGCTCATTCAAATGCAGATTCCTGACACACCTCAGACTCACCAGCCTGGAGTCTCTGGCAGTGTAGCATGGGGATCTGCATTTTTACAGGTATCCCAGGTGATTCTAATGCACCCTGGCTTTTGATAACCCCTACCCTAAGATGTTGCAATACCAGTACTAAAATTCTGTAATATCTAAAATGCTGCCCACATCTGTGGTTTTTTAGCTTTTAAAGTTAGCCGACTTCTGGTTTCATTATTGAGGTTCCATTTTGAATATTGAATATTGTTTCTGTTCTTCATCTGCTGTCTCATTCTTTTTCCCTATCTGGGGCACAAATCAATCATCAAATATTTATCACATGTTTCTTAATTATTAAGCATTATGCTAGGTGAACTTTATACACACATATCCACACAGGCCTGGGTATATCCTGCTGTTGAGGACACTGTACATAGCAGCCTTGGTGACTGTCCCTCATATCCCCATGTACTGGAGAAAGTTTTTAAAGTTAGTTCCTGGGAAGCTCTATAAAGTTGGATAAAATAGATTCTGCCTTCTGAGAGATTATAACTGACCACATTGATAGGGACAGACATGTAGAAGTGATATAAAGAGCCTAGCCTGGGACCTGGAAGCCCTGAGTATGAGACATAGTTCTACCACTTGGAATAATCTTGGGCAAAAGTGTTAAACTCTTCTATTTTCTTAATCTGGAAAATCCTAATAATACCTATTTTATTTGTCTCTCCTGATTTGAGAATCATATCGTGTAATACACATGTATATGAAAGCTCTTTGCTATTACAGTGCTAATCATTGTAAGTCATTACTATTTAAAGCTATGGAAGCAGCATATAGATACCTTACATGTATATGACACTACATTTAGTTTCATCCTTAGGACAACTCAGTTGAGGTAGATGGGGTGGTATTTGCTATTTCCTTGAACAGATAAGACTAATATCCAGAAGGGTTAGGTGACTTTCCTAAGGTCATACAGTTACTGGTAAGGAGCTGGGACTAATTTTTAATGTTTTTACGCTTGAGAACTGACCGAACAGGCCCTGCTCAGGTTTTATTTAGGGGTTGTATAATCCGCTGCATAGGAAGCTCCTACTTAAAGAATATCCATAGTGTATGTTTACCTTTCCTAAAACCTATATGTATTCCTACCATTTTGACATAGTACTTATAGTTTATTCACATTATTGAAAATGGAACTTCTTTCCTCTCTTGTTCTTTACATAGTCATTTATAATCAGTACCTTTCCTGAAGCAACTCTTGCTCTTTATATTTTGTTGGTATATTACAACTTTTATAGTTTCTCTTGGGACAAAAACAAAGGTTCTACCTCTTGTCTGAATTGATTTGGATGAAAATATCTGTAAAGAGAGGCCCTTATACCATTATCTATTTTATAATGAGAATATCATTTCAAATACTTTTTTTTTTCTAAATTTTATTTAGGACAAAGTAGACGCTGGCTTGCCTACAGCAATCGTAAGTATACTTTAAATAATCCTTTAAAGGTAATAAATTTTCTATTTGATTGGGTTTTCTTAGATTTCTTCTTTTAATGTTTAAAGTTAATACATAAATTATTATGATAATAAATTTATAAGTAATTAATTGGCAGTAATCAGGTTTAAAATTTATCTATGTTGAATGTTCTCTTTCTAGTGTATTGTTACTCTTTAGGCCTTTGTTTGAAGATCACATAATGGAATAATGATTAGCATTTTCCAGGTTTATTTGTATGTGGTTATACCCTGCCGGAGTAAATTTGCTCCTTCTGTGACTTGGCCTCATTTTGGTCATAGGGAGTGGAAAATAGTATTTGGTAGAATCACTTTGTGGTATATAGTACATTTAACAGCTCTGAACTCTGTTGCTGAGCCTGCCAAGTAAATCTGTGGAGTGATTATAGAGAACTGGGGCAGACTGAAAGCACACTAGTGCCCTCTTTTTCTGACTACTTCCAGCTGTCTCCTGTAGCTTTCTTATTAGCTGGTTAATTGGTGAGGAAGTCAGCTGAATTTTAAACATTTCTAGTGCCTTTTGGCTCCTGTGATTAAACTAGGAGAGATCTTTCTTATCCTTTCTGCACACCTCATAGGGAGGTTCTTGGTTAGGTACCTTAAGTACTTCTGTGTCTGGACCCCTGAATTAAAAAAAAAATGCTTTAGAGGAAGCTAAGTGTCATGTTTTTGCCTATAATGTTGAACATATGATATTTTGATATTGTTACCCTTAGAGTAAATTTAGAAGCATTCCCAGAAACAAAATGTCCTGAGTTTCATTTCCCGTTTTGCCTCCTAGATGAATTTGTCCTTATTTGCAAGACTTGGTATGTCATCTGGTGCCTAGGGGAAGAAAGACGAGCAAATTCAATTCTGTTTATTTCAAGATCCTTGATATAATATCTTAAAATGTAATCTCTCCTTTTGTTCTCAGGCAGTATCCAGTCTGATAGCAGTGGGTACATCTCATGGATTGGCTTTAATATTTGGTAAATTTTCTAAGTGTTTTCTTTATTTTAAATATTAAGTATTCTTTTGGGTTTTATAAGGTCTTTTAATCATAGTTTATATAGTGAATTTTATTTACTTGGAAAAGACAGGGAAACTTGAAAAGTAGCAGTCAGTATTTTTATAGTTAAAAATTACTTGACTCAGCTTCATTTTTTTGCTTTGTTGCAGTTTATTTTTTTTATGAATTTATAAGCTGTCATATCTACTGATTCTCAGCAGACCTAGACAACAAGAACATGAAGTTGAAAGGTACCTTCGTTGTCATGTTGTCTGCTTCCAGTTGGTGGTTGTGGTGGTGGGGGGTGAATTTTGATTCTGAATCCTGAGTAATAGGTATTCTAGAAGATCTTTAGAAAAGAGATTCCTAGGTGTTCTTAGTTATTTTCAGTAACTCTTGCTGCCAATAAATTCTTTTTCATTTCCATTTAAATCCCTCTAAACGGAAAAATTATTAGACCATAATCATATTTTCTTGGTTGAGAAGAGAACTTAACTAGTTTTATTTGTATGATAGAGGTTGGTTTTAAGTATTTTCTCTCTTTTTTAAATCTGAGACAAAATAATCCTAGTTTCTTTAATCTTTCTTTGGTTTTTAAATATGGTACCATGAGCAGAGCAATTTGTTCTTTTTTCTTTTTTTAATTTAAAAACTATTAAATAATATTTTCCTGTCATTTTTAGTGGTCTCCTCTGGATCTTAAATTTTTTTTCTCTCTCTTAAATGGAATTCCTAATGACACTGTATTTCATTTAGGAATCTACAGGGTATTGTATAAGGGTCACCTGGGAATACTTTATAGCAGAACCACAATTTGATCTCTGTGAGCCTTACATCTTTATTTACCATATTAGTTATTTTCCCTTGCTTTTTAACAATATGACTTCCTATATATAAAATTTTCTATTATGCTAAAAGTCTTATTATGTGATTTTTCACACCTGTTTTTTCCAAGGGGATTTATTAAATGAAAGTTTTGTTTGGGGATGAGAAGAATGGAAACAAAAATATAGTTCTCTTGAGCAAACTATAGAATTGATTTTAATAATTTTTTCTTCGTTCATAATTGATATGTGCTTATGATAGAAAATTTAGAAAACATTGATGAGCACAAGGTTGAAGATATGAATACCCAATTCTCCCATGCAGGAATAGTCCCTAACATTTCTGTATAGCCTTCTGATCATTTTTTTTTTGTCTGTGTGTGTATATTTGTGTGTATACATATGCCAAAATGGGATCATGTAATTGGTAATCTGATTTTTCATTATAAGGAACATCTTTCCATGTAATTATATATTCATCTGTAACATTTTTAATGGCTACATAGTTTTCTTTTCAATGGATTCACCATAATTTACTAACCATTTACTATGATAAGACATTTAAATTGTTTCTAAACAAACAGTACAATGATGAACATCTTTGTTACTACATTTTTGTGCACATGATTACTTAGGACAAATTGCTAGAAGTGGAATTGCTGGGGTCAGGGTGTGAACATTTTAAACTTCTGATATGTATTGCCTAATTGTCTTCTAGAAAGTTTTACCAGCTTGCTCTCCTATCATGTGTAGGAATGCTTGTTCTCCTATGGAGGCATACTTAGTATTGGACTGATAGAATTTGAGGAAAGGGTCTTAAAAGATCTTTTAGTTCAATTCCCTTATTTTACATGTGAGGTGGTTGAGAACCAGAGAGGCTAAGTGACATGCACAGAACCAAGGTTAGAATCAGAAATATGAACACCTGGGTCAGTGATTTTCACCATTCTGAGCAATTCTTCTGTCTTGAGAGAAAAGGAGGCAAATTCCAAGATATATTAAGAGTATGATATATTCCAAGATATAGGAACTAAGGTGAATGAGGATAGAATATAATGCATATGTTTATCTGTGAGCAGAACACATGCTGAGTTTTCGTTCCTACTTACCATTTTTCACTTTTCTTCAACTCTACTTTAACATTTCCTCCTTACAATGAGGTTATAAGAATATGTACCTACTTATAATCAAACCCATGCAGAACTCACTGCAACAAATTAAAATGAACATACTTAAAATAAAAACTAACAAAATAAGAGTATATTATCTTTTGCTTCTGTCTCCTTAATTTCCTTGAGCCAGCTTCCTAATTTGCTTTAGATCCCAGCAGCTTTCTTATAGATATGATGAAATAGTAAGCTTTCAGTATAGTTTTATGGAAAAGGAAGTATGCCAAAGTGAATATTTTGAGAAAGAATCTTAATATTCTGGTTATATTGTGGGTTTAATCATGCGGTTAATAAATTTTATTCATTATTTTTGTAGGAATCAAATATTTGGACAGTGAATTTTAACAAATGGATTAAAATTTGCTTGAGAGTCAGGAACAAATGGCAGAATAATAATACTACGAAGTGTCTCAATTAGATATCTGAGTTAAATCTGATCTTTTTTAAACGTCTTCATTGATCACTGGAAAAAGTGGAGAAGGAAGAACTATTCTTAAGATTCTCTTTTGGAATAGAGGCCTAGGTCGCTAAAATAGTAACCATTATAAACTCCATAAAGGTTGATGTATGTTGCCTTTTCTTTGGAACTATAGATATGTGGCATTTATTGTGTATCTTGGTTGTTACCTATATAAAGGTCCCCCAAAATTCACATCTTAAGATGTTTCCCTATTCTAAAGCCCTTAGTTTTCCTTTTTTCAGGTTGTCACATAATGTTTGTTTGTTTGTTTTTTTCAATCAAACTTAATGGACTTGGATTTACCTAGTGTGTTGTAATTTGAATATTATGCCTTTCCTCTTTTCCCATATTGGTACCTGAATGTAGTCATGAATGCTGGAGACATTACTTACTCACATTTAGTATCATTCATACAGATAAAGTTGGTCACTTAAACTCTTGAAATTTTACCTGTCTTTTCTTTGAACTTTTGAACTGATTTCTTGCTTTTCTCTCTTTTTATCTTCTCCATGGATTCAAAGGAAAAGGTATAGTAATTTTGGTTTGCATGAGTGACTTTTTCTTTTGACCTTTTTAATATTGAAAGAGAATGCTGTCGATTAGTGCTCTCTTACGAAATGAAGAAAACCAGCTAATTGAAAGATTGGTTAAAGCAAGGAATTGTTAAAAATTATAAATTTATGCATACCTTTCCTGTTTTAACTGAAAATATGTAAATTTTCATTTTTTCCTAAATCTTTTGATATAGTCCAAAGCCTTTATTTTGAGTTTGTATCTGCCAGTTAGAGGTCTGTGGCATCTTTTTAAGTGTTAACTGCAACAATAATGGGCCATGTAAAATTTGCACTTTTAATTTTTAAAAAAAGAGGTAAAAGCTTAGGCACCTGTGAATTAATCAAGGGGGGCAAAATACTAGATTTTCACAAAACTTTTCTTCACTCTTCCACACTTCAGTCTTCCACACTTCCACATGTCCATACCTTATTTTGTGATAGTTTTTTTAAAGCAATTTATCTTTAACAAGTTTTTCTAAAGCATTCATTTAGTCTTCATTGTAACAATAGCCCTTTCTTCTCCACTCTATTGTTAATTAGGTTTTAAAATACAGCAATGCTTAGTGGCATGAACAGTTTTGGGAACAACACAAACGGCTCTTCTTCGTAAGTGTCAGCATTCTAGAAAATAGCTAGTTAGCCTTGGGGGTTCAGTGTGTCCTGGGCTTCAATCAGTAAGCTTTATAGAAGGGATGAGAACTTTAATTCTGTGTATTGGTTAGATGGGGGTCAGGTAAAAGTGTTTCTACTGTTTTATGACCATTAATGATAACGTTTCTTAATACCTCTTTGCTTCTCCTTTGGTCTTGGAGAACATTTTAATATGCTCAAGGGGAAAGAAAAGAGTAATATTGAAGAATGGTGAATACTGACAATAAAAATAGAACTCTAAACACAATGAAATTTGATTCCTTCTAGGATCTAGGTATTTCCTACTTTGATGGTCTTTTGGGAACTAGTTAAATTAGGGATGCAGAAATAGAAGGTTAGGTTGATTTTAGTATATGGAGAAAAGAAATTCTTGAAGTGTAGTCAAATTAAAATTTTATAACTGTTATAGACTATGCATTATTTGTGACTTTTCTTTGCTATTCAGCACATTACTCTTAAGCCCAGAATATGCTGGAGTGCTACCTTAAGGAAAGAATACTTTGAAGGGTATACTAATAAAAGAAATAGGTATAATTTATTGCAGTGACAGATAGATGTGCTTTTTGTGGTATCTGAACTTCAAGTTCTCTTAATTGATAAGCTATTTATTTGTTAATAATTTCTTACATTCTTACCATTTCGTAGTTTTCAAATTTTTGTAGGCATTTTCTTATTCAAGCTCTATGCCAATTCAGTAAGGTTTATAGGAAAAATGATAGTCTCATTTCTTATATCCTGCTCAGAGACATTTGCTTCATACAGACCTATTCTTAATTTTTTTAAAACTAAGTTGACAATGCCAACCAAATGTGATGTGTGTGACTTTATAAATGAAATCGGATGTATTGCCATACTACTAATTTAATATCTTTTCTCCAACAATAAAGAAAGATGACTTCAGAGAGTAGGGGAGAATAGAATTTTTCCTTTTAAATTAATGAGATCAAGAGCCCCCTCCCCTGGAGGAGGAGAATGTAGAGAGTGCTCTGATTTTCACCTTTCTTGTTTCTGTCCATGTCCTTTTGGTTTTTTTCCCATATAATTACAGAATTTAAGTGTTTGGCAGAGGTTTTATTTTTATTTTTGTCAACTACTTTTCTCCGGAATTGTCCAGTATTATCTATACTATAGAATGTTTGGTTACTCTAGCAAAGAAACCTCTCCAACCAAACTCTGCTTTCTTTTTCCTACAGAAATATATCTTTCCTGAATTTAGTCTAAATTGTGTAATAGCAAGTTTGTTAATGTGGTACCATAAAAATAAATCTATAAAGACAGCAATAAGAATTGATAAATATCTTTTGGAGTTTAAATAGATTATATTTTTTACACTATGCATCACCTCATAGCTATGCTACCTTATAAAGGGATATTATAAAAACAATGAATACATTGTAAAAATCAAGAAAAAAATTGAGAGTATTTTTGTTAACTGTCCTGTGGCATGTAAATGTAATATATCTTTCAGAAATGGCTAACATTGATAATTTGGTTCCTTGTCTTAGCTAGTTTTTAGTATATGGGACCCATAGTCAGAAAAGCAGAGTCATATTTGGATTTTTATTTGAGAAGTTAGATATGTCTTTTTCCTTCCCTCTTTTCTTCTCTATTTCTTCTTTCTTATTTTATCTATCTATCTATCTATCTATCTATCTATCTATCTATCTATCTATCTATCTATCTATTTGGCGAGGCAACCCTTGGTTGACCTCACAGGTTGCAAGGACCTTGTCAGTTTACAGTCCCTTATTTTTTTTTTTTTATGCCTACAGCACCTGGTCTTCCTAGGTGGTCTCCCATCCAAGTACTATCCAGGCCCGACCCTGCTAGCTTCCGAGATCAGACGGGATTGGCTTGTTCAGGGTGGCATGGCTGGCTGTAGACTTCTTTCTTAATAGTACCTTTATTCTCTATATTTATCATAATCCTTAATTCTTCTATTTTTACTTTTCCTGAGTTATGAGAATACTTAGTCTAATTTAAAGTATCTTAAATCAGAAAGCAGTAGTGATTGTCTCTAAGTGTTGGTGGATCAGAACTGCATAAGTTCAGATCTCAAAACAGGAATTACAAAGGATCACAGCTGAATGCTATTCAGACACTATTCTGAGCCTAGTATGGAATTTCTGCCTTTGTCCTCTTATTTTTAGTCTAGCCATTGCCTACAGGCATGGCCCAGAGTAAGTGGTATGTGTAAAACACTGTTGCCCAACCATTGTATCTTGACAGTTTGCAAAACAAGGTATATGGATAATCCCCTAACTGCATACGGCATCCCTGACAAAATAAGGATCATGGGAAACACCATTTTTTTGCAGGCATTTTCAGTAAAGCAAAATAAAATATGATGTCTTTTTTAGAGTCAAGGATATAGAATAAAGGAAATTTTAATAATTTGAATTAACCTGGGAGAGGGAGGAAAATATGTAAATGAGGAAAAGGTAAGGGAAAAATCTAATAATGCCAGATATGATTAAAGAGAATGACTTTTAAATACATTAGACCTCGTTTATTTATGAATTTTATTCCTTTTTGGATGTTTATTTTGATAGGCTAAAATCTGAAATGATTTCAGTAAATTCTGAGTGTTTTCTATGTGCCAGATACCATACAGCCATCAATTGTGTCAGAATTCCTTGGGGAGTTGAAGATTACTATTTGAACCAGCTTATGAACACAAAAATATTCTTTTGGTGTTCACTTTGGATGGGCGAAAGGACTTACATAATATTATTCCCTAGACCTGAGAGTAAATGTTTTTGGGCTTATTCTGATAACCAGATTTACCCTTATAGAAGGAAGATTTGCAGATGTGGGAGCTCTTCAGATGATCGTCAGATACCTCTGAGTGCAGGATATTCTGGGAGTTTAATTCACTCATGACTCCAGCCTTAGAGACATCTTAGTTTAATAGTAAAAGTAAGACATTCTTACCTCCAAAAAGTAGCAATTCGATAGTGTTAAAAAAAAATTCAACTGAGTAAATTTTAAAGATCTTATTGGCTTTATTCAATGATTCATGAACCAGGCAGCATCCCATCTAGCAGACAGACAGAGCTCCAAGAAGGTATACAAAATGAAAGACTTTTACAGGCAGAAAGGAATGGGACAAGAAAGTTAACACAAGCAAAAAACAAAACAAAACAAAAACAAAACAAAACCGAATTGGTTGTGGCAAGGGGACCTTCCTTTAGGGGATGACAAGGGTCTGTCAGGCAGATGACCTAACTGCTGCTGACTAGGCAATTCCCAATTAATTGGTTTAAGATTCTCTTCCTGGGAGAGGCGGAAACTGTAATTATGTTAAGTTTTAAGTCTCAGTGTGGTGATGTGAGGTTTAGCAAAAGTGACTGTATTTGGTCTGTTGCATTGTTTTTAACAATAGTTTAAGGGAGGCACAAACAATTGCTGAGCAAATTGAGAGAAATCCAGATTGTGCAATTATGGCAAGTTTATTTATTTCTCCCCCCTAAACAGTTAAATTTTGTAGGCATGCCTTCTTACATTTAAATTTTTTATTTCATTGTTTTCAAGTGGATACAATAATGAATGCTATACAAAATAAGCATTGCATAGGAGAAGCCCTAGAGGAATTTTTTTAATTATTAGATAATAAAATTTAATATATATTTGAGTGCCTCATGGAGAAATCAGAGATGATTAAGACAAGGTCCTTGCCCTTAAATAACTTAATCTAGTAGAGATTTGAATTATTTGCTTTTAGCATATTAGATATTGATGCTTGAAATAATTTTCTTAGTTTAAATGTTTACTCTGTAATTTTATTTGTACTGTTAATTTGCCTAGTAAACCTTTTCTTTATGGATAATATAAATTTAAACTTCAGCCAAATTCTAAATTAATAAATTTTGATTTTTGAAGTTTTAAAGGTACTTTAAAAGATGGTATTCCCTGTAACTTTGCATCCTGAAAATGGCAAGTAATACAATTCTAAAATGAGAGAGATAAAAGATAGTTTGTTCAAGGAGATACAGATTTCTTATGGATTTTTTTTTTATTTATTAGCAAGTTTTGTGTTATGCATCCTCAAAGATAGTTTTTTTCCTATATTCTTAGTGTCTAATTCAATGCCCAGCCTCTAGTAGGTGCTTACTGCATATGTTTAAAATAAGTAACTTATATTAACCAATGTTACCCCAATAAACTTAATTTTAAAAAATTTTAAAAATAAAAATAAAAAAGTAAAAAAAGTGTAACTTCATCATTTGATTCTTTTGATTCTTATTTCCTTCCAAGTTTTTGATAACAAGCCTATTATGAACATATTTATTTACACCTTCCATTTTTTTCACTTGATTTTATAAATTGCTTTCTTAGATCAGAATCAAGCTTTGCGACTCTGTCTGGGTAGCACTAGTGTTGGAGGTCAGTATGGAGCCATCTCTGCCCTCAGTATTAACAATGACTGCTCAAGACTTCTCTGTGGCTTTGCTAAAGGACAGGTAAATATGAACTTTATTTTATCCAGAAGACAATATTAAAATCAATTAAAAGAAAACTAATATCTCTAGATCAATACCTCGAAGACCAAAATATGTATTATAAAGCGATATGTCTGTAGAGCTAACCTGAGATTGCTCAGTCTGACTTTTGCTCAAAATTTTTGATAATTATTATTGACTGAGCCAGAGTATGTGATTTTTTTAAAAAAAACTGAGGTATAATTCTCATATAACCTGTTAGTTTCAGGTATACAGCATGTTTCAGGTATACAATATTTGTATATACTATGAAATATCACTGTAATAAGTCTATTTACCATCCATCACCATACAAAGTTACTGTTTTGTTGTGATGAAAACGTAAGATTTAGTCTCAGCAACTTTTAAATATGCAATACAATATTATTGACTATAGTCATAATGCTGTACATTACATCCCTGTTACTTATTTTATATCTAGAAATTTCTACCTCTTGACTTCCTTCATCCATTTCACCCAAGTCCCCTCCTCTTGGCCACCACCAGTCTGTTCTCTGTGTCTGTGAGTTTTGTCTGTTCATTTGTTTTGTTTTTTAGGTTACACATACAAGTGAAATCATATGGTATTTGTCTTTATCTGACTTGTTTCACTTAGTACAGTACCCTTTAGGTCTATTCATGTTGCAAATGGCAAGATTTCCTTCTTTTTTTAAGGCTGAGTCGTGTGTGTGTGTGTCTCTCTGACATCTTTATGCATCCATCGATGGACACTTAATTGTCTCCGTATTTTAGCTATTGTAAATAATACTACAATAAACATGGGGGCGCAGATATCTCATGAGTTAGGTTTTCATTTTGGGGGGTTAAATTCCCAGATTTGAATTGCTGGATTATATGTTGGTTCTATTTTTAATTTATTGAGGAACTTCTATACTGTTTATATTTTTACCAGTGGCTGCACCAATTTATATTCCCACCAACAGTGCACAAGGATTCTGTTTCTCCACATTCGCCAGCACTTGTTATTTCTTGTCTTTTGATCATAGCCATTCTAACGTGTGAGGTGATATCTTATTGTGGTTTTGATTTGCATTTCCCTGATGATTAGTGATGTTGGGCATCTTTTCTTGTACCTGTTGGCCATCTGTATGTTTTTGGAAAAATGGCTATTCAGATCCCTTGCTTTTTTTAAATCTATTTTTTTTTCTCTTGAGTTGTTTGAGTTCTCTATATATTTTGGATATTAACCTCTTATGAGTTATATGATTTGCACATATTTTCTTCCATTCAGTATGTTGCCTTTTCATTTTGTTGATGGCTTCCTCAGTGTGCAGAAGTTTTTTAGTTTGATGTCCTACTTGTTTATCTTTGCTTTTGGAGTCAGATCCAAGTATTTATTGCCAAGACAGATGTCATCCATGTTTCCTTCTAGGAGTCTATGATTTCAGTCTTAAATTCAGGTCTAATCCATTTTGAGTTAATTTTTTTGTATAGCGTAAGATAGTGGTCCAGTTTTTTTTGTTTTTTGTTTTGCCTATAACTGTTCAGTTTTCCCAACACCATTTATCGAAGAGACTATTCTTTCCCTATTGTGCATTCTTCCTTTGTTGCAAATTAATATGTGTGGGTTTATTTCTGGGGTCTCTATTCTGTTCCATTGATTTATGCATCTGTTTTTATGCAAATACATATAGTTTTGGTTGCTATAACTTCGTGATGTAGTTTGAAATCAAGGAATATGAAGTCTCCAGCTTTGTTCTTCTTTCTCAAGATTGCTTTGGCTATTCAGGTCTTTTATGGTTCCATACAAATTTCACCTCCTTGGTTAAATTTAATCCTAGGCATTTTATTATTTTTGATGTAATTATAAGTGGGATTGTTTCCTTAATTTGTCTTTCTGATAGTTCGTTGTTAGTGTATTTCTCCTTTGATTTCTTCATTGACCAATTGGTTATTCAGTAGCATATTGTTTAATCTTCACAAATTTGTGATTTTTTCAGTTTTTTGATTTCCAGTTTTATACCATTGTGCTCAGAATAGACGCTTGATATGATTTTAGTCGTCTTATATTTATTGAGACTTGTTTTGTGGCCTAACATATGATTTATCCTGGAGAATGTTCTATGTACACTTGAGAAGAATGCGTACTCTGCTGCTTTTGGATGGAATGTTCTCTACGTATCTGTTAAGTACATTTGATCTAAGTGTCATTTAAGGCCCATGTTTTCTTATTGATTTTCTGTCTCATGATCTATCTATTGATGTAAGTTGGGTATTGTATTAAAGTCCCCAATGATTATTGTAGTGTTGTCAGTTTCTCCCTTTAGGTCTGCTAATTTTTACTTTATATGTTTTGGTGCTTCTGTGTTGGGTTCATAAATATTTATAATTGTTTATCTTCTTGATGGATTGACCCTTTATCGTTGTGTAACACCCATCTTTGTCTTCTATTATAGACTTTGTTTTAAAGTATTTTGTCTGATAGAAGTAGGGCTACCCCAGCTCTCTTTAGTTCTCATTTGCATGAAACATCTTTTTCTATCCTTTCACTTTCATTCTGTGTATGTCCTTTACAGCTGAACTCATCCAGCCACTTCTATCTTTTGTTTGGAGAATTTAGTCCACTTACGTTTAAAGTAATTATTGGTAGCTATGTACTTATTGCCATTTTGTTGATTGTTTTCTGGCTGTTTTGTTGTTCCTTTCTGTTCTTTTCTCTTGTTCTATTTCTGTGTGATTCGATGACTTTATTGTTATGCTTAGATTTGTTTCTCGTTATCTTTTCTGTATCTTCTATAGGTTTTTGCTTTGTGGTTACCATTAATGTTCGCATCTAACAACCTATATGCATAACCAGTTTATTTTAAGTTTATAGCAAGTTTTTAACACATTCTAAAACTCTACATTTTTATTTCCCCTCCCCCATGTTTTATGTTTTTGATGTCACATTTTACATATTTTTTATTTCGTGTCTCCTTTAACTATTTATTGTAGTTATAATTACTTTTACTGCTTTTGTCTTTTAACCTTCATACTAACTTTATAAGTAATTAATCCAGTATCTTTTATATATTTACCTTTACCAGTGAGATTTTTACTTTCATATATTTTCTTGTTACTAAATTGCGCTCTTTCTTTCCAGCTTAAAGAAGTTCTTTTAAAAATTTTTTAAGGCTGTCTTAGTGGTGATGATCTCCTTTAGCTTTTGCTTGTGTGAAAATTTAATCTCTCCTACAATTCTGAATAACCTTCCTGGAAGAGTATTCTTGGTTGGAAGTTTTTTCCTTTCAGCACTTTGAATGTATCATGCCATTGCCTTCTGGCCTGCAAAGTATCTGCTGAAAAATGTGCTTATAGTCTTGTGGGGTTCTCTTGTTCATAACAAGTAGTTCTTCTCTTGTTGCTTCCGACATACTCTCTTTTGACATTTTAATTATCATGTGTGTTGGTGTGGATCTCTTTGTTCATCTTTTTTGGAGCTCTCTAAGATTCTCGGATCTGGATATGTTTTCCTTCTCTTCAGGGAAGTTTGCAGCCGTTATGTCTTCAAAAGTTTTCTGCCCCTTTCTCTTTCTCTTCTCCTTCTGGGACACCCATAGTATGAATGTTATTTCACTTGATGTTGCCCGCTAGGTTCCTTAAGCTACCTTCCCTTAAACATTTTTTGCTTTTGCTGCTCTGTTTGAGTGAGTTAGTTCCACTGCCCTGTCTTTCAGATCACTGATCCTTTCTCCTACTTCATCTGTTGTTGAACCCCTCTAGTAAATTTTTCAGTTGAGCTGTTGTATTCTTTAGCTCCATGACTTCTCTTTGATACTTCCTTATAGTTTATATATCTTTGTTCAAGTTCTTACTGTGTTCATCCATTCTTCTCCCAAGTTCATTGAGCGTCTTTATTACCATTGCTTTGAACTTCTATCAGATAAATTATTATTTCCATTTCATTAAGGTATTTTTCCCTGAAGTTTTATCTTGTTCTTTTGTTTGGAACATACTCCTTTGTTTCCTCATTTTGCTTCACTATCAATGTTTGTTTCTTTGTATTAGGGGAAGCAATCTTGGAGGAGTGCTTTTGTATGGGAGATGAATCTTATTGTACAACCTTGCCTAAGCTCTTGGTTGTCTCTCAAACATTTGTGATTGTCTTAGCAGCCTGATTTATACTTGATAGGGGCCAGTTTTTGAAGGTTTGCCAAGACCTGTCAGTGTTACAAAGGGAGGGATCTCATCAGCATCAGTTTCAGGCTGATTGAAAACCAGATCCTCTAGGAGCAGCTTTAAAGTATGCAAATTTATACAGTCCTTTGAGACCTCAATTATAAGCCATGTGGGCCTCCAGACGAGATGATCCGGAGGTGTCCCCTGGACAACAGTGGCAAATATTGCAGTTTCAGACAAATGTATAAGCTCCTTTCTGACTGGTACCAGAGAGTTGCAGTGATGTTAAAAAGAGAGTGCAGAGATGGCATCCCTTGGCCTATGTTTGTTCCTTAAGGGGTCCTCCATGGCCTCTGGAAGTGTGGCAAGCTGAAGCCTGCTTCTGTATGGGCTGCACACTCCTTCTGCTTTGACAAGGCAGAGGGACAGTACAGGGCTGGAGTGCACCTGCCAGCTTTGCTGAGGCCACTAGAGATGTTGGACTGGGGTACGCCTGCCCATTTTGGTGGGGGGGTTGTGGATAGTATAGGGGTGGTGTGTGCCCCCCAGCTTTAGTGGGGCAGTGGAAGTGTGCTGTGACTGTGTATGCATGCTGCGAGAGAACATCTGGGAGACAGTGCAAAAATAGCACATGTCAGCACCAGTGCTAGCGAAGTAGAAGGGGAGCACAAAAATGGGGCCTAGCAGTGCCTCTGGTTCCCAGAAAGAGTCCCATCAGGCCCCTGTCCTTCCAGCAGACACTTTAAGATTAGCAAATGAATCCCCTTCACATATAGTCTAGGTACTTTTTAAACTTCTGCTTTTGTACTGGGTGCCTGGGAGAGTGAACTTACATGCAAGCCCTTTAAAGGCACAGTTTCAGTTCCCCAGCCCTTGGGTCTCCTGGACATAAACCTCTTTGGTTTTTAAAGCCAGGTGTTTTGGGGCTCATCTCTCCAGTGCAGGTCCCAAGGATAGGGGTGCCTCACGTGGGGCACAGATTCCTCACTCCTTAGGGAGAAGGTCTGTATTTGGGAGATCCCTCCTGATTATGGGTTGCTATGCGGGGTGGGGTCTTTGGTGAAAGTGCATCTCTGCTTCTCCTAACTCTTGATGTAGCCCTTTTATTCTTTGTTGTGGAGGAGCTGTTCAGCTAGTTTTCAGGTCTTTTTCAGAGGGAATTATTCCGTATGTAGCTGTAGATGAGGTGTGCCCATGGGAGGAGGTAAGTTTAGTATCTTCCTATGCTGTTATCTTGAACCCCAAACCTTCTGAGTCTGTGATTTTTAAGAAATCACGTATCTGTATAAGTGACTAGCTTTAATAAACAAACCAAGATGTTAATACAAAATTTACTTCCTTATAGTAGTATAGATAATTGTTTCTGCTTTTTAAATACACTATATTCTGCTTTGTGTATTCTTATCACTGTGTTCCTGGATAACCATTTTTGTATTTTTTCTTTCCACTTTTGAAACTGTCAATAAGTAATGGTTTTTCTCATCTTTGAATTATACATCACTAATTAGTTTGGTAGTAAGCCTTTCCAACAATTTTTATCAGTACTGAAGAAATGAACTCATTAAAGAAATTTATTTTACCTGTCATTATAAAGACAACATTCAAAATCTAAGGAGAAAAGTAGATTGGGCAGGATGAGGGGTAGATGAAGATGGAATGAAGGCCCTGTGCTTTAATGGACCTGCAGCCTAACTTTATAGTTGCTTTTTGCCTGCAATATTTATAGACCAAGAATAGATTATTTCAGTCAGAAGGCAGGATACTTAAGTCCAAAAAAGAGTAATAAATTTGTTTTCTAAAGCATTTAGTTGTCTTATAGATCACTATGTGGGATTTGGCCAGTGGAAAACTTCTAAGATCAATAACAGATGCTCATCCTCCAGGAACAGCAATATTACATATTAAGGTAATATCTTTGTTTTCTTTCTTTTTTTTTTTTTTTTTTTTTACTAATTTTTTGTTGTTATGCCTTCCTATTTGTTTTTAAGTAAATATCTTGATAAACAGAATCCTTGAAAATGAACTGGTTTAACTTGAGTAGCCCAACAGCATGTTTTCCCAAGTGGTGTTTTCCCGTTTCCCAGAGATGGGCTAGCGTGGTACCATTCAGCTGCAAGTCTTATCGAAGTCCGATAGGCACAGTGGCAAAAATAGTAGCTGCCATGATCCTAGATGAGAGGCTGGCAGCAAAGACAGCAGGCATACCCGGATGAAAACGCGTGTGAAGATTTTAAAAGTTTTGGTGTTTTTGTTTTTGTTTTACCTTTTGTTTAGTCTACCAAGATTTTATTGCTGAAGTGGTGTGCTCGGTCATACTTTGTTGGAAATTACCTGAGGTTCAAGCACCAATTATGAAAGAACCAAGATTTGTACTATGTTTAGAAATGAATCTGTTGGTTTATTTTCTTTCAGGCTTCCAAAGGAAAAACATTAAGATTTGAGTTTTGGCTTTCTCCTTACAGGCCTGAAAAAAATCAACTTAGATAACAGATTTTATTTATAAATACAATGTGAACCTTGGTTTTGTATGCTGTCAAGCCCATGTTTAGAAGCATAAAACGTAAAGGACTATAACTAGGGAAGTCTAAAATTAGATTTTCTAGTTTTTAATCATGAACACATTTGGTTGCTTAGCTGTGCAGACCTCTCTTACCCATACATATGCTTTTTAAAGTTTGCAAGCATCTGGAGTTTGTGTCTGTATCTCGTTTAGTTACATAAAAGTCTTTTGTGACAAAGCAGCATTGAAGCATTTAGCAACAATGAAAACAACCTAGACAAGTAAAAGAGAGAATTTCTTCTCTTTCTGAATATCATGGCAGTTTATCTTGACCTCTTTTCATATGGCATGTGCCAACTTCTAATATGTTGTTCGTGTTTATGTTTTATCTCCATAAATAGATTAAGATCTTTGAAACCAGAATCTCTTTCTCACTTATTTTTGTGTGTTATGCATAATAGGTGCTCAATAAACGTTTGGCTATAAGTAGTTGCTGGTGTTTATAAAGACCAGTCCATTTGCAGAAAGAAGCATAATCTTTGGGAAACAATAGGAAATAGAAGTGATTAAAGGCAGAAAGGAAAGGAAGAATGCAGTCGAGGTTAAAAGCCTACTAGCCATCATGTTGCTTGGGAATGGTGATAAAGGAGATGTGTGCAGACACTGACATTACAGAAAGGGGTAGCAAGAGATATATGTGATTAAATACTTCTGAAGTCTTGGACTTCTTGCACTCTTCATATTTAAATGTACATATATGTATGTATTTAAAGATTATGTATATATATACTACTGTACTAATATTTACATTGTAAAACACATAAATAAGAAATAGAAAATAAATAAAAATACAAGTCTTGTTATTTTTTCTACAATCCAGAGTATATACCTCTCACTTTGGCAACTGCTTGGCTAGGCTTTGAGATGAAGGGTGTGAGACTGGTTAACTGTGCCTCTGCGTGGGGTCAAGGAAGAGAAGTTGACAGTAGCCTCCTGTACTTCAGCTATCCCCGACTAAGCATGAAGGCATGCCATTAAGGATGGTTCACCAACCGTTGGGGTTAGGGAGACTAGTCACTGTAAATGATGCAAGTTAAGTTATTCAGTTTTTTAGCTTACTTACATCACATTTACCTTAGCTCATAAGCCCCTTAGGACAGCCTGTTATTGTGAATGTTATTGTTTTGAGTTTTCTAGGGTACGTAATAACACCTGAAGTATACTCAGTCAAAGATGATCAAGGAGACAGTACATTTTAGGAAGAGTTACATAAAAAGTTAAACTATTTTAAATGTGGTGGATTAACTCTTCAGTTACTAGGAAAACATTCAGACAGGTTTATTCCCCAAAGATACCAAATATCTTTTATTGTGTTTTTATTCTTCAAACTAGGCAACTGTAAATATACCCAGAGTATCCTATTTAGTTTAATAGCAAGTTAGAAAAAGTTAATGTAAGAACCCCTGTAGGGAACTTTAGGTCTTTTATGAAACATAGTTTGTATCTTTCTTTTATCCTGATGAAAGGTGGTTTTGCTTTCTTAAAGCTGCAGTTTTCTGGAAGATAACTGAGCCATTTTCGTTCAGAATATGGTTTAGAGTAATAGGCTAAATCTAAGTAAGTTGATTTCAAATGCTATTAAATGTGTTTGATTTAGATTTTTAAAATTTTTATATTTTTTCCCTTCGACACCTGCCTGGTTGTTTAAAAATCTATAAGAAAGTAAACTCTTTCTCTGTTTAGTTTACAGATGATCCAACTCTTGCAATTTGCAACGACAGTGGAGGCTCTGTTTTTGAATTGACCTTTAAGTAAGAGACTAATGGACATTTGTTAAGAAATGAAAAGACTAGCTCTGGTTAATGACTTGAAGTTGAACATGAAGAGGTCTGGAAAACTCATGTGATTGAAAATAGGTTATGGTTCTGTATTATAATTACCTGAGGAGGTTTATAGAGCATACAGAGTTCCAGGTCTGGTCCCCAAAATTCTGTCAGAGTAGATCTGACAGAGTAGGGATTCTAAACTCTTACTTCCCCAGGGGATCCACATGCCCTGTAAAGCTTGGGAACCATTATTCTGCAGTATTTCACTAATTTAGGTTTAGGCACCAGGTCCAGTTGATTATAAAACCAAAATGGCCAGGTGTAGAGAGGTTTTTATTGCCTTGGAATTTCCTATTTACTCTTTAAGAGCAAAGACTGTCTAGATACATGGAAGAATACTTATAAAGCTGAGTTTTTAAAAAAAGTAAAACATAAAATCAATGTGTATTGTATTTCCATAAGTTCTTTAAAGTAAGGACTATGTTTCTGGTGTTTTTAAAAATACCTTGTAACAATGCTGAGCCCAAAGTAATTACTTATAAATACTATTTATCCAGCTAATTTTTATTGAGCATCTCCTATGTGTAGGCATTGTTCTAGGTACCAGAGTTGCAGCTGTAAACAGGACAAGGTTACTGCTCTAATAGAAGTTAATTCTAGTTGGGATGGAGGTAGGGAGACAGACAGTAAACCAACACTCATAGTTATGAGTGCTGTGAAGAAAATAAGACAGGTCAGAGTGCTGGAGTGTGCTTGAGAGTAATTTAGAGAGATCTCTCTCCAAAGGTGACATTTGAGTAAAGACCTGAATGATAATGTGGTCAAACAAATGTAGAGATCTAGAAGCAATTCTAAGAAGAGGGACATTCAGGCACAAAGGCTTTGAGGTGGACACAAATTTGGCCTGTGGAGCAATGGACAGAAGGCAGGCGTGGCCGGAACAACAGCAGTGGGAGAGGGGCGAAGGCTGGAGCCAGATCATAAAGCGCCTTTTAAAACATGGAATGAGTTCGAGTTTTATTTAATGTAGAGGGCAAGCCATTGGACTGTTTTTAGAAGAATAATAAATCTGACCTATACATTAAAAAGATCATGCCGATGTCATATGGAGTTTGGATTGTTGGGGGCAAGAGTAGGAGTTAGGAGGCTATCGTAGTAGTCCAAGCGAGAGATGATAGTGCCTTGGGTTCTTGCTAAACTGATTCTGAATTTTTTGGTTACATTTTCAGGAGAGTGATGGGAGTGAGAACGTGTGAATCTAGATGCCTATTCAGTGGTTCCAAGGGTGAAGTGTGCTGTATTGAGCCTCTCCATTCCAAGCCTGACTTGAAAGATCATCCCATCACACAGTTTTCCTTGTTGGCCATGGCATCCCTAACCAAGGTAAGTGTATTTAGAGGATGAAACTCAGAACTTGTAAAGGCTTTGGATACCAAAAAAATGGAAAATTATGGGATAAATATTAAAAATATGTTTTTCTCCTGAAGATACTGGTCATTGGATTGAAACCATCCTTGAAAGTGTGGATGACTTTTCCCTATGGACGGGTGAGTAGCCTTTTCATCTTATTGGCAAAAAGACCATGTCAGGAGATTGGTAAAATGACTTATAAGTGGTAAATTCTGTGAGATTGTCAGAAAACTAGGTAGCATGGAAGTCAGTGCTCCAAAGATCATTGTCTGGACTTACCTTGATGTCACCAAAGTAGCATAAGCTGGTGACTAGAGCAGTGTTCTGGGGATCGTGAGATGTGTACTTTCCTGCCTTTATTACTTTAACTTTTGCTTCTATAAACAGTTTCTGCTTGGATACTGAACTCCCTACCATAATATCCAGCATAAATTGCTACTATATACTCTTTCTTTGGCTTCTACCTCTGGTATTTTACTTTAGCGGTGGTGCTTCCTAGAATGTTTTATTATGCACACTGCACTTTCTTTCTTCTTTCCTGCTCGGCTGTTTTGAGAGAGTTGTGGTATATGTGAGGAGAAGTATTGATGGGATGGGATGGAGAATGATTGTACAGAACTAAGGTTAGCAGCCTCTCTACCTCTTCTGTTTTCTTATTGGTACTCTGTATCTCTGGGACCCAGGGGAAGCCTGGCAAAGCAGGTTTAGATTGCCATTAACGTTTCGTCATTGGCTAATTGAGGTTTATCCCCGTGGTATGTGATTGCACCTTTTCGGTTTTTTTATTGGTATTTTCCCAACATTTTATTATGAACATTTTCAGATAGAGAAGTTGAAAAAAAAATTACATTAAACATCTGTATATCTGCCATCTAAATTCTGCCACTAACATTTCTTTCTTTATTATGTATCTGTCTACCTCTCTATCGACCCATCATGTTTTTTTTTTTCCACGTGTGTGAATTTTCCAAGTAAATTGCAAAAATCAATACTCTTTTCCCTAAATATTCAGCATGCATATGATTGCTAGAGTTCAGTAGTTAATAAGGATTTTTCTTTGGTGTGAAATTAACATACAATGAAATGCACAGATCTTGAGTGTACATTTGAGGAATTTTTGTGACCCAAACCTCTCTCAAGATGTAGGACATTACCATCAACCCAGAAATTTCCTTCTTGATACTTCTTAGTCACCGCCTGCTTCATAGACCATTTTTTTCCCTTTTCCCCTCTTTAATTTCCTGCCCCCACTTCCACCCCTGGTGCTTCATAGACCTTTTAATGAGAAATTGGAAGAAGTCTTGTCAAGTAACACTATTCAGATGCTGTTTTTAGTCAGTTTTATCTTCGTACTTCTGTCTGTTAACTTAATGACTTTTATTTTGGTGGCCTTCTCCTACCTCAGATGGATCCTTCCAGTGTCCCACTGCTGGCCTGGCACTTTGTGGCTGTGCATAATTATGTGAATCCCATGCTCGCTTTCTGCAGAGGAGATGTTGTTCATTTTCTTTTGGTGAGTCCTAATATGCCAGATCTGTTAAAAGTCCTTTATCATAATATTTTTTTTCTTATTCACCAGTAATTTAATATTGTGTCAAAGAAATATACTATCATAATTCTTTGGGGGGAGAGTGACCTATTTAATTTTTCTTTAAGATTTTAATGGTTAACATGGAAAACAACTGATCACCCTCTACTCCATGCCTTTTCATGGTATATTTCTCAGTTTCATCTCCTTTGATTAACACATTATTACTGGTGCACGTGTATGTTTAAATATATGAATGTACATATGTGTATATTAATGGCTTACCTATCTACATGTAGTGTATTTATTAGACAGCAGATATCAAATGTGTACTGTGTTCTTTGCACTGTGATGGACACAAGAAACAAGTGAAGGAAGTATAAACATAATTTTTCCTTTCATGTAGCTTACAATATTGTTTGAAAGGCAAAATCAATATGCTCATTACCACTAGGGAGAACGGTTTAAGGATTCAACTATGTGATGAGAATTAAAAGTTTATTAAATTCAGGGTATGAAGAGATTCGTATAGAATAGAGAAGCATGGAGGACTGTGAAGCATATATAGCAATACTACAGGAGGGGCGGATATGCCTATTGGGGGAAATAAGTGAACTGGAGTTACTGAGGTAAGGATTTGTGTGTGTAACCTCTTGGGTTTCCTATCTCAGTTAAGCAACCGCACCATGTCTTAGTTTCTCAGCAAACCCGAGGAGTCGCCTTTCAGTTATCCATCTTGCATTCTTCTCCATCACCGATCCTGTTGACTCTGTCTCCAAATCTCCTGAATTTATGTCTTTTTGTCTCTCCTATTACTGCTCCCCTAGCTAAAACCACTGACATTTCCAGCCTAGACACTGGGGTGGCTTCCTAACTATGTCTCTGGCTTTGGTGTCTTTACATATATGGTTACCTCCTGGCTCATGATTAATGCTGCCTTCCCTGATATCCCGAACTAGTTAGCGTTTCTGGTATGTACACCTGTAAAACTTTCTCCTTTGATAATATTCAGCACTTTTTAAATAACTTGTTTAATATTTTTTTCCTCACTAGACTGAAAGCTTCATAAGTCTAAAGACTAACTCTACTGCTATATTTCAATTACTAGGACAGTGCCTATATACAGGAGATGTTTAATAAATGTTTATAGAATTAATGACAGGGAGAAACCTATTGTGTAAAATAAAGTTGCATATATGGCATGAATCTAGATTAGGGGTTGGCAAACTATGGCCTGTCACTCAAATCTGGCTGGCTGCTTGTTTTTGTAATAATGTTTTATTGGAACACAGTCATGCCCATGCAGTTATGTATTATTTATGGCTACTTTTGTATTACAGTGGCAGAGTTGAGTAGATGTGACAGAGATTGCATTATCTGCGGAACCTAAAATATTTGCAGTGTGGGCTCTTTTTTACAGAAGTTTGCTGACCTCTGATCTAGATTATGTATAATTGGCCTAAGTTGGTGATGGGGAGCCATCACAGGTTCTTAGGTAATTAAAGTACTATTTTAGAATATCAGTGTAGAAATAGCAAAAAGAATAGATTATAGGAAGTAGGAGGGAAATAGAAGGTTTTGCTCTTGTAGTAAACAGGTGTGAGGTCTTTAGACAAGGATGGTTGGTTATAGTGAGAATTAGGGTTGACATTTTGAAGGGGAGATAGAGCTTCTCATATTATTGGATCTGGGAACTGAAGAACATGAATGAAACATTGTAATTTTGATTTTGCATTTTAGAAGCATGAAATATTCAGAGGGTTAAGGTTAGGGAAGGTTTGAATGTGCTGAGTTGGAAGAGAAGGCGGGTCTCTCAGCTGTTGTATTAGGGAATGTCCTCTGGGTGGATGGCAGTCCAGTCTGGAGTGCAAATGAGAATTTTAGGATAGAAGGTAATTGAAGCTATAAAAATCAAAAGCTAGAGTTTATATAATCTTGGTGGTCACTCGTTCAACGGAAAGGGGAAAAAAAAGGCAACAGGAAAGGAGATTCCTGCAAACGCAGGAGAGGTAAGAGAGGAAATAGGACAGGATGGGATCATACAGAGGACACAGAAGGAGAGGTTTGAGGGCATTACCAATTCCAGGTATACCAATATCAGGGAAAGATCAAGGAAGATGAAGACCAAGGACAAGACCCCTGCATGTGCAGGAATTAAAAACTTCAGAGAACAAAATACCAGTGGAATGGAGGTAGAGCTAGATTGTAGAGCCTTGTAAAAGAAATGGGTATCTAGAAGTGCAAACTCACAATCTTGGTTTAGTGTTTGGTTGGAAAGGAAAGATAATGGTTAAATATCTGTAAGAAAAAAATCAAGGACAGAGTTTTTGTTTTTGTCTTTTATTTGAAGACGGAGAAGTCAGAAACACATTCAATAGCAAGAGGAAAAGGAGTGATTGCATATACTGTCAAGGGGAGGGTAATACTGAACAGTGGTGGAGGGGGTAGGAT
The DNA here is from genome assembly GCA_003508835.1 of Eonycteris spelaea. Taxonomy (NCBI): domain Eukaryota; kingdom Metazoa; phylum Chordata; class Mammalia; order Chiroptera; family Pteropodidae; genus Eonycteris; species Eonycteris spelaea. Next base: position 21,063,101 of record PUFA01000001.1, read on the forward strand.
TTAGAGTGTATATGGGTGAAGTAATTTTCTTTAACAAGGACTTCAACAAATCTTAAGAGAATAGTTAATGTTGGCATTGATTTTTTCATTAATGAAACGCTTTCAACATATGCAAGGTATGGAACAATTTGGTGCTGTCTTATTTTCATTTTACAAATGAAGAAATGAGAAAGAATAAGTAATTTGCTCTTGGTCACACAACTGTAATAGTGGAACTTAAACCCATGGCTTCAGATCCCATGCTCCTTTTACCAAAGCACCCTTCCTTACAGGGGAAGTGACTTAGTGAAGATGGGTGTACACAAAGGGCCCACATGAAGTGGTCTCAGATGGTTGTTAAGGTATGTGGTGAGGTCAGTAGTACAAGTGGTGGGACTAGAAAGCAAAGAGGAATTGAGACTTAAAGGGAAAGGGGGTTACCTAGAATACTACTACGGGGAGTGTGCAAGAAGGCTGAGGTTGAATTGAATGTCATGGATTTCAGGTGGGTCAGGTGTAAATTATGCTATGTCTCTCTTTTTCAGTGCTCTACCACCTTGGAGCAGAAGTAGAGAAAGCAAATTATAGGGATGATTGAAAATCATAGAGTGTATGAATGCACATGTGTAAAGAATATATTGACACTTGAGGTTCTTTGGGGGAAAGTTTATGTGTGAGCTATAATAGTATTATGTATTAGAAAAGTCATTTTTGTCACTGCAGCAGCCATTTTTTTTAGTGAACTTTTGTTTGACTTTTGCACACCATGTCACCAATCCCACTTTATTCTTTAACTCTAGTTAAATACAGTCATTGGTGTGATGAAGTTAGGCTGTGAATTATGACAGAGTGAATATTACATTACAGCATTTGCTAATACTGACAGCTAGACCACTGACCGGATACACCTTGGATTTTGGTACAAATCATGGTGTTGTGATGATTTTTGTCATTTGTGTAGTAATTAATTATCAATATTTTTGGCTTATCCATACTCTGAATGGAAGTCATTTTCTAGGTGTAGTATTATTGAGTATCTAAGAAAGTCCTTCAGTAGCTGATATTTAGATTGTTTTTATTTCATCATCAGGTTAAGAGAGATGAATCTGGAGCAATACATGTTACTAAGCAAAAGCACCTGCACCTACACTATGACTCATCAACTTTACCGTGAGTATGATTCAAAGTAAATATCCCCATTTATTTTGTGTAACTACTTTCAGTCCATGGTGTAGTCATGCTATCAGGATTGCTGCCATCAACCGCGGCCTTTAGGATTATATAAAATACGGAGAGAAGTGAAGTCATGCTTATATTGAATACAGCCTGAGTATGGTGTGATGCTATGTTATTTTTGTTGTCTTTTAGCCTTATGTCTTGCTGAACACTGGCAGAATCAGCAAAAGTTTTCTTTAATGTCTTCATTGGCTTACAGGGGAGTTCAGAAGGATTTAGGTGGCTTTCTTCAGGATCCTTGCCCAGGTTTCTTTGTAAACACATTTTTATCTTTCTGAGTTTGTCCTGACTGGTTCAGGAACTTCTGTAACCTATTCTTTTTTGGGGGCTAGAAACTGCAGATTTCTCTCACAGCCATGCATTTCTGTACTGAGTGACTTTTTGGTTAAAAGGAAAAAAAAGATTATCTGTTTTTGTGTCAATTTTTTTTCAAATAATGTGTTAATTCTGCGAGAGTGTAATTATATTTTCTGAGTTTTTATCATTAGTGCTTTTAGTACTAATCAATATCTGATATCCAGTGAAACATTTTGTATATACATGAATATAGACAACTCAGGGTATAAGATGCCTCATTTTCCCAATAAAAAGTCTTAAAAACAGTTTTTATCCCCAATTTGATAATGTACAACTTTTTAGCATTATAGATTAAATAGACCTTTTCTTTATAATACATGATTTACAAATTTAGTTGCACTTTACCTTGTAATCTCACATAGAGACTGTTGATTTAGAAATAATACTTTTTCTTATGCATATTTCACAAAATAATTTTGTTTTCCACCTCTTCTTTATGTTAAGATATCAATGTCTCTGTCATCACCAGAATCCCTTGTTGAATTATCTAACACAGTTTTCTAGAATTTGTCATCACTTCTGTTTAGGATGTTTGATAGACGGCATTTTTAAAACTGGCATATAATCATTTCCCTGAGAGAATTTACCCACAAGTAGCCATTCTCCTGACAAAAGCACAGTATTTTCGTTTGTCCTGTGGCTTATCTGTGATGTGACCAATAACTTCATTGCTCTGTAAGTTCCCTTTAAAAGGCCTATTTACAACAATGTCAACACTTGTAATTGTTAAGGTCTCATCTTAGGAATAATTGCTAAACTGCTAACATTCTCTGTCATTCTCTCTCTTTTAATCAGTCGATCTTTGAAAACATTCAGAAACTATTACTAACTGAGGCTAATGAATAATGTGTCTTTCCTAAATGATACTTCGTTTTTCAAAGTAAAGTAATTAAGAGAGCACTATATAGGCCCTCTTTGTGAAATGTTTGAATATTAAACTCTTATGAGAGAGAATTTTTGGGGGGGAACAAACAAAATCAAAACTCTTACAGTAGCCACTATACAGTGATAGAGTGTATCTTCTGCATATATCAAAAGAAAATTGATCCATTTTCAACTTGGTTGTCATTGATATGGCATTATGCAAATAACCTCTGACAACATGCAGTAGATTATATAAATAGACCAACATGAATACCAGCGAGATAAAGTTCAGGGGAAACATTTTATTCTGTCTAATTTAGAATTCTAAACTTTATTTTTCGGAATGGATTGAGATTCAAAACAATATATTTTGAAAATAAATATCATATATAACCTAAGAAATTTATCAAAATAGCATCCTTCAGAAGATTTTTATCATTATTATTTAGTTATTACTTTTAAAATTATAGCGGTACTTATTAAAGAAAATGTAGACAATATAGAGAAATAGAGCAAAGGACTCCCCCACTAATTTTTAGAGAGGTTTTGAAGGAAATATACATTTTAAATTGCTTCTGTTTTCAAATATATATTATTTAAATGCTAACAATTATCCTTTAACCTCCTAGGTTTATGAGATTTAATTTGCCCTTTTATTAATGTCATTAATAACTAGAAATGCAAAGCTTATCGCTTTGCTTGTCATTTGTGCCAATGTACCTTTTAAAAAAATTTGTAAGAGCCAATATATCCTGTAACGTATCTATTAAGGAGCTTAGTTAGCCTTCTTTTAGGCCATGAGAGTGTCATTTTAGCACTGTCATACTCAATACTATGTTATATACCTATTGTCCTCTGGGCTGGTTGCTGAGTAGTTCTTGCTGTGATTGTCTTGTCATCAAGTTATTAAATGGATAAAGTCCTCAATGTAATTTAACTGACTGGCCAATCTTCTTGTCTTGAATGATGGCATAGGATGGGCCTCACTTTTGTTTTGTTGTGTGCTTGAATTGCAGTGGATAAACTCACGCACAGTTGTGCTCTTGGACAGTGTAGAGAAATTGCATGTGATCGATCGGCAAACTCAAGAGGAACTGGAAACAGTGGAGATCTCAGAAGTTCAGTTGGTCTACAACAGCAGCCATTTCAAATCACTGCCACTGGAGGAAATGTTAGTCAGGCACTGGTAAGGGTAACCCATTATCTTAATATTGATTTGATAAACTTGGTCTTTTGTTATTGTTTTGTTCTAGAAATAGAAACTCTGAGGAGTTATCTCTATGTGTTGAGGTGTTTCTTAAAAGCCGCTAGGTTGAAGTGGATATGGGTGTGTTTGTAAGTATTCAGGAAAGTGAACTAAAATAATAATTCCTGTCACCTTATGCCCAGTAACATGACTAATTTAATACCAAAGAGTTTTCACTTGTATACTAAACTAATGAAATGAAATTGAAAATTTATGAGAAAGAAATTATAAAACCAAAATATTTTAGAAAGTTTAGTGTGGTGACAATAAGGCTGTGGATTTAAAGGATAAATCACTAGAGCTAGGTAGCTGATGAGGCTTTGGAAATATATGGGTGATTGGTGAAAGCTTGAACAAGTGTGGGGCTCTGGACATCGATGGCTTTGAGAGAAGGAAAAGATTCTTTAGGAATAGAAGATAAATAAAATGTAGGAGCCTAGAGAGAAAGAAGATGTAAAAGTTATTAGTACTAATTTTACTATATTTTAAGCAACTACAATAATGTCCTTTAGCAATTGACACAGATAGTTTACAGTTAAATTACTTTAATTGTGATTTCATGTATCCTAAACCAGTAATCTTTAAGCAAGAAATTTAGACCATTAGGAGGCTTCTCTGGGTAATTTCTCAAAAAAAAAAAAAATGGTAATGATGGTCATATTTAACGTGTCTACTGCATGATATGTAGCTGTTGCTCAAATCTCCCTGAGCTATTAGAGCATAAAATATATATGAAAAGATCTTCCAGTCTCAAAACTTAGAAACCAAGAAAATCCAGAATAAGAAATAGTAATACAAATGAATTCACTAAAGTAAGAATAATTACTGTCTCACACTTAGATGTTTTCTTGTGTCCGAGTGGTTATTAAAAATACTATTAGACTTTAAACTTGTACTTTAGGCTAAGCTGGAATAATGGGACTGGATTTACTCTCCTATCTGGGGAAAAAATAAAAAAGACACAGCTGTTTTCAAGATATAGGAAATCAGGTAATGAAGGATATTGATCCCTGACAAAATGGGAAACAAATGACATGAGCCCAATGATCGTCCAGCATCTAGCTCTGAGAGAGTTTCTAGACTGTGGCTCAGGGAGGAGGAAACCAGTTGGAGCTTAGAGGACTGCATGAGTTGAGACAGAGCTAAGCCTGCAGGAAGACACAGGTGGATTGAGCAGGACAGTACTGGACTAGAGAGTACTATACAAAGGATCCCTCCTGGGTATTCAGACTGTTGATCACTAGATGTGTATGAAGAAAACTACCCAATGCCAGGGAAAGAAGGTTTAGAAGGAACTATATCCAGTGTTCCCACTGGCTTGTTTACACTGGCCATATGGAAAGCTTTACCATTCATGGGACATGGAGTAGAGTACTCAGGGCATCTTGCCTCAGTAGTGGGAATATTAAGACTAAACACTGCTCTGGTCCACAGTAATAAATCTTAAAAACTAAACCAGAAAAGATAAAACTGTTTCCAAGTAGCTTAACTCCCCCAGGACAAAGCACTAGAATATAAATAGGAATACAGAAATTCCACGACCCACCAAGGTAAAATTCACATATCTGCCATTTAATCAGAGATTACTAGGCATGCAAAAGAAAAATAGACACAGTTTATAATGAGGAGAAAAATAAAACTGACTTAGACCTGAAACCAATGGTAGAATTAGAAAACAAGGACATAATAGTTATTTTAGTTATAGTTTGTATATCTGAAAAGCTAAGTAGAGACATGGAAGATATTTAAAAAGATGCAAATCTAACTTCTAGAGATAAAAACTTCAATGCTTGAGATGAAAAATACACTGGATGGGATTAACACCAGAGAGTAGACATTGCCACTGGGTGGTGGGGAGGAGGACTTTAGTGAACTTGAAGATAGAGGTTTCTCCTGCTATCCAAAAGGAAAGTGTTCCTATGAAACCTTTCATAGCTGAAATGGTGAAGGCAAAGAAGCAGTTGCCATTAATTTATGCAGAAAAAATTTTAAGTGTTCCTAGACCCCAAAAGTAACCTACCACATCATACCAAATACACTTAATTACATAGTTTTATTCTAAGTGTAACACCTGTACAAGTCTCCTAGGCTTTTCTGGTACCTTAGGCTTAGGACACATTTGCTAACGGGTGCACAAAATAAATTGAGATAAAGCATAGATACTTACAGACATAGGTCAAAGCAATGGTAGTTCAGAGTAGGGAATATTGTCAGAGATGAAATTTCAAATTGATAAAAGGTTAATTTGTCAGGAAGACATAACAATCCTAAAGTTTTAACAGCCAATAATAGTGTAAAGCTAATACTAACAAAACTACAAGGAGAAAGAGACAGATTTACAATTGCAGTTTGGAAATTTCAAAACTCCTCTCAGTAATTAATAGAATTAGTAGACAAAAAATCATTAAGGTATAGAAGTCTTAAAAAGTACTGTCGACCAACTTGACTGAAATGACATTTATCTAATATTCCACCCAAAAAAGCAAAGTATAAACTTTTTTCAAGAGCACATGGAGCATCCACCAATATAGGTTATATGCTAAGCCTTAAAACAAGCTTCAACAAATTATTGAAGGAATCATCAAGATGAATCTGGAGAAAACTCAAATATTTAAATATTAATAACACTTTTATAAATAGCCCATGAATCAAAGAAAAATCTCAAAGAAAATTAGAATATATTTTGAACTAAATTTGAACTGAATGACAATGCGACACATAAAAATCTGTGACCTAAAATTAAATCAGTTTTTTGAGGGTAATTTATAGCATCAGATACTTACATTAGAAGAAAAGAAAGATCTCAAATAAATAATCTAAGCTTTGATTTTGAGGAAATAAAAAAAGAGAGCAAAATAAACTTAAAGTAGATTGAAAGAAGAAATAATAATAATGAACACAATTCAATTAAATAGGAAAAGGACAGAGAAAAATCAAAGAAACCAGATACTGGTTCTTTAAAAGATAAAATTGATAAACTTCTAGAGATTAATCAAAGAATAAAGAGAGAAGACACAGTTAATAATATCAGGAGTGAGAGCAGTGCTATCACTATAGAGTCTGTAGTTATCAAAAAGATAATATGAAAACTTTTTGCCAATTAATTCAGCAACTTTAAACGAAATGGAAAAATTCTTTGGAAAGCACGAATTACCAAAGCTGACTCAAGAAGAAATGGAAACTCAATTAAATAAATTAATTTCCTACAAAGAAACAACATGCCCGATAGCTTCACTAGTGAAGTCTGTCATTTTTAAGGAAAAAATATAACACCAATTTTATGCAAAACCCTTTTTAAAAATAAAGGAAAAGGGAGTACATAACTTGTTTATGAGAACAGCCTATCTCTGAAAATAAAACCAGAAAAGGCATTACAATAAAGAACATTACAGGTCAGTGTCCTCATAAGTGTAGAAGCAAAAATCCATAATAGCAAATAGAAACCAGCAGTGTATAAAAAGAGTAAGCATGATCAAATAGTGTTTATCCAAGGTATGCAAGTCTGGCTTCACATTAAAAAATCAATGTAATTCATTATATTAATGAGAGAAAAACCATAATATTATCTCAAAAGGTACAGCAAAAACATTGACAAAATTTAACATTCAGTTCTGATAAAACTCTTAGTAAACTAGAAATAAGGGAACTTCTCCAACCTAATAATCTAGGGCATCTACCAAAATTCTACAGGTGACATACTAATCCAAACCGAAACCCCTGATTCTGATCAGACTTCTTTAAAACTGGATGAGACTTTTAAATCCTGTAATCTTTATTTGTTTGTTTGTTTGTTTGTTTGTTTTTTACAGGCTTTGGTTGGAGAGAAGGCTTGTTATCAGTCCATCAGTAGCTATGGTGGTCAGATCTTTTATTTGGGAACCAAAGTAAGCTCTTTTACTCTGTGACTTGGCATTTGTTTTTGTTAGGATAGTTGGGGCTGAAGGAGATATCTGGTAAAAAAAAAAAAAGCAGTGCATTACAAAGTAAATATTGATTAGCATAATCTAAAACTTTTACGGGTTAGGTGGTTAGGAGTTTTAGCTAATTTTATTTTCTCAAGTTTTAGACATTTACTTTCACTTAGTAATATGATGCTTATTTTCTTGATTCCAGGATATACTTTCATAATCTTCCTTCACATTTATGTTTTCATGACCAGGAAGATACTTTGTCTTGTATATTTGTCGTGCAATTGAGATATCCTTTAGCTAGATCAGCTTCAAATATATTAAAAGGATTGAGGCATTTGATTTAGAGTAGAATCACTAGCACAGCAACTTTCTGTGTATCAATTTGTTTCTGTGCTTTTCTTAAAACTTAACATACAGAAACATTTCTTCATTGTTAACATTTACAATATTCCCAAGTCAGTACAGGGAGCTGGGTGTTCCTTGTTCCTTGTCTGTGGGATTAGCTTCTTCTCAGACTGAAGATTTATTAACCTGGAAATATCTGTTTGATTTACTTTTTAATGTGGGCCCTATAGACAGTAAATACTTCTGTCTATAGAATGAAGTGTTTTTACTTAAAGAGATGTAAAATAAGATGTGGGACTGGGGCAAATGTGATTCCCAAGCATGTTTGTTAAAGATGGTTATTTCAGTTTCCTCTTTCTGTTTTCTAGTCTGTTTATGTGATGATGCTAAGGAGCTGGAGAGAGGTGAGTGCAAAGTAATTTTATATGTTAGAGCTATTGAATTGACAGTTCCTTAATATTTATGTTTTGACTTTGCAGGAAAAGATCATTTAGATTTGTGCTTTTTAACTTCAGAAGTGTACATCAAAACCATTGTGACTGTTCAGTACTTGATAAAACTTGACTTTAAATTATGATTAAGTTTGTCTACATACATCAGAAAATGCAAAATAACAGTGGCTTCAACAAGATTTCTCTCATATAAAAGCAGTCTGTAGCTAGTGTGGCAGCTCCGTGGTCTTCAGTATAGTATCCTGTTCCACCATCCTTGTTGTGGATTCTAGTCCCAAGGTCATTTTATGTTTCAGTATGGCTGCTGGAGCTCCAACTGTTAAGTCCACATTCCAGGAAGGACAAAAGAGAAGAGAAGGGCTGGCTCCTTGCCTTTTAAGGTGACATCCCAGACATACCAAACAACATTTCCACTTATCATTGGCTAAAGCTAAGTCACATGGCCTCAAGTGGCCACAAGGGAGTCTTAGAAATGTCATTTATCTGGTATACTGCTGTCTCAAATAAACTTGAATTTGTTACTGAGAAGGAGGGAGCGAAGGATGTTATGAAACAACTAGCCGTTTTCTCTTTCCTGGATATTTCCTCTTTGCATACCTAGGTCTTTTGGCTGCCTGTATAGCCTACTAACCTATAGAGTCACTGTACTATCTAGTGCTTTAAGAAATTATTTTTCTTGGAAATAAGATATTCACATGGTTATTAGAATAATTGTAGCTACTAAGCAGCAATTCTGGAAACATATTAGGAGGAATAAGAATGCCAACTTGTGATTGGTCAGACAAAAGGGTCTAGCTTTTCTCATTTATTCATTTTAGAGAGTGGATCATCTCCTGAAACAAGATTGTCTTACAGAAGCGTTGGCTCTTGCATGGTCTTTCCATGAAGGAAAAGCAAAAGCTGTAGTGGGTGAGTTAATAATACCAGTGTTGTAGACTTTGTTTTTCTGGAGTACAGAGAGTGAATAATACAAATCACTCATAAAACACTTTTTAGTTTAGTATTCAACTATTTTGTAAACCAGATGTTATCAAACCTTACAGATGTCAGTGAAAAAGTTAAATGATACATACAGGATATGGAATTTTAAATGTCACTTTTTAAATTCATTTTATCTGTAAAATTTACTTTTAGATTATAAGGGAAGTACATTGATAAGCTATCTGGTTTAATAGAAGTGAGGTGTTGCTATTATGGGATATTATCCAACATTTTGATACCTAAGGATTGTTATAATTATATCTATGTTAGCATAGATTTTAAATAGAAGACCAGACAGTTTCACTCCTGAAGATGTGGATTAACTTTGTTTTTTGTTGGATTTTACTTCTCTGCAGGATTATCGGGGGATGCCAATAAGCGAAAGGCTGTTGTTGCAGATCGAGTAAGTTTTTAAAATAGGATCTTTCTAGGGTTCAGTACAGATTTGCTCTAGGTCTTTGCTAATAATCTTGGGGCATGATTCGGTAAATGGCTATAGTCAAGGCAGCAGTGTATAAAAAAACAAATCAGATTATAATTCCCTGGGGTCATCTTGAATGCTTTTTAAAATTTCTTATCATCTTTTCTTTTTTTCTTGCTCACTCCTTTATGAAGATGATAAAATAGTTTTATTTTACTATTTTACTATTTGTAGTGGAAAGAAGGAGGAAGCCCATGATCTGGATTATTTCTGAACCGAATTATAGCTCATAGAAAGTTGACACTTGTTATTTTTTAATAAACTGTTTAATAATTATGAGAAATATATACAAGGATGTGACTTGCCTGATGTAGCAGAGGGCTAATATTTTATTAATTAACATTAATCTGATGAATATTAATATTTAATAGTGGCTTTGTTTTTCTGGTCTAGACTTCATTGAACTCATTTACTGTACTCATTTTTCCCCTTTTAATTGTGCAAGTTCATTGGTGAAAATTATATTCCAAATTAGTATAGACATTTAGAAAACAAATAGGAATTGGCTGCTTCTTAGACTCTTGAATATTTTCTCAGTATCTACTAAAATATTCAGGATTCTGTGTTCTATCTGTGTTCTTTAGGGAAATAACTACAGCAGAGGATTACAGAAGAGCTTAACTTCAAGATTATATTTTGTGAGCAATGTAGATACTAAGGTGTAGAACCTAGAGCTATTTTTAGGAAAGAGTAGCAAATTAGTACCAGCCCTGAGGCTGGAAGAAATTAGGCTGGGGTTAAAAAAATTGGGAAATAAAGCTACTAAAATTTTTAATTATATTTTTAATATAATAGCAAAGCCTGATTTTATGTTATTCAGGAGGATCAGATATATTAAGTATTGAAAAATTTTAGAGGTATATTTTAATATCAATATAAGGCTATTTTTCTTACAGATGGTAGAAATCCTATTCCATTATGCAGATCGAGCTCTGAAAAAGTGCCCAGACCAGGGAAAAATCCAAGTGATGGAGCAGCATTTTCAGGTACAACTTTGCATGTGCTTCTAACAGCCATTGCTATTGGTAGCTCTAACATGCTTTTTCTTTCTTATTACTTGAGAATGGAACTTTCATGGTTGGTTAAACAATTTTTAGTATTCAAAGCTTTGTTTCAGGGCTTGTGGAGTATTCTAAATGATTAGATTTTGAAGTAATAGGTTACATGGAAACGATGAGTAAAATGTGAAGTGCTAGTACTTAGCTGCTTAATACTGTGTGGAAGGAAAAGCTGTATGTATTAGAGTACATACCTGTGAATTGACCTCTTATAGTGGCTGACGCCTTGCTAATGATTAACATTTATGTTTACTAGGGTAGTTGGAGGAGAGGTAGACTACTAAGTTTTAAATTTAGTTCTCCAGGAGCATCTATGAGTCAAGAGCAGATCAGTTACAAAAAAATATATCTAAAATATACTAATGAAAGATTTTTAGTTTCTCTTGGAATTCAGTGAAAATTGGAGTCAAGGAATGATTGAAGGCCTGTACAGTTCTTATTATGCAAGTTTTAAAATTTGCAGTGATCTCCAATTATTTTTGTTGCAAATCTCTGTTTCTCCTTCCCCGTTTTTGGAGCTCCCTCCCCTCCCCTACCTCTTTGAACAAATATTAGAGGATCTAATACAGGGGTCAGCAAACATTTTCTAAGAAAGGCCAGATAGGAAAATTTAGGGCATGTATGATCTCTGTCGCATACTCTTTTCTTTCTCTCTCTTTTTTAAACAACCCTTAAAAGTATAAAAACCACTTTTATCTGTGAATAATTCAGAAACAGGATGTGGGCAGGATTTTGCCCTTGGGTTTAATGTGTACTAGGTATTGGGCAATAGTGAGTAAAATATACATGATCCTTACTATCTTAAAATTTTCAGTCCAGTCAAAATAACTTTTCTTGTGTACATTAGCAGAAATATATAAAAGAAATCTAGGGATTTTGAAGTTCTAGAGCAGGCACAGTTCGTATTTTTCATATCTTCATTTGATGCTCATAATTTTGGAATGTAAGGATAGGTACAGCAATTCACATCTGGAGGGTATTAGAGGAGTATTTGGCTTCCTGAATTGTACTCTTTAATGGGTACAGTAGTGTACTTCTCACAGAGTAATTTTTATTGCTATTTGGCTAGAGGTTCATTAAATTTATCAGTAAAGAGGGGAAATAAGCCCAGATAAAATTACAAAATAAATAATTTAGGAGGAAAACATAGGTAGAAAGAAAGCATTTGGGAACAAAGCTGAGAACAATACCTTGTATATAAATAATTTTGTATACCAATACAGTATATGTAGAAAATAATATTTTTACAAGAGACTATCTATTACCAAGAGGTGGTAGAGATGGTATTCATGAAAGAACTCTGATCATTAGAAGGTATACTTTGTTGAAAAGAAACATCTAATAAGGAACACTAGACGAGGGGTGTGTGTGTGTGTGTGTGTGTGCACACACGCACACATGTGTGTAATATAAAAACCACCATGCTGGAGAAGAACATGGTAGAGAGCTATAAAAGAAGAAAAGAACAAAAGTGATGTTTTGATGGAGAAATATGAAAGAATCTTAGCATGACAGGGAATGTAGATGATGGTTTTTAATACAAATTATATAATTTACAGAAAAGCAAACTGTTACAATGTGTTCTTTAATCATATAGATCTCTGTGAGAAGTTTCATTCTACTTAAAGAATATCTGATAAAATTTTTGATGTATTAATAATTTAGTCTCATAGAAGGTAAAGGAAATAATAGTGGGAACCATTATTCTGGATATACTTTTTACCAGTAATTAGAGAAGTAAAAGCGATAGTCTTTTGAGAGAAAATTATCACTTAGCATCAATTCTATATTTTATAAAGCAAATAAAAAAATATGGCACAATCTCATTGTTATAGGCTCCAAAAAAACTAATGGGTTCACGAAGAATAGGAAATTCTTAAATTTTGACATAATTATCACAAATAACCCTCCCCCTTCAAAAAAAAAAGGAAACAGGGAGGAATGTTGAGAAAAGTATATGTCTGCAAGGCACAGAACCAGCTACAAAGGATGGAGAGAGGCAGATAACCAAAGATCGATGCCAAAAGTATCATGAATCTATAAAACTGTTAGAAAGGAGAATAGTCCGATCCTGATTGTGCCTACCAAAATGCTAAGGTGTACACAAAAGGAATTTTGACAAAGATTCACTGAGTGTATACTACATGTGAAGTACTATGTAAAGTGTCCGATAGTCACTATTCATTTTTATTTAATTTTCACAACGATCCAATAAAATAAATACTGTTTTAATCTTTACTTTAGAGATGAGGAAATATAGGCTGAGAGAGGTTAGGTTAATTCCCACAGTAATATTGCTGGTTAGTAGTGGGACCAGCACTCAAATCCAGGTCTTTCTTACTCCAAAACCCAGCTCTTCACTAACCATTGTAGTATATTATTATTTTCAGACAAGTACAAGGAGCAGATGAGTGAGAAGGGTAATGTTAGGTGATCAAGAATGATTATAGCAAACATGTAAAGTACTTCATGCTCATTATATGGCAGGTACTGTTACAAATTCTTTATACATATTGACTCATTTAATTCTTATCATAACTCTGTAAGGTAGGTACTAATGTTATTTTTTATAAATGAGACTAAGGTACAGAGAGGTTAAATAATATGTTTAAGTTACATAGCTAATAAATGATAGAGCTAGGATGAGAATCCAGGAGTTGGGCTTCAGGGTCCATATGTGATTAGTATACTCTATTGTAGAACAACACTTCTTTATTTTGCTTCCATTTTCATGAGTGCAGAGAATGGTTATTGAAGTAGAAAAGTCCAGATAAATATATTTAAGAAAACAGCTAAAGTCTATCATATGTGATACCTAGTTACATTATGATTATGATTATATTTTTTCCTGTAAAAGGTTATCTTCAGTCCATTAGGATGGGTGAAATACACACATAGTTGGCCGCCACAAATCTACTGTTTTAAGTGTTTAACTTTAAATATTTAATTATAAAATAATTATAGTTTGACTCTAAAAGTGTATTTTTTTAAAAGAAGAGTGGACTTCAGGAACTATCGACTGATAATCTCAATGTGGTTTGTGAACACTTTTTATGAGTTCACGTAAAAATGTCCGTGTTAAACTTATAAGTTGCGTTTTGAAAGGAACACGTGGACGGTATATTCATGGAATGCCTATTATATCACATCTTGATTTCATTAAAGTTTTTGTTTAAATTTTCTAGTATTCTTATAGCTGAAATAGACTGGTAAACAGTAAATAGATTTGCAGCTAGATAAACATCCCTCCCTAAGGAGAATTTTTTGGTGGTTTAGTATTACCTCTGAGGGCTCTTTTATATCTAAGTTTTTCTTTGATTTGAATGAAGATTTATTGAGTGGCTTGTCAAATTTAGATGGCACCAAGAATTAAGGGTCCAAAATGATCTTGACAAAGTACAATCAGAATCGTTATAAGATGAAATTTAACAAGGACAAACACCAAGACTTCATTAGATTCAGATAATTAAATTGCATAAGTGCCAGACTGGGAAAATCTGACTGGACAGGATTTTAGCTGTCCACAAATATGGCATGAGCCAATAGTGTATTACGGCCCAGATAAAGAAAAGTAATAGGACCCCTGGGCTAACTTTTGGAAATAAGACCTCTAAGAGATTTTATAGACTGTTGACAGACTAAGCTCTATCCCACAACTTAGATGATGGGAGGTTTTAAAAACAACAGTAAAAAAAAAATACTGGGGTTGTTTCTTCGAGGAGAAAGTAAGTGGAGACCTGCCCGCCTTCAGGTGATAAAGGGCTGTCGTCATAGGGAGATTTACTCTATTGCTGCAGAGGGCAGGCTAGTGTGAGTGGGTAGAAATTATGGGAAGGTGCTTTTCAGTTTAAAATGACATAATGCTGATGTAACAGCTCTTGGATTTATGCACCTATTATTATTGGATATATTGAAATAAAGGGAGGATTACAAACTGACCAGGAGTGTTTTTAAAAGACTTCTTTGCTGGTGGGAGGACCTGAGATTCTGCATCAGTATCAAGAAACTATTAGAAACGGGTAAACTCATTTAATTAAGACTGGTTTCTAATCAGTCAAAATACTGAGAATTTGTATTTTACCAGCAGATGGCACTCATGCCTGCTGCCTCAATATTAATCTTTAACTTTGAAGAGGTTTGAAGAGGGGCCTCACCTTTTCTTAAGAATCAGAAAATATGCCATTCAGTTTTTCTACTTTCCTAAATCCATATTCTGTCCTGTCTTAACTATAGAAAATAGCTTTTGTAACTTGTGTTATTTTTTGACATCTATGGCCTTTATCTAAAAAAAATTTGAACCTATAATTATCCTTATTTGTATAATAACTAGTAAGATTTTTAAATTGCATATAAAAAATTGGTCTTCATCTCATACATCTTGAACTTGCTTTTTCTTCTGGCCAAGTTCTTTTCATCCCCAAAGTCACACAGCAAACAAATCCTTCTTTGCTTTATGCCATACCTAGTAGCCTTATGCCTCTTGTTTGCATATTCTTTGCAGAGCCAAACATCTTATAAGACTTGTCTCCATTTCCTCACCTCCATCTCGTTCTGTCTATCAATTCTGTGAACGCTTTCCTCATCTTACGGATCCTCACTAGCATTCAAAAATTAATGACTTCTTAAAATAGTCTGTTCAATAGTCTGGTATCATCCATTCCAGTTTTTCCCTCTCTCTCACTACTTATTGACTTCACTCTCTTTCTTCTTCTACTTAACCAATAAGTATTAGAATTCTTCACAATACTCTTACATTATTTCTGTATCAGTGTTTCTCAGGATGTTGTCTGTGGACCATATGCTTCAAAGTCACTTGAGAAGCAGTTTCTTGTATTTTTAAGTTATTTTATCTTTGTACACTCATGTTTGTGAAACAATGTAGATGTATAAATAAATAAATGAGGTATTAATATAAATCAGGCTAAAAAGGTTTGAAAAATAATGTAATTTTAAAGATTTTAAAAATGAAGTATTACATTGTTACCAAACTCTTCTTCCAGCTTCATTTTCATTTCCATGAGAAGATCGTTCAAGGCCATTGTAGCAGCTGGTGGCATATATTTTTGTATTAAGAGTTCATGCCAAAGAGTGGTCAGAGACTATAAGCTGAACACAGAGTGAGGCAGTAGGAGATTTCCTTGTCTCACTCATGCTTTCCTGAGGTGATTTGAGGAAGGGAAAACCATGTGGTGTCCAGCACACAATCTTATCCCTAAGGCTTGCTTAAAGGCTGGTTCTAGGGAGTCAGGTCTTTCCTAGATTATTTTGTTATCACCATATCTGAAAAAAAAAAAGGAAAAATATGTATACACATACAGAGAGATATCTTTAGATAGCTGCATATTTGTTACTAGTGCTGGAATGCTAGCTGCCTAGCTCTCTCTGGTAGCCTGTGCAGATCTGTCTGTCTGTCGGTGTTTAGGAATGTTTATCTGTTTTGGTATATACATTCTAGTTTTCAATGCCTGTTTGACTTTTAGAATATAAATTCTGAGAATTAAAAGCAATCTTATTTCTTTTTCGCTATCTTATTTCTTTTCACAACATTCCTATGAAATAGGAAAAGCCAGAGATGATACCCTCAGTTGGCAGATGGTAAGAGTCAGAGTGCAATAAAATGATCTGTGCAGTCACTCAAACAATTGACAGGCCTAAATTTAGGTATTCTGTCTGTCAGCTCACTGTTTTAGTCACATATTCATGTTGCCTTTTTAATAAGTCTTAAATATGCCTAATATCTAACAAGAGAAACAATCTTCTTTGGCCAATTATAGGGCTGTACATCAAAGAAGAGATTAAAGAAATATTTCTTTTTCTTTTTTAATTCTGGAGACTAAAAATTCATTAATTTCTTAGGGGCATCCTGCAAGCTTTTCAGACAGACAGAAATATTCTTAAAGCAAGCATTGCTCATTATGTTTCTGTGGAAGACTTGAGGCAAATAGTAGCAAGCAGCACATATCACAGGCTGAACTTAAGGGCAGAAGGGCTGGAAATTTACATGCAGGCCCTTGATCTCTCAACATCCCTAGAGAGGCATTTGTAGACCAAGCAGCTGGATGACTGAGGGTTTTGTTTCCCTTTCCTTTAGGGCTCTCGTAAAAGCAGCCTTCCAAATGGGGGAAGTGGGGGATCATCTGAGTTTGGGCACCAACTGCTCGAAGTGCTTGTGTGCAAATGTCAGCTGCCTAGCTCTGACTGCACATCCTGTCGGAAGTTGAATCTGAGTTTACCCTTCGACACTGGGGAAATAGAGAGCTACTGATCTCAACCTAGCTCATTTTTAGACATCTAGGAGATTGCCACCAGGGCTTATCCACTGGGCAGTCTAGCTTGTCTCTTTGAAATCAGATTCTAGAAAAGAAGGCTTAAGACATGGAAATAGATTTCACTTTAATGTTCAGTTATGCTTTTAAGTGTTCAAAATTGATAGAAACCTGATTTCTTTAAGAAGCCAAATTGAAAGCATTAATTTGGATAGTTTAGCCCTACTTGAGTTACAAACAGTTAGGGGCAGGCATAATGACTATGTATTTCCTTTTGTCAATTTAATTTTTTAAAAATTTGGCATAAGTGTAGATTCACATTCAGCTTTAAGAAATAATACCAAAAAAAAAAAAAATCCTATTATAGTCTAATGGGAACATCTTGCAAAACTGTAATACAACTACATAACCAGGGTAGTCACTAATACGGTAAAGATATGGAACATTTCCATCACCACATGGATCCCTCATTTTGCCCTTTTTAGTTATACCTGCTTCTTTCCTACCCCTACCTCCTCCTTAGGCTCTGGCAACCACTAATTATTCTCCGTTTCTATAGTTTTTATCATTTCTAGAGTGTTATATAAATAGATTTATATGGTATGTAACCTTTTAGAATTGACTTTTAAACTCAATAATTCTCTGGTGTTTCATCTAGGTTATTGCACTTATCAATAGTTTGTTACTTTTTATTGCTGAATTGTATTCCATCGTATGGCTGTACCAGTTTGATTACCATTCACCCATTGAAGGACATCAGGTTGTTTCCATTTTGGGGCTATTTAAAATAAAGTTGCTATAAACATTTGTGTACCTGTGTGAACATAAATCTTCATTTCTCTGAGAGAGATGCCCAGGAGTGTAGTTGTTTGGTGTCCACGTCTTCATTAGTAGCATATAAAATATAATTGATTTTTGTATGTTTATCTTATATCCTGCAGCCTTAGTTCTAGCAGGTTTTATGTAGATTCTTTGGGATTTTCTATGTACATAATCATGTCATCTGCAAACAGAAATAGTTTTGTTTTTTTCTTCTTACTCTGTGTTCCTTCCTCACTTTTCTTACTTTATTTCACTGGCTAGAACTTCAGCATTGTGTCGAATAAGAGTGGTGAGAGCAGTCATCCTTACCTGTTCCCAATCAGAATGAAAGCAGTCTTTCATCATGAAGTATAACGTTAGCTATAGCTTTGTTACAGGTACTTTTTCAAGAGGAAATTCTCCTCTATTTCTATTTCTGAGAGTTTTTTCATGAGCAACTATTGAATTTTTTTTTTTATTGATTGATATGATCATCTGATTTTTCTTTAGCCTGTTAACATGGTGTATTGCATTGATGGATTTTTAATTATTAACCAAAGCACCTATGGAATAAGCAGAGTAGGTTCAACAAATACACAGACCAGAAAAATAAAAAGAGAGAGAAATACCTTTTTGAAATTTGATATTTTAGAAAAATCAAAGTAGTTATTTTAAAAAATCAAAATTGTGTCAGACTTGTGAAACTTATTTTACAGTTTAGTATTTTTTATTCCAAATTATATACTATGTATAATCTGTATTTAGGACTGCTAATGTGGGTGTATGTATTTTTTAAATATTTACTAGAATATGCCATGAAAACAATTAAAAAGTAATTTCCATTAATGATCATGAAAAAGTCATTAATACTACCAGAATATAATTATCTTGATAGCTAACCTGTTATACACTCCTAGTTATATTTGTTAGAACATCATAATTTATCTCAGTAATCATACATTAGCATCCAGTCTTTCAAATGAGCCTCATAAAGCAAGTTGTTTTCTCTTGGAACATCTTCATTAGAAATAGGATGATCACTTTTCTTTGCCCCTTGGTAGATATACTAAAACTACAGTATGTTAGTTTTTTGTTTGTTCGTTTGTTTTTTTAATTTGAAATTTTTTGCCTTTGGAGCCCCTGCACTCATTTCTCCCATCCACCCCACCCCTCCATCTGTGGAAACCACCAGTCTGTTTTCTGTATCTATAATCTTCTTCTTTTTTAGATTCCACACACAGTATTTGTCTTCCTCTATTTGACTTATTTCACTTAGCATAAGTTCTCTGAAAGTTCATCCATGTTGCACAAATGGCAAGATTTCATTCTTTTTTATGGCTGAATAATATTCCATTATATACATATATCACAGTTTCTTCATTCATCTATCGATGGACTCTTAGGTGTTTCTATGTCTTGGCTGTTGAAAATAATGCTGTGGTGCACGTGGGGGGTACATATATATTTTCAGTTAGTGTTTTCATTTTTTTTCAGATGAATTCCCAGAAGTGGAATTGCTGGATCATATGGTAGTTCTATTTTTAATTTTTGAGGAACATCCATACTGCTTATTATAGAGGTTGCACTAATTTATATTCCCACCAGCAGGGTTCTGGTGTTCTCTTTTCCTCGCATCCTCACCAACACTTATTTCTTGTCTTTTTGATGCCAGCTATTCTAACAGGTATGAGATGATATCTCATTGTGTTTTTGATTTGCGTTTGTGATAGTTGGTGTTTTTTGAGGAATTGGTCTATTTCATCAAAGTTGTTAAATTTATGTGTGTAGAGTTATTCACAATATTCCCTTATCCTTTTGATGTCTACAGGGTCTCTAGTGATACTCGCTGCTTTATTCTTGATATTGGTAATTGTGTCTTCTCTTTACTCTTTGTCAGTCTTGCCAGAGGTTCATTGATTTTACTGATTTTTTTCAACGAAGTGGCTCTTTATCAACTTTATTGTTTTTCGTTTTTAATTTCATTGATTTCTGCTCCACATTATGGCCTTCTTTTTGCTTTGTATTTATTTCGTTCTTTTTGTAGGTTTTGAAATGAGTATATAGAGTGATATGAAACTTTTTAATGTATACATTTAATGCTACTTTAACTGTGTCCTACAAGTTTTGACATGTTGTATTTTAATTTTCATACAGTTGAATGTAACTTTAAGTTTCTCTTGTGACTTTCTCATTGATTCTTGGTTTATTTAGAAGTGTATTGTTTAGTTTCTAAGTGTTTGCAGATTTTCTTATTATCTTTTTGTTGTTGATTTCTAGTTTGATTCCAGTGTGGTTAAAGAACACACTCTATATAATTTCAGTTCTTTCAAATTTGCTAAAGTTTGTTTTACAGCCCCAGATGTGGTTTTCTTGGTATATATTTAAGGGACACTCGAAAAGAATTTGCTTTCTGCTCTTGTAGATTGGAGTGTTGTAAAAATATCAATTAAATACTTTGATGGTTGATGATGTTATTGAGTTCTTCTATGTCCTTACTAATTTTGTCTGTTCTACTAATTGTTGAGAGAAGGATGTTCTAGACAGAATTGTGAATTTGTTTATTTTTCTTTCAGTTCTATTAGTTTTTGCTTCATATATTTTGCAGCTCCATTGTTTGGTGCATACATGTTTGGGATTGCTGTGACCCTTTAATCATTATAATGTTCCCATTGATCTGTAAAAATTTTCTTTGCTCCAAAGTCAATATGGTATTAATATAGCCACTTCTGCTTTCTTTCGATTATTGTTTGTGTCATATATCTTTTTACATCAATTTACTTTCAACCTGCATATATTGTTATATTTGAAACTAGTTTCTTATAGACCTCTTATATACACTTTGCAAAACTCTATCTTTTAATTGGTATATTTAGACCATTTACATTTAAAATAATTATTCATATGTTAGGGCTTAAGTCTGAAATTTTATTTTGTGTTTTCTATTCTCTTAGTTTTTTCTTTCTTTATTTTCTCTTTCCTGTGTTCTTGTGAGTTAATTGAAAATTTTTTAGAATTTCATTTTGATTTCTCTGTGGTTTATTTGAGTGTCTGTATAGCTTTTTATAGTGGTTGGGCTAGGTATACATTATATATATGTTTGTATCATAAATATCATACATATCCATTTTCTATCTTTCTATCTATATCTATTTATCATCTATCTATTTAGCTGTCATCTATCTATGTTATCTATCTATCTATCATCTGTCATCTTTTATCTATCTCTCATCATCATCACAGTCTTCTGGTGTTACATTTCCACTGGAAGTAGTGTAGAAACCTTACCCCCTTAATATCTGTTTACCCTTATCTGTTTAATAGGTTGTCTTAAATATTTCCTCTGCGTTCACTTAGAACTATATCACATAGTATTATAATTTTTGCTTCAACCATAAAACAGAAGAGAACTCAAGAGAAGGTATGTCTATTATATTTGCCCTTATTTTTGCTTATCATGTTCTTTTTTCCAGATGTTCCAGGGTCCCTTCCTTTATTGTTTTCTTTTTGTTTAATTTTCATTAGCCCTTCTTTTGGGGAAGTTTTACTAGGAGCAAAGTCTCTTCGTCTGAGAATGTCTTGATTTCTCCTTCATTCCTCAAGGATATTTCACTGGATTGAGGATGCTGGGTTGACAGTTACATTTTTTTAGCACTGGAAAAATATTGTGCCACACTCCCTGGCCTTCATAGTTTCTGATGAGAAAAACATTCATTCAGATTGTTTTCCCTGTTTAGGTGTCATCTCTCTTACACCACTTTCAAGATGTTTTTTTTTTTGTCTTTCGTTTTCAGAAGTTTTCAAATGTCTTTGGTGTGTTTTTCTTTAGGCTTATCCTCTTTGAATAAATCTGTGTTTTGCATCTTGTGACAAACTTGGCACATTTTCAGCCTTATACCTTTGAGTACTTTTTCTGTCTCGCTTTCCTCTCCCTTTCTGAGACTCTGATGACATAAATGCCAGATATTTTGTTATAGTCCCAAAGGTCCTTGCATCTCAGTTCAGTTTTTTCAGTTTTTTTTTCTCCTTCAGATTAGAAACTTCTATTTTTCCCTCTTCCTTTTCCCCGATCCTTTCCTCTGAAACCTCTATTTTGTCATTGAGCCCATTTTTTGAGTTTTAAAATTTTTATTCATTTTATTTTTCAATTCTAAAGTTTTCATATGGTTATTCTTTATGTCTTCCTTTATTTATTTGATGAAACTTTATATATTTTCATTTGTTTCAAGATTGTTCCTAATTGCTCATTTAAGCACTTTTATGATGACTCTGCTTTAAAAATCTTTGTCAGATCATGGTAACATCCCTATCATTTCAGTGTGGGTACTGATTATCATTTTAAAATTCAGTTTGAGACTTCCTGGTTCTTGGTATGATTTTGTGATTTTCTTTTGGAACCTGGACAACATGGGTGCTATGTAGTGAGACTCCAGACCTTTACACTTCCTGTTTTAAGCTGCCTTCCTCTGGTACTGCTCTGGCAGGGCAAGGGTCAGCGTGCCACCTTGTTATGCTGGGTGGGGGTAAAAGTCTGCGTTGCCCACATAGCTTCTATTGATGGGAAGTGTGCCTCCTGACTGCTGGGTGGAGATGGGCATTCCTCTTCCTTATGGGGCCTTCGCTGATACCTCACCGGGTAGTTAGGAGTAGGAGTGGCTCATTACTACTCCACATGTGGCCTCCTTTGACACCATGCTGAGAGTGGCCTCACTACTGCAGATTGGGCATTGGTGAAGGTTCTGATTCGTAGTTCTGGTGTTTCCTCTGATACCACTCCAGTGGGGTCTTACTGCTCTTGAGTTAGGTAGAAATTCAGGCTTCCGACATGATCTACCCTTACAGTCTCAATGGGGGAAGAGGAATGGGTTTGTTACTGGCTTGTTGGTATTGAAAATCTTGACTTTCTATAGCCTTCTCTTATATTACCTGGTGGGGAGGGAGGGAATAGGTACCTTGTTGTATCCTGTGCAGGGTAGAAATCTAGGTTCTCACTTAGCCTTTGATGGTGAGGGTGAGTGTATTAATCAGGGTTCTCCAGAGAAACAGAAATAGTAGGGTGCATGCGTGCGTGTGTGTGTGTGTGTGTGTGTGTGTGTGTGTGTGTGTAAAGAAAGAGGGAGGGGGAGAGAGAGATTGGAATTTGAGATGTGATGGAAGGAATTAGTGCACATGATTTTGGAGGCTAAGGAGTCCCAAGCTCTGTTTTTAGCAAGCTGGAGACACAGGCTGTGTGATGTGTAGTTCCAGTCTAAAAATTGGCAGATTTGAGACCTAAGAAGAGCAGATGTTTCAGCATTTAGGAGGGCAATGTGCTTTGCCCAGTCTACTGATTCATATGTTAATCTCATTTAAAAACCCTGACAGACACATTGGAATAACATTTGATCAAATATCTGGGCACCTAAACAGCTATGGATACCTAATATTTTGTAAAATGCATTAAAGTGTGGGAAGAAAAAAAAAACCTGGTACTTGTGGTTCAGCCAAGTTGACACATAAAATTAACCATCACAGAGGGCGTGGAGCCATAGTTTCTCAGTGGTGTTCAGCTGGAGTAGAACAATTATTTCTAAAAGTTGTTTTTTTTCTGTTATTTTGCCAGATTCCTTCTCTTCTATTTTATTGGTAGAGAAATTAAGCTTTTGTTGGGGCCTTTATCTGTCTACTCTTTTGGGTATTTCTAGGTTGCTGACTTCTTCAGCTCCAAGTCTGAGACATGTGGTTAAAAAGAAACTTAGGAAGCTCATCACCACGTGCTTCCTCAGGTCCTGAAGTCCCTAGCTGGTCTGCCATCTCTCCACTCTTCAGAGTCTTTGTGTTTGTGTTGTATATAATGCCCAGGAATTTCAGTTGTACTAGTAACAGGAATAGGGAAAAATTTGTCTGCTCTATCTTCCTGGAAGTGGAAGTCTCCATGTGTCCTCTTTCAAGACACTTCAGGGCCCCTTGGATAAGAAAGAAAAGGAAGTGAGCAGCAATTTGCAACTGTAGATGGTGAGGAGTCTAGGCCAAGAGAATAAGAAGTGCTATTGGGAATGAGAGTTGACAAGTGGTGCACAGTAGCAGAGACCACTAAGAAGTAATGAAAGCCTGTACGTGTATTTTAATGTAATTGCATTGTATTTTTATTTTTGTGACAAAAGCAAAAGACTCTAAACCATGATCCTTGCATTTTTACTCCCACTTCCTCACATAAAACCCCTTCAGTGGTTTTCTATTACCTTTAGAATAAAGTCCAGAATCCTGCGTACTGCCTCCTTACCCAATGCCATTCTCCTCTTTCTGTGCTTTCGTCACAGTGTCTCTCTCAGTTCTGTGCCATCTCTTATAACTGGACTGTCTTACAAGCTGTTTTCCATCTTTCTGGAGCATTCTTCCCTACAGTTTGGTTGGTGAATGTTATCTTTTAGGTGTCCACTTAAATGTTCCATTCTCAGAAAGACAGACTTAGGTGAGGACCACTTGCTGCATAACTCTCCATGGTACTCAGATTTCCCCTCTTTTAACTTTCATCACACTTCACTGGTACACTTTCTTTAAAAAAAGTCTTTGTACCAGACAATAAGATATGTCTGTTTTCTTAAATACGTATCATTAGTACTTAGCAATGTGCCTCATCCATAGAAAATGCTTTGGTTAAATTTCACCAGTGGCTTGGTGTATATCTTTGTCTATGTAAGTCCTAGCCAGTTACCTTTCCATAGAATTGAGACTGACCATACATAGTTGTATTACCTGCTTCTGCTCTTTTTTTTTAAACATCAAGTTAGTTTTTTGGATCACTTACACATTCATATGATTCAAAAATCAAAAAGTATAAAATGTATACAGTGAAAAGTCCCCTTCCACCCTAATGCCATCTGCCCAGTTCCCATCTGCTTCTCACTATTGTAACTAAGTTTTTAAGTATATTTCCAGATTTTCTTTACGTAATACAAGCACACATACATATATTACTTACCACATGTCATAATTCCTCCTACTTTAACCTGAATGATAGAAAACTATATTTATGATTTTGTGTTCTTTTTTCCACTTAATATGTCTTGGAGATCTTTTTATATTGGTTCATAGAGAATGCCAAGTATGCCTTTTTTGTAGTTACATAATATTCCTTTATTTTTGATAATACTATAAACAGTAGTTTTTTTCCTACAATTTCATGTTCATGTCTGTTATATATAGAAATCAATTGATTTTAGTTTATTGATCTTGTATCCTGCAGTCTTCCTAACTACCTTCCTTTTGTTCTTGAAACAAACTCACTTTTTGAAACAAGTTTTTGTATTTTCTGTCAGATTTTCCATGTAGACAACCAGATTGTTTGTGAATAAAGACAGAATTACTTCTTTCCCAATCTTGATGTCTTTTAGTTCTCTATCTTGCCTTATTACAGTGGCTCCAGTATGGCCTTCAGTATGATGTTGAAGGAATGGTGAAATTGACATCCTTGTCTCTCCCGGTGTTAGTGGGAAAGCATCTGGTCTTTGATTTATAAATATGAGGCTATTGGGTTTCAAAGGTGCCCTTTATCAGATTGAGGAAGTTCTATTCTTAATTGGCTAGGATTTTTTTTTTTAAAGCAAATGTTCTTGGCTTTTTTCAAATTCTTTGTAGAGATGATGATATGGTTTTTCTTTTTCATTTGTTAATATGTTAAATTATATTGATTTTTGTAAAATGTTAAACAATTCTGCATTCTTGGATAAACCCACTTGATGATGATGAATTATCTTTTGCAAACGATTGTGTTCATGAGGACTGATGGTCTTTGTCTTCTTTTCTTGAAATGTCTTTGTATGGTATTGGTATTGGAGTAATGCTGTTCTCATAGAAGTAGTTGTGAATTATTCCTCCTTTTCAATTTTATAGAAGTTTGTGTAGAATTGGTGGTGTTTCTTCCTTAAATATTGATAGAATTCACTATTGAAAGTATCAAGGCCTTGAATTTTCTTTGCAGGGATGTTTTTAACTACAAATGCAATTTCTTTAATGTATTATCTATTTCATCTTGAGTGAGCTTTGGTATATTTTACGTTTAAAGAAATTTGGACATTTATCTAAATTGTCAAATTTTTGGCAAAAGTTGTTTATGACATTATATTACCTTTTAATAACTGAAGAATCTATAGTTATGTTATCTCTGTCATTTTGTTTTGTTAATTTCTAATTTAATTCTATTGTGGTCAGAGAACATACTTTGTATGACTTGAATCTTTTTAAATTTAAAACTTGTTCAATAGCCTAAAATATATAATTTAGTAAGTATTCCCTATGCTTGAGAAAAAATATATTCTGTTGCTGTTGGATGGAGTGTTCTAAAAATGTCAATTTATAGGCTTATTTAAGACTGTCAATTAAATATGTATCACTTTCATTATTGTCTTTATATCTAATCTTTAACCTTGATTGGTATTCCTTCTCTGAAGAGTTTTAGAGATAGTTTTTATTCTTTTAAGTGGAAAGAATCTTATTTTCTGATTATTTTCTGAATCTTATTTTCATGATTATTTTCTAGGGTTTTTGGGTTGTTTTATATACTAATTCTACTTTTTGGAGTTTATTTAGATTTTTTTTGTGGCTCAATATATGGCCAGTTTTCATCAGTGTTCCATGAGCACTCGAAATGTAGTACTTGGTGTGTTTTCACAGAAAATAGTTTATTATAATCAGATTTTAGAAATTATATTCTAAACCCTTGCCATTTTTGTCCAACCAATTTCTCATGGACTGAAAAATAAAGTGCCCTGTTAATAGTGCTCTTTTTTCCATTTTCCTCCCATCTTCTGCTTTATGAGTGTTAGCATTATATAATTTAGCAGAAATTTGGCATATAGAAATAGGAAATTTATCTTTCATGACTTTTTAATTTATTGCCCATTTAGCCTGAATTCTGCTTTAGCTGATAGATCACAATCTCTGATTTTCTTTTTTGCATGGTGTACTTTTGCTTATCTATTTTCAATCTTTCTGGATCATTTTGTATTTGTTTCTTGTTTATTACATAGTGTCAATGTCAGAAATGTCTGAACCTGCAGAGAATTTTTATAAGAGTTTATTTGAGTTAGTTTGACTCAAACTGACATGCCAGGAGGTATTTCAAGTGTTCAGAGGACAGTTTTGTGGTTTCTTTTATACATTTGGAAGTGAGAGAAAATTGCATAAAGGTGGGAGAAAGCAAGGTGGGGAAATCTCTATGATTGGATGACAGGATAGTTAACAAGATTATGTGCTCTCTTGAGGGCGTTTATACTTCAGAGGGCTTCAAAAAGGCATTTCAATGGTGTGTTAACATGGATGTGCAAAAACAATGGATAGGGCTTGCTTAAAGAGAAGATAAACCTTGTAAAGCCTGGAATGTGACACCCACCATGACCTGCCCAGTTAGGAATTTATAATCAGATCACTCTGTGAGGTTACTTTCAGTTAGATTTATTACAGAGCCCTTTTTTAGTCCACAATAGCACTGGGCATTTGCTTTTTGAAATTTTAGATTTTTGCTTTTTTCAGATTTCAGTCTGAAAATCTCAAGTGAGTTAAGCCAAATATGTTTTTTTAAGAAGGGCTTTTACCACTTACTCTATTTTTTTATTTGTGCATGTACTAATATTTAGGAATGTACATTTAATTCCAATGAATACCTTTATAATTATAGTATTATATAGTGCCCTCAATTCTCTATTTCCTTTGACATTGTTCCTTGCTATGATAAAAATTAGCATGTCTTTTTTTTCTTTCTCAACTCCTCATCCATTACGAGATTTTAACCATTATCTTAGTATTTATTTTTATAGCGTTAAACATGCTTCTAGTTCCAATTTTACTTGTGAGCTTTAAAGTATATCTTTGACTGCCAGTTTATAGATGAAGCCAATGATTTTTTTTCTGTCTCCCACCTTCTTTTCTCTTCTCTTTCCAATTTTTCTTAATGTAAATTTTTTCTCATTGTCAAAGTGTGTTTTAGGCTTATTTTTTAGTTGAATATAATTCATGCTCATCACCAGTGCTTTTGCTGTAATTTCATTGGTCATTTCTTGGTTGTGGAAGCAGTTTTTTAAGAAAGGCTCATGAGAACAATATTCTTTGAGTTGTTGCCTCTTCAAATTGTTGGTCTCTAGCTTTTATATTGAAAAATTTCCTTAAGGATATTGAAAATATTGCTCTGTTATCTTCTGGCATTGAATGCCTCCATGGCAAAATCTGAGGCTAGCTATTATATATTTTTCCATTTCAGAATTGATCTCTTTTCCTGGCTATTTCTTAATTTTCAGAATCCAATAGCTTTACTGCATTGAGTCTCCTTGTAAACATTCTAGGCTATTTTTTTTTTCTGGCTTATGATGTACTCTTTCAATATGTAGATTTAAGTCTTTTTTATCAGGAAAATTTTCTTGAATTATATCTTGAATTATTCATTGTTACGTTGTCTTAGTTTCCTTATTCAACTGATTTCCGTTATGCATATGTTGGTATTTTCTATTTCTCTCCCTCCCTCTTTCCACTCTCCTATCTCTCTCTCCCTCTAGTCTCCTCCCTCTTTCCTTCACCTCTTCTCCCCCTCACACATCACTGTACTTACTAGCTAATTAAGAAAAGCACCTTCTTACTAAACATACCAATGATATCTTAATTGCTAAATCCAATTAACTCTTTCGATATTTTAGTCATCTTCAATGTGGTATTAATCAGTCATAATCACTCTGTTTTGAAATTCTGTATCCTGTAGATATCTGTGACTGTGTATTCCTCTGATTTTTAAATCTCTGTGACTATTCTGAGTTGGATTTTCTTTCTGTCTTCTGACCACATCATAAATATTGGTTTTCCTCGTGATTTACTCCACTGTCCACTGATTTTTATCTCTTACCTACCACTGGCAGTTTTATTCATATATGTTCTTTCCTCTTGTAAGTTAGAAATCTATAACTCTAAGTCAGATATTTCAGATTACTATATCCAATTTCTTATTATTCAACATCTAACTAAACATGTTCCTCAAATCTACCATACCCAGGACTACTCTTACCTTCTTCCTTCTAACACCTCCTCTCATATCTCTTATTTTATGACATCCTCGTTCAACCATCACTTAAATTAGAAATTTGGAAGTTATTATAGACTCCTTCCTGTACCAATGCATAACCAAGCTGTCACCAAACTCTAGTTTTACTTTATAAATATTTCTCGATTTCGTTTGCTGTGTTTTATACCTACTATCACTACCCTGGTTTAGTTCCCTATTTTTTGACTACTGTAGTAGCCTTCTAAGTACAGTCTTGGGTTTTCCATACCCTGTCATAAAATCACCACAGTGATCTAAAGGCATGAATCTGATGGTTTCACCCTCCATTATCCCTATAGTATATCCTTAGTACTAGGCTAGGCACTTAATTTTTACTTTATATTTTTAATAATTATAGATATACTTTAATAACTTCTACCTGATAATTATATATCAAGTTGTAGCAATTTACAACTGCTATTTGTAGTTTTTGCTGATGTTCACTCATGTGCATTATTTTATGAAGTGTTTTAAATTTTTATTTTGAGCACGTTTTTACTGGTGTTTTATCAGTAGGACTTACTTTGCCTGTGTTAAGCACTGTCTCTGGAGAGATTCCGAATTTGCTTCTTTCAGACGCCTCAAGAGTATCCTTTTTCAGGATCATTTTTGTGTTCATTTCTGATTGTTCCCATACAAGGGAGATAGTGGGAATTCAAATCCCAAATCCACCTGCAGGTGGGATCTTGATTACGGATACTGAGAGAGTACAAATTAACTGCCACTAAGTCCAGGTTCAGACAGACAACCTTTCTTGTCATCTTTCTTTGCCTATAGGCAGATTTTTTTTTCTAGTTTCTTTTAACAAAGATGCAGCTTTTTAAGAATTCTGGTATTAGGAAGATCTTTTCTTCAGTTCCTCATGTTACAAGGGTCTAAAGACCTCAGCTTCTTTCTGGCGCTGAAACACAAGCTTTTTTATAGGACAGTCTCAGTGGCATCTCAGGTTTTCAGTTCCCCTTTCACTTTTAGCCCCTGTTATTTCTCTAAACTTTCTTAGGGGCTCAGCTGTGTATTTTAGAGAATGTTTATGAAAATTTCCCCAGTGTTTCTAGGGAGATTTTTCCACCCCAGGTTATCTGGCCCACTATATTCTCATTTAGGGTTGAGGCTTTAGCTTTAACACTTTTCAAATGTTTGATTTTCGTTCCTGTTTGTGAAGAAGCTAAGATTTTAAATATAGACATGAAGAATATTAATGACAAACGGAAGCAGATGGATGGGTCAGGGATAGTTCTGTAATCCTTTCAGATTAGTAGGTCCTTTTCTGATGTTTCTCTCTCAAATAATAAATGTTCCTCAGTTTTGTTCTTGTCAAACCAGTGGTATGTGTAGTATTTTCTTCACATAGTTCCTTCTCCCTCCTGATGGGATTTTTTTTTCTGCCAGTAACCCATGTCAACTAGGATTTTTTTTTTTTTTAAAGGAAACCATTTCTCTGTAGCCAGCAGAAAATAAGAGAGTACTGCTGAAATCTGATGCTTGGTTACATGAGAATTTTCAGTCATAATGAACTATTTCTCTCTTAAACTGTTTCTCTTAAAAAGACCAAAATTATGAATTGCTCTTCATTTGATATGAGTCTATGTATACATTATGAATTTAAAGTAATCAAAATATTACAAAGCTGAGAAGTTAAATCGACTTTAAAATAGCTGGTTTGGAGGATTGTGACAAAATATGGATAACCTTAATCACCTGAGCCACCAGTAGGACCAACTATGTCCTATTATCAATTTGATGTATTTTATTGTTTTATTTTTCTTTAAAAATTTTCTTTATAAAGTTGTGAGATAAATATATATTTTTAATGTTTATTGTAATGTTATTATAAACTTGTAATATCTACATAATATTTTAAACAGTGAATTTAATTAACTGTTTTCCCATGCTGTATATTTAGTTTCTTCCTCCTCTCCTCCTCCTTTTGCTTCTGTACAGAGCTACAGCAAACACTTTAATGCATTATAAGTTTTTTTTTTCTTTAAAGTATTTAGGATAAATTTCCAGAGAGAATTACGTGTGAAGGTGTTTTCACATTTTTAAGACTTTTAACACATCGTGCCAAATTGTTTACCAAAATATGGTATAAAGTTACATTCTCCCAACAATCTAACAATATCTTAAGCAGACCACTTTCATTATGTGTTGTGTCTAACCAGTGGGCCAACAGACAAAGATATGGTGCTAATGCTTTTTTTATGGTTCCTCTACAGGATATGGTGCCTGTCATAGTTGATTACTGCCTTCTGCTACAGCGAAAGTGAGTATGCATTGCTTGTCAGAGTCAATTATTTTGAACCCAAGTTGCCTTTTGTTTATATTATAGTTTATCGATTGTATGCATTTGACCGGATAGGTTTTAAAAAAATTTAATTTACAGAAATTTGATTCTTTCACAATTTACAGTCCATTTATCTAATAAAATTAAGTTTTAGAAATAAATATAGATACTGTAGGTTTATCATCTGTATATTTGTGTAGCAGGATAATGGAGACAAAGAATATAGCTAACAAAAGAGCAATACTACTTAAGCATCTTCAAAGTACAAATGTATGATTCATGAGCCATCACTAAAACAGTATTTCATACCAGCCAAAAAAAGGGCAAGATTATTATGCTTCTTCAGTGTTGATTTATACAGCTTTTTCGTTGAAAAGAAATCATTGTAAATATACTCTTGATTAGGCTTTATTGGTTTAAATAGTAACTGTATAAATTAACCAACCTGTATTGGCTCACAGATTTTTCACACTTATATTAACAGCCCCTACAGGCCAGGTATTATTCTAAGCCTTTTGTATTAATTTATCTAATTTTTATAAAAGTTTATTTAATTTTATTACAGTGAAGTAGGTATTATTATCTTCATTTTACTTAGGAGCTTCCAGAGGCAGGAAACCATTAAATAACTTGCCAAAACTCACTGATACTTCTTTTGAGGTTCAAAGGTGGGGTTCCAATACAGGCAGTCTGGATCCTGGGCTCTTGTTCTTAACTACTACTATCTTGTACCACTTTCTGATGGTAGAGAATAAATGTGAGGACCCAGTACAGATACTCCTAAAATTCTATATAGCATTGACTTGACTCATGAATTTAGATATATTCAGGTAACCTGAATCATAAAAGGTTGGATCATACTTTGAAAGTGTCAGTAAAGTTCATCAAGAGGACAGTTATTTACCATGTCAGACCTTTGATTAAGTCATAGAGAACTATATAGCATCTGCTTCCTCTCTTAACTTTACTATGTATCATACAGCAGTGTATTTTTAAAAATAGCCTCAATAGTTTACGGATCAGCTTTACATATTTCATTTAATCCTCATAATTATGGTGTAAGAGAGGTAATTTTATCTTCATTTTCAGGTGAGGAAATTAAGTTGTAGAAATGTTTCTAATACTAATTAGCACTGGAATCAACCCAAATCTTCAAATTGAGATAATTATAAATGATATCAAATGAAGTTGAAGTGGCCCTAGCAATTTTAAGATGAAGGATTATATAAGGAAAAAGAAAAATGGGTTCTTTTTTTGAAATATTTTGTGTTATTCCCAGATATGTTCATATAAAAAATGTAGCTTCATTTCAGTAGGGTGTCTTTCTCCCTGAACAGCAGTGTTAGCTACAGTCATCTGCAGTCACTGTGTACATTGTATGTTACATCCCTAGTACTTATTTATCTTATAACTAGAAGTTTGTACCTTTTGACCTCCTTTTTTCAATTCCCCTCCCTGCAACCCTCCACCTCGGGCAACCACAAATTTGATCTCTTTTCCTAGGAGTTTTGTTGTTGTTGTTGTGTTGTTGTTGTTGTTGTTGTTGTTGTTGTTTTTGTTGTTGTTGTTTTAGAGTCCACATATAAGTGAGATCATACAGTATTTTTCTTTCTCTGACTTATTTCACTTAGCACAATGCCTTCAAGGTCCATCTATGTTGTTGCAAATGGTAGGATTTCCTCATTTTTTTCTGGCTAAATAATATTTCAGTGTGTGTGTGTGTGTGTGTGTGTGTGTGTGTGTGTGTGTGTGTGTGTGTGTGTGTGTGTGACGACTTAATTATCCATCTGTCAAGATCCGTCAGCCAGTTTTTGCAAGCCCCGCCTCCCTTCTCCATTACAGCCAGGTTCCTATTGGTTGATTTCTGCAGATTCTCCTGTAATTCCTGTGGTGCAGGATCAGAGTAAAGGCTTTTGCAGGTGACCCACAAGCTAAGGGCAGGGGCTGCTAGTTGCCGCCTCTGGTCTCTCTTTTCCACTGGAGGAACCAGAGACTCAGGGAAGACCTCTCTGCACGGTGCTGCATTGGCTTGGGGGAAAGGCAGATGCGGTCAGCATGTAACCACTTCTCTTGCCCTTCTAATGCAGTCTGTCTTGGTCTCTGGCACAGGGGTGTGCTTCAGGCTCATTCCCATGTTCTAAAATTCTCTCCGTAGTGTCTTGTTCTTGAATAGTTGTTGTTCTTGTTATGGGAAAGGGGCAAAGTTAGGAACAACCTGTGTCACCTTCTTGTTGAAATTACTTTCTTCTTTGACATTTGGTTCCATTTACATCTAGGGTTTTCTCTTCTGTATTCTCAAATTTGCAAAGTATCAGTGACATTAAGATTGTTTTAAGGAATGCTTAGAATGTGCATAACATAAATATATCTTACAAAATATAATTTAGGACTAAGTCAATTTCAGGTAACTTCTTTCACTTCTAGGGCCATCACTTAGATACTCAGTGTTAGCTTCTAGGTTCCTTTTCATATTAATATCTTCCGACTGGGTACATTATTTTTATAGTCAGCCCTGTTATTATACTGTTTCTTATGTGGGTCCAATTATAAATACAATACATATTCTGAAATTAATTTTAACTCAGTACCATAATCATTACATTATAATCACTGTTATTTCCTATCATAATTCATAGGACCCCATACCCCGTAGTAATATTAATTAGTGTATATATGTATTCTCATTCATATGTAAGAATTCTTTTATAATGTAAAATCCTTTTTACTGTGGCATCAGCCACACTTCTTTTTCTCTGTAGGGCATACTGATCAATATGTTGGGTTTTTTTGGTTAAAATTTGGCTTTATAGTTTCTGAATGAATTCTTTAAAATCAGAAATGACAGGAAATTCTTTTCAAAGGTGTGTGCTTTTATTCTCATAATATTGTCTCTATTCCACAATTTCATTTGAATTTAGTAGTGTGTATTATTTTTTAGTATTAGACAAAGGATATGTCTCAAGGCTTTTTGTAGGACATGTAATGATTTGTCGTTTTGCCTATACAACAGTAGCCATAATTTCAGTTTATTTTAAGAATAGATCCAAAGTTTACTTGAACTATAATTATAATTTTGAACATTGTTTTAAAAATCGGTACAATGTTACTATATGTGAATGATTTCTCAATAAAGCTGTTATAAAAACAAAATAGATGCTGTATGTGGATGATCTTGACCACTTTGAGCTTGTATCACTACAAGCAAATATCCAAAGATAAGCCATTATTCAGTTTACTTGAATTATATATAAATATGAACTAAAAATATTTCTGTGAAATCAAAGTGCCTGATGTAGTCTTTTGAAAGCCAGGGTATTCGTTAAGTCTTGTTGTTCAACATCAGGATTATTGTTTGAGAAATGGAAAGATCTCAGTTATCAAGCATGGTTGAGGAGCTGCATGTTTTGAATACTGTTTTCTTGACAACTGCCTGTTAAATTTTCAACATCAGAGCTCGGGGGGAAAGGTGCCATTCCTTTTTAATTTTATAAAAATATATTCAGCTATAATTCACATACCATAAAATTCATCCTTTTAAAGTGTACAATTCAGTAATTTTTAGTATATTTATAATCTTCACCACAATTAAGCCACGCCTTTTTAAAAGAAATCTTTACAAATTGTGATGCTTGCATCAGAAAACAGAGCATTTTGAACATAATTTCATAAAGTTCATTTGAACTTTACTTTTACTTCTGTAAAAAAAGAGACCAACCCAAATCAACTTTAGATTTATTAAATGCCACTATATCTAGTGGGGATTTGTTTATTTGGTTCTCGTTGTGTGTTTCATATAGAATGGCAAGTGTTAGGATTGATGCTCTTGCTCCCTCAGACAGTCTCTAAATTTGCAATTTTCAAAGCTTTATTCTTCACATTTTTTTGAATTATAAAATTGATAATGCACAAATTTATCCATTTTCTGTATCAATTTGAAGTTATGAATGATAAACTCCAAATAATACTTTGAATAGTCACATAAAGTGAAGTTATGCAGAAAGCAGACCTCTTCAATGGTCCTCTATTCTTCAGAATGGATTTTCTGTTATACTGGTTACAGGGAGGCTAAGCTAGAAGTGATAAACAACAATTTGGATGTTAGCCTTCCCAGTAAACAAAGTCAGCACTCTGGAGTATAATGTTTAAATATAGAAAGAAGCAAGACCTGAAAACTTTTTTCATGTGTACTTTTCTTTCTCCTTCCTTCCCTAATGCTCTAATAAATATTCTCCCCAAATGATGAGAACGTGTCTTAGAATTTTGTTTTATTTATACTTCAAGGAAGAGATGTAGATAGGAGTTGCTGAATTTTATTTTCTTGCTTCTTTATTCTAGCTTCTGACTGGTTAAGAAAGAAACTTGTAGTTTTGCCATCAATCTTCCCAGCATCGTTTGCTGTTGTGTGACAGGAGTGCTTTCTTTGTCAACTTTTACACTCTGTTTACTGAATTTTTAGCTCTTTAATTCTCCTCCCCAGGGCTTTTTATGGTGAAATAAAATATATAATTATCTTCCCTGGCATGTTGTTTTTAACAACACATTGCAGAGTGCAAGGACTAGCAAATACAACCTTTTCTTTAAATGCGTTAGAGTTACCTTGTTACTCTGTTTCTTACAGTAAAGCTCCATTAATATCAGTTTCTTTCACTTGGCTAGTAATTGGTAATCACAAAAATGTGATGGAGTATGGATTAAAATGAAACTAACATGAAAAATACTCTGATCAATATGAAGCAAAGGGTAAAATGCAAAAATTACTTACATTTGTGGATATGAGAAAAAAATTAATGATATGGATCCCCTCTCCCCTCTAGGATATTGCAAATACTATTTATTGGAAAGTGGCACGTGGTTCTGGTGCAGTTGCAGCCAGTCTGTTTATCATCTGTCCCCTTTCGGGACCTCAAATGAGGCAGGACCCCATTCTACTCCTTTCAGAATCTTCCTTGCCTTTTTTGTGGAACTTGTCATGAAGACTATACCTGTGGATGAACATCTAGCACTTTTCATGGTTAACGTGATACTCATATAACGAGATTATACATTTAGTAAAGTACATAAATAATACTAACGTATAGAGAATTAGTACAGTTTTTATATTAATAAAAAGAAATGAAGGAATTGGTGAATGATAACAGGCAATATACTACGTAAATGGAATCATGGAAAACATTTAATTTTGCCAGTCATCAGAATTAAAAACAGTGATGTCATTTAATTTATACTTATTAAATTATCCAGGAAAAAAACAAATACAATTGTTTGGTGAAACTGGTATTATACATTGCGGGTGGCAGTATAAAATTGGTACTGTGATATGTTTTGAAACTAATTTAGAAATACAATTCAGGTGTTACGAAAATATTTCATACTTTTAGGTAGACATAAATTCTAAAAGTAGAATGACTATGGAGTTAAGGCCCCTAAATGGGAAAGACTATATGTGTAGATGTTCATTGTGGCATCATTCATAATATTAAAATACTGGAAATAAGTGATATAGCCAACACTATAGGTATAGTTAAGCAAATTCTGATGTTTCAGTATATTGAAACATTGTGAGTTAGATAAAATTGCCATTTTAAAAGTAGGTAGTAACTTAACAACAATGCTTACCATATAATGTTACATGAAAACAATTTAGAATTAATGAACTCTGCAGAAGGAATATGAAATACATAAAATATAATTATTGAGTAGGTGGCATTTAGATTAATTAAAACATTTTTGTTTCTGCAATAAAATTGTTTTGACATATTTTTGAAATGTTGAACATTTTCTTCTTCTGCCATCAATTATTACTGCTTAAACTCTTTGGGAAGCAAATGGTAAAACCTAGATAAAGTAGCAAAATGCCTCTGCAGATCAGCTAAGAATATGTAAGTACCAGAAAAGAGGAAAAGATAACTTGTGAATAGTCTCTTTAACTTTCGTTCCTGTGTCGTCATGCACACCATGCCGCCTGCTCCCGTGTCAGTGTTGTCTTTAAGATGTGTGCCACCGTAAATTCAGCACAAGATGTAGGCGAGAAAGAGGAGTTCACATTCTGACTGTCACTTGTTAGCTATGTGACTTTCAGCAAATATTTAAGTTAATCAACTTTTCTTATTTGTAAAAAAAGTACTGGGGAAATTAATTAAGATAGTATATATAAAAAGGTTTTCACAATGTAAAGCTCTATGCAAATATTGTTACTGTTTTTAATAAACTTGTAAATTGAAATAGGAAAAAGATGATATGCTTAGCAGACTGAATTTAATGGATGTTGGAATGTTCCTAATTTTTTTTTTCTTTCTATTATAGGGATCTTCTGTTTAGCCAGATGTATGATAAATTAAGCGAGAATTCAGTAGCCAAAGGAGTGTTTTTGGAGTGCCTTGAGCCATATATTTTAAGTGATAAACTGGTGGGGATCACACCCCAGGTAATGAAAGATTTGATTATTCATTTCCAAGATAAAAAGTTAATGGAAAATGTGGAAGCCCTCATTGTACATATGGATATCACCAGCTTAGATATTCAACAGGTGAGTTTATAGACTGCCTTCTGGAATAAACATCAGTCCTTTATTGATTATGTTTACTTTACTGATCAGGCCTCAATCTGTCATCTGCCTCAGTAAGTAAACCCCAATTACTTATTGAGCACTTTGGGTAAGATGTCTTATGTACTTGTATTTGTCAATATATTTCTCAGGACTGTTTTTTAATGAAAGCTAGATTATGAACTCCTGTAAGCCAGTAGTTTTCTGTTTCTTTGACATTCCCTAGAACTCTTATCATGGAGTTTATACTGGGTAGTTGCTCAATAAATGCTTATTGACTCTTCCTTCTTCATCTGCTTGTTCACTACTACAGTTTTCATCCTGCAAGTGAATTTAACTATGAGTACTTTCATATAAATAATAAAATATTTTTACTTTTAAGAGCATGATATCTTTAAAAAAAAAAAACTAGTTTCTAAGTCCAGAGTTGATAATTTTCATACATTGAGTTTTGAAATAGTATAAGAATGTTGCAGGGTGTCTCAGTGTCATCAGCCAACTATTGTTAGATAATATACGTCTAGTATATCTGAGCTCTCCACAGTAAGTTTTCAGTCCTTAAGAGGAGCAGTATGTGTTCTGGCCGAAGGTATTTCACAGTTTAACTCTTTAGTTCCACATTAGTCCTAATAATGAGCATGCTACTCCTGCAAAGGCACAAAGGCACTAAGCCCTATCAGGCTAAACTATGGGTAACTTAAAAAGATCTTAGATAGAATAACAAAAAAAATTTTTTAATGTGCAAAATTACATAGAAATGAAGGGTTTGGAAAAATGGTTATTCTTTCTGGAAGCTCTTTATAAATGGCTGTGAATTTGCAAAGTAAAGCCAGATTCCCTTTTATACATGCCTTCCTATTATAGGGGTAATTTAGCATAATCTTCACAGTTCCAATAATAAGTCCGATGATTTCAGAGCATGTTATCAATATAGCTTTATTTACCTATCAACCAGTATAGGATAAATTTCTAATTTCTTCTCTTTCCAACATTTCTAGCGCTTCTTCAATACGATGTAAATATTTTTCAGTCTTTTTCATGTTAAAACTGTTTTTAAAAAATCTCAGTCTCCCTTCCTTTCATATCAGTCCTGTTCCCCTTGTTCCCCTAGGTCCTGCCCCATTTCACTCTTCCCAGTTATACAGCCAGATTTCTTGAAAGCATCTTGTGTAGGTTGCTATTTGCGTTTTTTTTGTATCCTAATAACTCTT
This sequence comes from Eonycteris spelaea, assembly GCA_003508835.1. Classification (NCBI taxonomy): domain Eukaryota; kingdom Metazoa; phylum Chordata; class Mammalia; order Chiroptera; family Pteropodidae; genus Eonycteris; species Eonycteris spelaea. The sequence goes on from PUFA01000001.1 coordinate 21,102,176, forward strand.
CAACTTTGCTTTCACTACAGTCAGCAATGACCTCCATGTCTACTATATCAATTGCTATTTTTCAAATTTTATTCATTTACAGTGTTTGTTCATTAGTTCAATGAGCATTTATTGAGTGTCAGGCTCTGAGGATGCTTCAGTGACCCTCGTGGACGAGGCTTATTCTCTCATATGGCTTACAGCTTAGCAAAAAGTTTGACAATAAATATAAACAAGTAAATAAATAAGAAATATCTGAAAACAACTGTTATGTTAAAGATCAAATAGGCAAGCAGGTAGGGAGGAATTGAGAGTCTACTTTAGACTGGCTAATTATAAAAACCTTTCTAAGAAAGCAACACTGAGTGTGGAATATGAATGACAAGAAGGAATCAGTAATGCAAAGATCTTGGAGGAGAAGATTATTGTAGGTAAAAGTAACAATGCCAGAAAAATCATATGTACATATACATAGGTGCACACACACACATACCCTGTAACAGATAAAAAGCAAATAGATTTGAAATGTAGTTAAGAGAGAGAGAGGTAGAGCTTTCAGGGCAAGGTATGGATTTTCCATGTTATTCTAAAATCACTAAAAAGTTTAAAACAACATCACTCTGATTTAATTTAGGGATAGCAGAATGAAGGGTAGGGGTTAAGGGGTGGGAGACTAGTTAAGAGCTGGCCCATGGGGTGGTCCTGGCCAGAGATGGTAACAGGGAGAAGGAGAGAGATCGCCAGATTTTGGAAATGTTTTAGAGGTAGAATTGATTTGCTGAATGAATTGGATACAAGGGGGTGGAAAGAGAATATAAGGATGATGCCTAATTTTTTGGCTAGAGAAACAAGGTAGTGATTCCTTTAAGAAGTTTGGAAGACTGGGGTAGGTTAAGTTTAGGAGACAAAATCAAATTCTATTTTGCCGTTTTTTTTGAGATAGCTACTAGACATTCAGGTGACGATAGCAAGTAAGTGGTTGGATATATGATTCAGAGAGTAGATTAGGGCCGAAGCTGTAAATGTGTTAGTCATCAGCAAAGAGATGTATGATCATGGCGCTGGCTGAGAGGGTAGGTAGTGAGAGAAGAGAAGAGGTCCAACAACATGTTTCTCTAGAAAAACTACTCCAGTGACACCTCACTTCAGTTTTTTCTCTTATCTCTATGGTACTCTCTATCATTCTCCTTCATCGACCTGTATTTTTCTACACCAGCCCCCTCTTCATCACTCTGTAGTATAAATAGCTCTCCTAGGAACAGAATATGAAGTACTCTGTATTTAAGTCATCTCTATTATTCTTCCTAAATATTTTCTCACTTTGATTTCTCTCCATTCTTAAACATTTCAAGTTCCTTTCCACATTAGGACCATCCACCTTACTGCTTCTGGCTGCAGAGTCCCTAGTTGCTACCTGTGCTTTTGGCTCACATATGTGCATTCTTTAGGTCCTCACTTAAACATTGTTTCCTCAAGAATGAGACTTGAATATCTCAGACCAAGAGGTTCCTTCATAATACTTATCGCAGTTGTAAATGAGTTATTTGTGTAATTGAATGTCTTCCCCAAGTCTTAACTCACATACCATTTTGTGGCCCTCCCTTCTTTTAGTTAGTAGTGTCCCAGATGAATAGAAGTTCTGTAAGGGTAGATACTAGGTCTGGGTTTGTTTTATTCATCGCTTTATCTCCAGTGTTTAGGAGAAGACCCAAATCTAGGTGTTTACTAATTATTTATAAACTATTGACCAAAGGTAAAATGTATATAGAAAAGGGAAGAATAGAGACGAAATAAAAATAGATGAAGGTTGTTTAAAGTAACTATTGTATTGTTTAGAGCAGTAATGAACCTCCAACAGCTCCTACCATGGCCTGTGTTTGAGTACTTCAATTCTTTTCAGAGAAGGAATAAGAAAAATTAGAGAGGAGAATTCAAGATCTCCATTCTTAAATGTTTAAGGAAAATAATTGGTTAGACTTATTGAATTGTATGGACCAAGCAACTTTTCCTTTTTACAGGTAGTTCTCATGTGTTGGGAAAATCGTCTGTATGATGCTATGATCTATGTCTACAACAGAGGCATGAATGAGTTTATTAGTCCAATGGAGGTAAGATACTTTCTAAATTGGGTACACATTTAATATTGTTTATTAATGTTTTTTTCCCTGTTCTCTTTGCTTTGAATAGTTTCTGTTCTCATCCAATAATTTTTTAACGATTTATTAGTCTTTCACCCATTTGGGAATTTATTAAGTAGCCTTTAATTTCATATTTTCTGCATTACTTACTTTTTTTTTTATCTTCATAAGTAGATATTTAAATCCCAGGGTACAATAGATAAAATTAATGCATGACTGTTAGACTTTGTTTTTTCCTAAGAATTTTTCATATTATAATAGCTTTTCTAAAAGGTATAAAAAATTAACTATATATAGTTATTGTATGTAGAATATGTGCTATTGAGTAATACTATTTATAGATATATTCTGCCGAGGGAAGGTCCTGAAAATATTGGAAGTTTGTTATTTCTTCACTGCTAACTTGTTGCTTTTCCAAGCTCAGAATTTTATAGCATTCATTATATTAGAATTATTTCTTCTTACATTAGAAGAGAACATCTAAAAAGCATTTGGGTATTTAAAAACCCCATACCTGTCTTGTTACTTGCTTTATATTTGAAGACAGAGCTGAGAATAATGGATTTTGGAAACATGTGGTGCCCTACCAGCCCATTGCCTTATTACAGTAACTAAATACTTGGCTCAAAAGAGCCAGGCACCTGCTGAAGGTATCCAGTCAGCTTTTTTGCATATTAAATGGTCATCCAAAACTATCTCCAGTATTATCGAGCCAGCATGATAGTTCAGTTTTCTAAATACATTTAGGTTGGTGAGTATCCCTCTTAATTCGAAACTCCTTTATATTTGGTTGTACCTCTCTTCTCTTGGTCAGTTTCCAAAATAAGAGCCACAGCCCTATTCACCTGCTTTTGACCCTGATTGTATGTCAACTAAATATTCTTTACACTTGAGCACCTCTCAGCTGCTTCCTCTGACCCAAGTCTAGTACTTCCCTGAGAAAGCTGTCAGCTGCCTCAGTGAGGTCCAAGGCCTCTCTGCATGCAGAACGACTAAACCACAATTAGGAAGAATTAATGCAATTTTACTTTCTCTCAAAATAATTCCTAAAAACAGATTCTAATCTGATGTGTTCTGTGTTGATAAAAATGATTGCTGGGTTTGTGCTATTGTTGCTTTTGAAGTTTTTTGTGTGGATTTTTTATTCTTCAAAATCTGGTTTGCATTTATACCTGTACATCTCAGATGCAACATCCAGGTTGCCTTGTCTTCTGTTAAGAGTAGTTTTCAAGTTCAATGATTTTCAGCAGGAGCTTGGTATTTGTTATTAAATAGTCATTTGGAGATTTTAGTAGTGGGAGGTTAGGTGCATTGTGTTTCCTCTTTTATAATTCTCTTCCTTTAAAGTTTAGTTTAGTACTTAAAGAGGTCTAAATTAAGAGAATATGTCCTGTCTTGAAATTTTCTAGATTTTCTGGGGTGAAAGTGTCCTCACATTTGAGATGACTATTATCGTTTCTGAGATCTTTCTTTAGTTCTAGTTTTGGCTGCTTCAGAAGTCAAAGTAGTGCCTTGTGTTGGGAGGAAAAACTTCCTCTTACCAAATTAGGTCCCAGTCATTGGGGGAGGTCTGCAAATTAACTGACAACAGACAGATTAATAGGAGAAAGGGCACGGTGTATTCACACACGTGTACTGGGAGTACTCAGTAATGAGTAACTCATTAGGCAGAGGTAATACTAGTTCAAGAAAACATTGAGTGGGTGGGAAAGGATTTAGGGCTTCCACGGGAAAGTGTGGCTGGTTTTATTGGGCTTCTTGATGCTAATGGACAGCCACATTTGCACTTTTCAGTGCTAAGGGTCCCTCTTCTCCTAAACAGGAAACTTCCTTCTAGGAAGCCCAGCATAGTTTTTCCATTTATGTTGTCGTATTTTCAGAGGCTCTGCTTAAATTTAGACTGTTTTATTTTTCCGTGGCTACTGATTATTCAAATGTTTTCAGTTTAAAGTAATCCTCACTATTATTTTAGTGGACTGTTAATCCATTTACTTGCTTATGATGTTTTAAAGAATAAAACACTTTTAGAAACCTAAGGGTATTTTATATTAGAAATTATAACCTAAACAAAGACTTTCATCTGATATTTATTAAATGGTTTCTTTTTGTGAGGAATATAACAACAAGTGCTTGTTTACCAGTGATCCTTCAGAAATAGTTCATGTTCACACGAAAGGTTTTTAATCTCAGTAGCATTTGACTGTCTAATTCCATCAGAGGAAGGTGATTATTAGCATAAGATCCTTGATTATCTTTTTAAAGATACTCTTTTTAAAATAATAATTGTGTTGTTTTTCTATTTCATTTTCATACAGAAACTTTTCAAAGTCATTGCTCCTCCTCTGAATGCAGGAAAAACACTAACAGGTATTTTCTAAACCTTAATTTTTTTATCTCTCTTTTTTTTCTGTATTTTAAGATATTTAAACATAAAATTCACCAATTTTACATGTACAGTGTGAATTTTGGTAATCGTATGAAATTATGTAACCACCACCATAATCAAACTACAGAAGAAACTAGTTCCTTCACACTAAAAAGTTTCCTACTGTCCCTTTGCCCACAGTCCCACCTTCAGTCAATCAGTGATTTACTTCGTCTCACATTTCATGTAAATGGAATAATACAGTATGTAATTTTTGGTGTTTTATTTCTTTCATTTAGCATACCGTTTTTGAGATTCATCCATGTTGTTGCATGTATTAATATTTCATTCCCTTTGCTGAATGGTATTTCAAGAATTGGATCCACTGTCATTTGTTTACTTGCCAGTCGATGGACATTTGAGTTGCTTCTAGCTTGGATATTAAATAAGTAATGCTGCTACAACATCTATAAATGACCTCTGTTTTGTTTTTAATTAAACTTTTTATTGTGAGGAAATCGAAGATTCATATGCAGCTGCAAGAAATGACATAGGAGATTCTATATACTCTTCATCCAGTTTCCCCCAATGATAACATCTTGCAAAACTTAAGCACAATATCACAACCAGATATTCACACAGATAAAGTCAAAATACAGAACAGTTTCATTGCCACAGGTATCCCTTATATTGCCCTATCGCTGGTCCCTAGCTATGAATAAGTTTTTGTGTGGGCACATATGTTCATTTTTCTTGGGTAGCCATCTAGGATTGGAATGGATAGATTTTATGGTAAATACGTTTTACTTTACTGTATGATTTTTCAAAATATCAGTACCATTTTGCATTCCCATCAGCAATATATGAGAGTTTCAGTTGTTTCATATCCTGGCAAGCACTTGGTATGGTCAACTTTTTAAAATCTCTTAAAAATTTTAGCTGTTCTACCCGGCTCTGTGGTATCTCGTTGTGATTTCAATTTTTATTTCCCTGATGGTTACTGATGTTGAGTGTCTTTTCACGTCCTGTTGCCCATTCAGATATCTTCTTTCGCGAATTATCTTTAAATCTTTAGCTCTTTCCTGAGGATGTGGAGGAGGCATTATTTGACTTCATATTGTTGAGTTATAAGGGTGCAAGTGAGTGAACTCCCCAGCAGAGCCTATGAATTCTTTGTGTAGTCTAGATATAAGTCCCTTTTCACTGTATGTTTTGCAAAAAACTTTCTCTTCTAATCTGTAGCTTACCTTTTTATTTTCTTAACCATGTTTTTCAAAGAATAAAAGTTTTTAATCATCTTGAAGTTCATTTTATTCATTTTTTCTTTTGTAGTTTAGACTTTTAGTGTTCTGTTTAAGAAATCTTTACACAGTTCAGTGTTGTAAATTATTCTTCTAGAAATTTAAGTGTTTTAGCACTTGTATTTAAGTCTATAATCCACTTTGAATTAATTTTCATGTATAATGCAATATCAGGTTGAAGGATTTTTTTTCCCCCATAGAGCTATCAATTGTTCCCTTACCACTTTTCAAAAAGGTTGTCTTGTTTCCATGTAATTACCTTGATACTTTTTTGTCAAAAAAATTTTGATAAAAATAGATTTGCTCAAAAATCAGTTGACCATATAAGTGTGGTTCTATTTCTGTGCTATTATATTCCACTGATTTATATGTCAATATGATACCGATAATATACTGCCTTAATTATTGTAGCTTAATAGTGAGTCTTGAAATCAGGTACCTTTATTTTCAAAATTGGTTTAATTAGTCTAGGTTCTTTGACTTTCTAGTGAACTTTAAAATCGCTCATCAGTTCTTTTAAAAAGTTTATTAGCATTTTGTTTGGGATTGCATTGACTCTGTAGATTAATTTGGGAGCATTGCCATCTTAACATCACTGAGTCTTCTAATTATGAATATATTTTTCTTCATTGGTTTTGGTCTTTTAAAATCAATTTGCTTTCTCAAACTACAGAAAGGCAGCTGGGATTTTGAATCTGTAGATCAGTTTGGGGAATATTGCTATCAACATTGTTAAGTCTTCCAATTCATGAACACAGGATACCTTTTCATTTTTTTTAGGTCTTGTTTAATTTCTTTCAATGATGTTCTGCAATTTTCAGTGTACAAGTCATATACTTTTGTTAAATCTATTTCTAAGTATTTTATTTATTTCGATATACTCATAAATGGAATTGGTTTTTAAATTTCATTTCAGAATATTCATTGCTAATGTCTAAAAATTAATTTTTATTTATTGGTCTTGACTCTTTCATTTTTATTAAACCCATTTATTCTAATTTTTAAAATGAGTTCTTTAGAATTTTCTACATATATAAGATCATATCTATAAATAGGATAGTTTTACTTCTTCCTTTCTGTTCCTTTTATTTTTTTTCTTTCCTCATTGCCCTCAGCATTGAACAGAAAAAGCAAGAGTGGACATCCTTATCTTTTTCTTGATATAAGGGGAAAGCATTCAGCCTTCACCTTTAATGTGATGTTAACTGTGGGGGGTTTTTGCAGATGACCTTATCAGTTTGAGGAAGTTTCCTCCTATTCCTAGTCAGCTGAGTGTTTTTAGCATTAAAGAGTTGGATTTTATCAAATGCCTTTTTTTCCTGCATCTATGAAAATCTTGTGGGTTTTGACTTTTTTTTTTTTTTTGATATGGTCTATTGAGATTGAGTTTTGAATGTTAAGCCAATCTTGCATTCTTGAGATAATCCACTAGGTCATGGTATATATATATATATATATATTTGTTACATAATGCTGTATTGGGCTTACCAGTATTTTTTTCTGAAGATTTTAATGTCTGTATTCATAAAGGATATTATTCTGTATATTTTCTTTTCATATTTTTTTCTGGTCTTGTTATCAAGTATACTTGATATCTTGGTATACTTAACCTCCTAGGATGAGTTGGGAAGTGTTCTCTGTTCTGTTTTTTGGAAGAGTGTATGAAAGATTGGTGTTAATTTCACTGTTTGGTAGAATTCATTAATGAAGCCATTTGGGCCAGGGATATTCTTTGTTGGAAGTTTTAAAATTATAGTTCAATCTCTGCTTGTTAAGTGTATTCAGATTATTTATTACTTCTTGAGGCAGTTTGGTAGTTTGTACTTCTAGGAATTTGTTTATTTCATCTGCATTATCTAATTTGTTGATATATAATGCTTATGGTATTCGCTTGTATTTTAGTTTTGTAAGATCAGTAGTGATATCTCTTATTATTGATTCTTGTAACTTGAGTCTTCTCTCCTTTCCCTGGTCTGTCTAGCTAAAGGTTTGTCAATTTTGTTTGTCTTTTCAAAGAACCAGTTTTGATTTTGACATCCTTTATTTTTCTTTCCTCTTTCATTTATTTCAGCTTAGTTTTTTATTATTTATTTTGCTTTGGGTTTAATTTGCTTTTTTTTTTTTTTTTTTAGTTTCTTGAGGTGGAAGTTTAGGTTCTTGATTGGAAATATTTTAAGATAGATGTTTATGGTTACAAATATCCCTCAAAGCAGTGCTTTAGCTGCATCCCATAAGTTTTGGTATATTGTGTCTTCATTCTCATTCATCTCAAAGCATTTTCTAATTTCTGTTTTGCAGTTGGTTTGTTAGAAGTATATTGTTTAACTTCCACATATCTGTGAATTTCTCACAGTTCCTTCTGATACTGATTTCTAATTTCATTCCATCGTGGTCAGAGAATGTTGTAAAATTTTATATTGTTAAATTTATTGAGGCTTGTTTTATAGCCTAACGTATGACCTATTCTGGAGAATATTTCATGTGCTCTTGAAAATAATATGTTGCATGTGTTTTTGCTGTTGAGTAGAGTGTTCTGTAGATGTTTGTTAGATCTAGTTGACTTACAGTTTTGTTTAAGACTTCTAGTTTCTGTTCATCTTTTGCTGATAGTTCTATATGTTATTGAAAGTGGAGTATCGAAGTCTCCAAATACTGAATTATCTATTTCTTACTTTAAATATATAAGTTTTTGCCTTATTTTATTTTGAAATTTTAAATGCTCCTGCAGGCAGTTTACATTTCTGCCTTAGCTTTCACTTCCTGCTTGTGCAAAGCCTCAAAGTTAGCCATAGGTTATAGATTAGGGCATTGTTAGGTTTTTCCTGAGCATGTGCACAGCCCTGTACATATATACATGTCCTTTTAGAGTTCCAGAAATATGTCGAAGCTTTTGAAAGCCTGGAGACCTCCCATCCTCCAGTTTTTCCTTTTAAGTTTTTGGTGAGTCTTCTATTAGTCCTTCCGGTAGCACCAGTCTCTGGTACTTGTAAAGTTAAACAACTGACCTGGTTGTTTCTGACAAATTCCCTGGAGGTAGTGCTGTTTGCAAAGAATAAACTCTTGAGTCAGGAAAGAAAAAAGACAAGCCCTGAACATGGGACTTTTGGGGAGCGCCAAACCCATTCTGCTTCCCAGTGGCCGATAGGTTGCTGGTTTTCACAGCTGCTGTAGTTTCAAGACTGTTGGTTTTCAAAACTACTGCATAGCTGGGGAAAGGGGGATGGGGACTAAGTAAAGTTAAACCACCAAGAAACTCACTGTTCTTACTGAGATTCAGCCATAAGTCTTAAACAAACATTTACTGGATTATTGTAAGCTGTTAGTTAATTTCAAGAGTTCTGAAAAAGTTGAATTTGACTGTTTTTGCCAATGTTCTCTTTGCTTTATGGAAGAGCAGATTTTTTTAAGGTTTTTCTCTACCATCGCATAGGTCAGCCCCTCTGGGTTTTGCTTTTGTTTTGTTTCAGCTTTTTTCCCCTCTTTGTTCTTCTCCTCTGATGATTTCTATTGCTCTACGTTCAGATTCGCTCTTTCGTGCCAACTCAGCTGTTAAATCCCACTCAGTGCATTTTTATCTTCCACAATTGTATCTTGTAGTTCTGTAATTTTCATTTGGTTCTTTTTTTTTATTGTTCCTCTCCTGCATCTCTTCATTTATCTGTTTAAATTTTCTGCACTGAAACATGTTTTATTGTACTTCATTTAAGATAAACATAATAGTTGCTTTAAAATCCTTATCTGTTCTAACATTTTGTTCATTTCTGGATTAGACTTGATTGATTTTTTTCCTCTTAACAATGTGTTATTTTCTTGGTTCTTCATATATTAGATAATTTTAGATTTCATCCTGAACATTATGAATGTTACATTCTGGAGATTATAGATTTTGTTCTTTTTTTCAACTGAGAATTTTTTCTCTTTGTTTTGTCAGATAATATTCTTGGCTGAGCTTGAATTTGCAAACTCTCTTTCTGCTGTGGCAGCTCTAGTCTCTTTTCAAAAGGTCGTTTTTCTTTAGTTGGTCTGCTTTTATTCTATTCTACATGTGTGGCTTAGGGGTGGTCAGTGATGATGGTAGAGTTTGAGGATCCTTTTTCTGGCTTTCTTTTTGCAAGATTATTCCAGTGTGTTAACTGTTCGTGTTTCTTAGCTTCTCTTCTCTAGTTCCCCAAACAGAGAGATTGCTGATTTTCTCATGTGAGCCGCGCTGCAGCTAGCTGCTAGACTGTACTTAGTCCCAGGCTGAACACCACAAGTAAAAGTAGTTTATTTGTGCACCTCCTTGTCTCCACTTCTCTAAGCACCTGGCCTCCACACCAGAGCCTGTCTGCTTCTCTTCACACTCCAGTCCATTCAGGGAGGGAGCTCCAGTCTTGGTTCTGACTTTTTCTTTTGGGCTGAGCTGCTCTGATTCTTTTTCATGCATGGTGGTTTCAGGATCCCTCATGGATGTGCATAGACAATTTGAACCTCCCCTCTTTGACTCTTTCCCTTTTGGGGATTCTCCTGCTATCTTCTACATTCATGGTTTCCTGGCTTCACTTTTCTGGTACCCTAGGCCACAAAGATTTGGGTTTTTCCATCCACTTCCCCTTCCCCTACCCCCAAAGCTTCTGTATATGAAGTGCAGAGTGCATTTAGCTCAGGGAAAGGCCGTGAAGAAGAAAAGTTACTTGTATGGCTGCCAGGCTGCTCTCTTCCTGGTGAATGTAAACTCCCCACCAGATTCGTCTATTTCTATTCACTTTGCAGAAGCTTCAGATAATTACTTTTAATATTATATCCAGGTTTTTATAGGTTTTTTTTTCTGTAAGGACAGGAGGTAGGGGGATCAGTTAGCCTCTCATACCTAAAGTATCCTGAAACTAATCTTTTTTGAAACAGGCTAGAAAGTTGTCTTTCACATGTATGTGTAGCAGAAATGAAAGCAGAATATTGGAAATCCAAATGGGATTGATGAGCTTTTGCAACAAAGAAGTATATTAAAAGAGATATTGGGGAAAGAAAAGGAGGAAAAAAGATCAAGAAAATTAAATGCTATGTGAGTTCAGTATACGTTTACTAAGCACTTACTATGTGCCAGATGCTATGATGGATGCTAAGAACACAGAGATAATACAGTCACTGCCTTTAAACTCATAGTAATGGAAAAGTGGAGATGGAATGTTAAACAAGTAAATTTAACTCTCTGGGAATATCAGGAGCTAGATGCACTCTGAGATTTCTAGCAATGAAGGTTTATCTAACTGGCCAATAAACACGAACTTGTTATACTGGTAAAATGACTGCCACCATGTAAATGCTAACCGAGTTGGATCAAATAACATTTGAAACTTCTGGGTTCCAGTCTGGCAAAAGGTTCGTAGAAGTCACCACTCTGTCTTACCAACAAGTAAAAAGCTGAACAAAGATCTCCCAGAGAAGTGAGGTCATTGGCCAAACCACCCAAAATTGGAGAGACAGGCAGATACAGAGAATCATAACTTACTGTAGCAGACACCTCTGCAGGGACCAGTGCTAGAGTAGGGAATCTTGAACTGTAGTTGATGAATTGCCAGGAGCTCAGTGTGAACCCAGCACAGGGGAGCTCCCCTAGTTTTGTGTGATGTACCTCAAGGACTGCTACCAGGTTCTCACAGTGAATATCAGAGAAAAATTCCATGTGCTTCTGCAGGGGAAGCGGAAAAGGAACCATTTTGAAATATCCTAGAGTATCCTTTTCTTCTTAACTAGGCTTGCCATCAGGAAAAACTAACTTAGTGTGGTTTTATCAGAACTTAACTTAGTCGGGGGAAGGGAAGTACCCAACTCCAACACCTTTAAATCATCTCGTGCTATCTGAGACAAAAAATTGAGAAGCATTGGTGAAGTTGACAGTCCAGGAACACAGGCTCCCCAAAAGGCTGAGACCTAATCATAAGACTACGATTATCATAAGAGTGCTTCCCTTTCCCTCACAGCTTATCACTAAATTACTAAAGGCCTATTTACTATAGTGCTTTGTACCTAGTATATCATGTATCCCTTTCAAAAATTACAAAGCATACTACAAGGTAAAAACACAGTTTGAAGAGGCAGAGCAATCATCAAAACCAGACTTAGATGTGTCAGGAATGTTGAAATTATCAGACCAGGAATTTAAAAAAATACTGTGATCACTATTCTAAGGGCTTTAATGGAAAAAGTAGACAATATACAAGAATAGATGGATAATATAAGCATTGAGTTGGAAATTATAAGAAAGAATAAAAAAGAAATGTTAGACTTTAAAAACACCGTAACAGACATGAAGAATGTCTTTCATAGGCTCATTAGTAGACTGAAGCATTGGAGGAAAGAACCTCAGAGCTTGATGACATAACAATAGAAACTTCCAAAACTGAGAAGCAAAGAGAAACAGACTGAAACAAACAAACAAACCAACCCCACAGAATATCCAAGAACTATGGGACAGCTACAGAAGGCCTAACATGTATGTAAGAGGAATATCAGAAGGAGAAGAAAGAAAGGAGCAGAAGCAATATTTGAAGTAATTATGACTGAAAGTTTCCCTAAATTAAAGTCAGACACCAAACCATAGATCCAAGAAGCTCAGAGAACACCAAGCAGGATAAATGGGGGGGGGGGGGAACCCAAAAAATAAAAATAAAAAACAAAAAAAACTATGACATAGGCATATCATATCCAAACTGTGGAAAATAAAAGATAAAGAAAAAATCTTGAAAAAGGCCAGAGGGAAAAAAGCACATTCCCGTAGAGGAGAAAAAATGAGAATTACGTCTTATTCTTGTCAGAAACCACGCAGTCAAGAAGAGTGGAGTAAATATTTAAGGTGTTAAGAGAGAAACCCACCAACATAACATTTTTTTACCCACAAAAGTATTCTCTAAAATTGAAGGAGAAATACAACTGTCAGACAAAAATTAAGGGCACTTGTTGCCTATAGAACTGTTTTGCAAGAAATGTTAAAAGAAGTTCTTTAGAGAGAAAGAAAAATAGTATAAGTAAGAAACTTGCATCCAAGAGAGGAAGAGCATCAGAGAATGAATAAGTGTAGGTAAAATAAAACATCTGTTTTTCTTATTCTTAATTGTCCTATCAGATAACACTTTGTCCAAAATTATAGCAACAATGTGTTTGATTGTGTATGTGTATATATATGTTTATGTATAAATGAAATGAATGACAGAAAGGATACAGGTACAGAAGGGAGGAATTACGAGTCTTTTGTTATTATAAGATACTTGCACTACCTGCAAAGCAATATAGAGTTATTTGGAAGTAGACATGGATTAATTGTAAATGTATGTTGGCAGCTTGAAGACAATAACTAAAGATGCGTAATTGACATACTATGAAAGGAGAGAAAATGGAATCATTTAAAATGCTCAATTAAAACCACAAAAGGCAGAAAAAAAGTATTGACAAAAATAGGAATAAAGAACAAAGATAAAATAGAAAACAATAACACTATGGTAGATATTAATCCAACTATATTAATAATCACTTTAAATGTCAGTAGTACAGATACCAACTAAAAAATAGAGATTGTTAGAATAGATCAGAAAAACAAGACCCCCACTAAGTTTTATGTATAAGGAACCCATTTTAAATATAAAGACACATTCAATAAAGAAATGAAGAAAGTTATACCATAATAACTCGAATTAAAAGAAAGCAGGAGTAGTTGTAATTTCAGACAGAGCCAACTTCAGAGCAAAGAAAGTTGTCAGGAATAAAGAGAGGCATTACATAAAGATAAAGGGATCAGTACTCCAAAAAGGCATAACAATCCTTAGCATGCATGCACCTAACAACAGTATCAAAATACATGAGGCAAAAACTGATAGAATGGCAAGAAGAAATAGATAAATCTACTATTACAGTTGGAGACTTTAACATCCCTCTATTAGAAATAGACAGATCCAGCAGGCAGAAAATCAGTAAGTACATAACACCATTATGTTATAATATTAACATCTATAATCTTATAGATATTAACATCTATAAACTACTTCATCCAACAATAACAGATTACACATTCTTCTCAAACTCACATGAAGCATTCACCAAGATAGGCCATATTCTGGGCTATAAAACACACCATAAGAAATTTAAAAGAATAGAAATACAATGCCTGCTCTCAAACACAATGGAATTAAACTAGAAAACAATAAGAGAAAGGAAGCTTGAAAATCCCAAAATACTTAGAGATTAAATAACACACTTCTAAATAACACATGTGACAAAGGAGAAATCTCAAGAAATTTAAGAATATTCTGAATTAAATGAAAGTACTTATAGAAATATGTGAGATGCAGCAGAAGAAGAACTTAAGAGGGAACTTTATAATATTGAATGCTTAAGTTAGAAGAAAGATCTAAAAATCAATACTGTAAGCTTTAACCTTTAGAAAAAGAAGAGCAACTTAAATCAAAAGGGAGAAGAAAAAAGAAGTAATAAAAACTAGAGCAGAAACTTGAAATTGAAAACAAGAAGTCAGTAGAGAAAATTGTTGATTTTTGTGTTGTTTAGTTGAAACCAAAAGCTGTTTCTTTGAAAACATCAATAAAATTGATAAGCCTCTAGTCAGGCTAACTAGGAAGACAAAGGAGGGAAGACACAAATAATTAACATCAGAAAAGAAAAGAAAAAACATCAGTACATACCCTATGGACATTAAAAGGATTATAAATTAATATTACGAACAACTCTGCCCACAAATTTGATAACCCTGATGAAACAGATCAATTCTTGGAAAGATACAATTTGCCAAAACTCACACAAGAAGAAATAGACAATCTGAATAGGCCTATATCTATTAAAGAAATGGAATCAATAATTAACAACATTTTAAAACAGCACTAGGCTGAGTTGGTTTTACTGGTAAATTCTACCAAATATATAAGGAAGCAATTATACCAACTCTCTACAATCTCTTCTAAAAGACAGAGCTGAAGGAATGCTTCCTAGCTCATTCTATGAGGCTCATGTTACTTAACACCAGAACCAGACAAAGACATTATAAGAAAACTATAGTTGAGTATCTCTCATGAACATAGATGCAGAAATCCTCAACAACTTATGAGCAAATTGAATCCAACGTTTGAAAAGAATTGTACACCACAGCCACATGAGACTTAATCCCAAGTATGCAAGGCTGTTTGAATATTTGAAAATCAGTTATTGTATTCCATCATATCAGTAGGCTATTTCTTGTACCCTTGAGTGACTCATTGATTTTTGTGTCTCTGAAAAGAACCTAATGGGAATTCTAAAAATAATAAAGTGATCTCAGGTTTTGTTATTTGTGAATACACTTAACCTTAAATGCTAAGTTTTATTTTTTGTTTCCACATAACGATTATATATCTAAAAATGTTTTGAGAGAGAATTGCTGAAGATACTTTTTCTATTTTAGATGAACAAGTAGTTATGGGCAACAAGCTTCTTGTATATATTAGGTAAGAGATTTTTTATTTATCTCTATGTATGGTCCTTCTATAATTTTCCCATCCTCTCCCTCATGTTCTTAGAGGTACTGCCATCTCTTATCTGTGTAGGCTTTTCATTTTTCTTTGTTTTCTCATATATAGCAATGTTTCTCAACCATGGGTGAGTTTGTCCTTCATCACCCCTCCCCCTACCTCAAGTCATTTGGCAATTTCTAGAGACATTTTTGTTGTCACAACTGAGGTTGCAGGAGAGATGCTACTGGCATCTAGTGGGTAGAGGCCAGGATGCTGCTAAGTATTGTACAATGCACTGACTTGTCTCCACAACAAAGAGTTATCTTTCTCAAGGTATCAATAGGGTGGAGGTTGAGAAACCATGATGTAGAATATTTTACTGCTGACAACTTTGTGATATGTGTTGTCCTATATTATATTCAAGAGCAAGAGATTTGTTTAATTCATAAAAAAGTTAGTGACAGAGTTAAAACTGCTACTGGAACAGTTCTTTCCAGTAGACTATGCCATCTTAGAATGTGTCATGATTGATTTTTTAGATAGATAACTGGCAGGCTGGTAGCCAGGTAGGAAGCATCTCTGTAGCTCCTATCTAGCGTCAGAGTTAACTCTGAGATCTATTTCATAGTTTAAACTTCTTAGAATATTCTGGTATCCTGCTGTCTCTAACACTCAAAATTGATGACTTGTTTAAAGAGGTTTAAAATCTCTCCCCTACCCCCCGCCCCAAAAAAAATTCCAGAAAAAATGAGGACATATTCAAAAGACATTTTTTGTAATTCAGCCCACAAGGCAGTCATTAGCCATAAGGAGGGCGTGATTCGAAGGTAAAACTGTACAGTTAATTTCTCATGGGATTCTAACTCTTCCTGAAGGCTTGTCTGATTACAGACATTCTCCAGACGTTTCTTAGTGTATCTCATTCTCCATCTTTAATCACCACTCTTAGAGCCACTGGTTTCAAAAGCCTCTGAGAACATCAGGTTTTAACAGGTAAATCATAGCGTAATGGTGCCATTAGGTTCTTTCTAGATGCCGGGTATACATGTGACTTTTAGACAGTCTGCTCTTACTCCTTCTTGCCTCTTTAGTGCAGCTTGGGTTTTTCTTAGGTACAATAAGAAAATGTGACTTATTCAGTCACAGATGTGTTACTTCACAACCTCCTGTCACCCACATTTTCTGAATTGGCTGTCATATTGATCGGGGTTTGAACTAGACTTGGGTTTGAACTTACCTAACTGACAAAAGCTAAGCCTGCTTAAAAATCAAACTAGTTATCCTGGGTTCGAGAAACAATGTATTACCTGGGAGTTAGCCCATTACAGGTCGCCAAATCTGTTCTTTCTTTTCTTCTAGCTGTTGTCTAGCAGGTCGTGCCTATCCCCTTGGTGACATCCCTGAAGATCTTGTTCCCTTGGTTAAAAACCAGGTTGGTGCTATTTTCTTAGCATCTTTGACTATTACTCCTTTTGTAAAGGTGCAGTGAAAACAAATTGTGTTGAGGGTTACACATAGTCAGGAGCTGCCTATCAACTATGATAGGAGAGAGTCTACACACCATTACTGAAGGCAAAGTTGTAGCTGAGAGAGGTTATAGAAGTTATAACATAGTGGCACTTTAAAGTAAATTCAGCCTGCTTTTATTTTTCCAAATGGGAATCAATGCTTCAGCCAGATACTTTGTAAGGTGAGAAAATAATCAACTTCTTTTTTCAACCTGTCAGGTTTTTGAATTTCTAATTCGACTGCATTCAGCAGAAGCTTCCCTTGAGGAAGAAATATATCCGTATGTTCGGACTTTGCTGCATTTTGACACAAGAGAATTTCTAAATGTTTTGGCACTGGTAAGAGATAATATGATTTTAAGGTGTTTTAAAAGCTAGGGTGATACTTTTTTTTAATATGAAGAAAGATAAATAAAAATCATAATTGGGTACTATTTTTATACCCTAACAGTAAGTCAAGTTTCAAATGTTTAATCTTGCTGTGCAACCAATATTTTCTAATTCCTTTTCTCCCTTCCTTTCTTCCACCTTCTTCCCTTCCCACTCCCTTCCTCCTCTTCATTCTCTTCCTGCTTCATTCTCATTCTCCCTCCCTCCTGCCCTCTCCCTCTCTAGTTCTTTTTAATACATTCTTATCAAAAAGGTAAAGCAGGGTTAAATGTGGTACATCTTTGATTTCATAAATTATATTAGCTGGCATGCTAAATATGGAAGAAGGCTCTGAAGGATGTGGCGGTGATGGTAGTGGAAATCACTGTAGTTGAAATGGAACACAGATGCTTCCTGCTGAAAAAAAAAAATCTTTAGACAGATTTAATTAAAGCTGGATTTAGGTGAACTAGGTTCTTTGTGAAAATGCCCCCAGAGGAATAATTATATAAAATGTATTCCCAAATAAATAGTATTGTATTTGTTTTTAAAGGCATTTTATAACATAGTGCTTATATTATAGTGTTTAGTGAAATAGCAGGCTCACAAATGTATAAAACACACACAGATGTTGTATATGTACAATGTTTGGAGAAACAATACATTTAAATACTAATAGTAAATGTGAGGGGGGAAGATTTCTCTAATGAGCATATATTATTTTCATAAGTTGAATTACAAACTGTTAAATAGAAAAAGTAAGTACCCATTGAGAAGGTTAACATTCCAATTATAGAATATTTGAATTAGTTTAATTTGAAAATCTGACTTCAAGAGTAGTAACTTTAATTGCATTGGAAGAAGGGGAAAGAAACTGAGAACTCAGAAGTCAGATCTATTTGGTTTAGGAGACTTCAGACTTCCAGAAGAGAACATAAGGGAACTTGGGTCTGGCATGTAGGAAAAAAGAAACAGGAAGTGTGAGGCAAGGAGTTCGGAAAGAGTGGTGAAGAGCAACAAAGAATTTTACCTGATTTTTGGTTTTTTAAGTGCTGTTGTAGCACTGAAGATCATTTGGAATTGTGCTGGTGTCTGAATAATGATACTGGGATTGGTAGTAAGGCTGCAATACAATCTCTCATTTACTTGACAAATATTTGAGTGCCTAGTATACCACATGTACTATACTGTCTGGGGGTACAACTTTGACTGACAGGATATAAACCCCCTTTTGGAAGAATAAGATCCAGACTTGTAGAGAAGTAATTATAGTGTAGTGTAATACATACTATTGGAGAAGATGCTGTGGGAATACTTAGGAGGGGACCTAATGGTGGGTTAGGGAGCTTCTTGGTTGAAATGATATCCATTCTGAGTCTCAGAGGATGAGTAGAAACTAGTCAGGTTAAGGTTAGGGGAAAATATTCTAGGCAAAAGGTCAATATGTAAAAGGCCCAGGAATAAAACAGAGCAATATGTGTTTCAAGAAATTGAAAAAAAAAAAATCAGTGTGACTGCACCTGTAAGTATAAGGAAGCCTGCAGAGAGAGGCAAATCCAGAGAGGTGAGTAGAGACTGAGTTTTATAATCCATGGCAAGAAGTTTAGATTTTATACTAGAGCAGTAGGTAGCCATTGAAGCCTTTAGCTAGAGGAATGCCATGATTCGTAGTTCAGAAAAATTCCCTCTGACCGTTATATGGAAAATGGATTGAAATAAGAAAGATTGGAGGCAAAAAGATCTGTTAGCAAATTTTTGTAGTAATCTAGGTAGAAGATAATGGTGGCTTGATTTAGGGCGGTGACAGTGGGGATACTAAGATGCGAGAGGATTTGGAAGATATTTTAGGAGGCACATTGGCCTAAAATTTAGGATGTGAAAGTTAAGACAAATGGGGAATCATCAATAGTCCCAGGTTTGAACTGGATGAACTGGATGTATAGTGGTTTATTTGTAGATTTAGTTGGGACTCACAGGAGAAACAGGTTTCTCAAGAAATGGGGTAGGGCTCAGAGAGACGCAGTAATGAGTTTTCTTTTGAGCATAATGAATTCGAAATGCCTAAAAGATAAGTAGTGGTTTCCTTCCTGCTGCACCCTCAAGTACGAAAGCTGGAAAAATTGCTAAGACCTAAGATGCTGGATTCACTGCCTATTATGTTTACCATAATTAATTAATCATATAACTTTCCTAATCATAATTCAGTTTCAGAGAGACCCAGAAGAATTTCAGTGACAGCTTTTTAAATAACAGTTAAAATTAAAAAATTTCCCCAGTTTTTTTCATTTAGGAATATTTTTTCAAGTAAGGTTTTTAAATTTAGCTTTTTGTATAATTTATACAAAATATAATTCACCCATTTCACAGGAGAAGAGCTTGACAAATGTATGCAGTCTTGTAACCACTGCTACAGTCTAGATATAGGACATTCCCATCACTCCAAAAAGGTCACTTTTGCTAGTGTCTCTCGTGACTGGGATGAGACTGACTACAGGGACTCTGGCAACTACTGATTTGTTTTCTGACAGTGTTTTGCCTTTTCTAGATGTCATTTAAATAGAATCATACTTTGTAGTTTTTCCTGGCTTTTTGTCACTTTAAACTATGCTTTTATGATTTATTCATGTTGTATGTAGCAATCAGGTTTTTATTTTTTTTATGGCTATGTAATTTTCCATGTTATGGATATACAATTTGTTGATCCATTCTCTAGTAGATAGTCCTTGGAGTTGTTTCCAGTTTTAGGCTATTATGAACATTTACAGACAGGTTTTTGTATGGACAAATATTTGTATTTTTTGTAAGTAAATACAAAGAATGGAGTCAATCATTTGTTGAGTGTATTATTTTACTTTGTAAGAAACTAAGTTTTCTGTGACAGTTCTACTATTTTGCATTTCTACCAGTAGTATATATGAGCATCAATTCTTTCGTCTTCTTACCAACACTTGGTATGGCTGACCTTTTAAATTTGACCATTCTAATAGGTATATAGTGATATCCCATTGTGCTTTTAATTTATATTTTGCTCTGGCTATTGATGTTGAGCCTATTAGCAAAGAAGATATGTTTGCCATTCATATATTCTCTTTGGCGAAATATCTTTCATATTTTTTGCTCATTTTTTCAAAATTGCGTTTTCTTGTTGGTTTTAGAGAATTCTTTATAAGCTCTAAATACAAATCAGATTGCACAAGCAAATGTTTTCTCTCAGTCTGTAGTTTTTTTCTTTGTCCTAACAATATCTTTTAAATAGCAGAAGTTTTACGTTTTGATCATCTAATTTACCAGCTTTCTTTTATGAATCATGCTTTTGGTGTCATATCAAAGAAATCTTTGCCTAATCTAAAGTTGCAAAGATTTTTCTCTTCTGTTTTCTACTAGAAGTTTTATGGTTTTAGGTTTTACATTTAGATGTGATCTATTTTAAAGAAATTTTGAATGTGGTGTGAGGGTTAGGTACAATTTTTTTTCCCTTTTTTTTTTTTTGCACATGGATATTCAGTTCTTACGGCACCATTTGACAAAAAAACTACTCATTCTCTACTGAATTGTCTTTGTATTTTATCAAAAATCTATTATCCGTATATGTGTGGAGTCTGCTCCGGAACTTTATGCTGCCATTGGTCGATTCTCTATAATTCCAACACCACACTGTCTTGATTATTGTAGCTTTATAGTGGGAATGGAAATCACACATTATGTTACCTCTCCGATGTTTTTGTTCTTTTTTAAAATTGCTCTGTCCTTTGTAGGTTTTTTATTTTCAGTATGAGTTTGTACAGTTGTCTTGTTAATTTCTACTACAAAACCCTGTCGTAATTCTCATTAGGATTGTGTTAAATGTTCAGCCAATTTGAAGAGAATTGACATTTTAGCAATATTGAGTTTTCTGACCTGTGAAAAGGTATATTGTTCCATTTAACTAGGTCTTCTTTAATTTTTTCAAATATTTTATAGTTTGTAGTTTTCTGAGTAATGAGGACTCAACAAAATATTTTTCCTACTATTGTACAGTTTATAAATTTTGATAAAATAAAAATCACCTTTCTCTTCTCTTGATTTGTATATTGCTGTCAAGAAAACTAATATCATACTGATTTTTCTTAACTTTCTCAGGGACTTAGTCTTTTTTCTAGAGGGCCAGAACACTTTTCTCCATATATTTAAAGATTAATAGTTTCACTCTAAGATTTACTCTAGAATTGACTGTTCTGGTTCAGTTTTACCATATATACTTTGGGCCCTTTCAGTCGTGAATTCGAGTCTTTATTTCAAGAAAGTTTTTTAGATTATAAATTTAAATACGTTTTCTCCTTTATTATTTTGTATTTTTTCTTTAGAAATGCCTATTATTTGTATATTGTATCTTTATCTTCTGTATCAGCTTTTCTCTTATCTTTTTTTCTTCCTTCTTTGTTTAAATTTTATTTTCTTGTTTCTTTTCATTTATCTTCTCAATTTCTCTTACTGTGCTTTAGTCATATCTGTTCTCCCTTGGGTGGCTTGTAATTGTCTTCATTTCTGAGATGAATTTATCCTTTTTTTTTCTCATTTTCTTCCTGAGTTCAGTTAGCTCCTATTTCATATTTTCTGCTCTTTGTTCTCGTTCTTCTTTTTCAAATTCTTAAATTTCTGGTTTGTGATATTCTTTCAAATCTGTAGTTGTATGTTTAAATATATTTAATATACATTGGCATATTGTTATAGTTTACTTCTGTTTCTATTTTGTGGCTAGTTTTTATTTTGTTTTATTTTAGAGTACCTTCACTTGCTGTTTTTATTTTCATTTTTTGTATTGGATTTTTCTGGTTAGCAGTAATAGGTGACTTTGTTGGAGGGTAGGAGAAAATTACCTACTGGCATTCCTAGTTCAAGTGCCTTCTTCATTTGCTACAATTAAGTACAATTTCTTAATTAAACAATGTCTTCGGAGGATAGTCTGTCTTCTCAGTTTAACATTATCTTGTTTTAGTAGGACCTTATCTTGAGCCATTTCCTTCTTTTAACATTAGCCTTCAAGGAGTGTTTCCCACTCCCAAGGTACCTCCCTTTATCCCTAAGCCATATCTTACCAAGACCTTTGATTCACACTTGCCAGTCCTCTTCTTTTCTCCTTCCTATTAGGCACTACTAGGTCTTAGGCCTGATCTCTGTACTTCCTCACCCAAGGTGGATCTCTTTTTCCTTCTGGAGGTAAATTCTATTTGATATTAGATATTCTGCTACCACTGAAACCTTATCATATTCTCCCTACCCAATTCTGTTCTATTTTGACTTCTTATTGTATTGATGTTCTGGGCAACACTGCTAATTTGGGAAGTTCATTTTTCCAAGTTTATTTTATGTACGTTTATTTGTGGCATTTGTGTCTTTAGTTTTCCCATTAGTTTGAATTGTGGGTGTTTTCTTCTTCTCTTTTTTATCATACAGGGGACTTCATGGGGATATGTGAAAATATTAGTTCAGGGGTTCACAGACTACAGCCTGTGGATCAAATCCAGCTCTATTTGGCCTCTGGCCTATGCAAGCTAAGAAAATATTCTTTCACTTTTTAAGGGTTATAAAAACAGAAGAAGACTATGTCATAGGATTGCATGTAGCCCACAAAGTCTACAATATTTGCAATATTTTCTCTTTGGTCTTTTACAGAAAATGTTTGTTGACCCCTGGATTAGGATTTAGCCAATCATCATTATTTTATAGAAACCCTATAATAATTTTTAAGGGACTACACAGAGAAGTTTTATGACCAAATTCACAGATGACTTTGGACTTGAATTTTAGGTCTACCTTTGTGTTTCACAAACTGTAATTCTCCATTAGGACATATTTGCATATCATTTCTCTAACAAGCATTGTGTAATTAGAAGTATCTTTGTAGGGTGATAATGTTTTAACACTGATGTGCCATTTTGGTGGCAGCTGTTAACTACAATCAAAATATGTCATTATGTGTATCATAATTTTATAATGTAGTATATCACCACTTAATTGTGTTTACAGAAATAAACTTTCAATATCTGTTTCAAAGCAATAAATACATTCTGCCAAAGGGAAAATGAGAAGGGAAATTTTTTCTACTTACTATCACTGCTGTAGTTTTTTAATAGGTATGTTAATTCTTCATGGTTTTGTGTTTTAGTTGAATGGCATTTGCATTAGCAGATAGTACCTTCTATTTGTACTTGCAGAGTGAGGTCTCACTTAGGCAGGCTGAGGTGAGTTGGGGGGTCGTGTGCGTACGTGTGTGTTTGTATGTGTTGTTCTCATAAACCTGAGGATAGAACTGAGAGACTTTATAGCCTATCTTTCTGTCTTCAGGCTGGATCGTATTTAACACACTTACACATCAAAATATTTTCTGTTGAGCTTTCTAGAATGTGATCTCCTATGTCTCCTAGGTAACTCATTTTAGTATTTCTCAGCTAAGCAGCCCCAAAGCAGTCTAGTTGTGAAAAAAAGATTTTTTAAAAAAGTATTTTTCTCTGTAATTAACTAGACAAATCAGCAGTCATTTGTTTAAAGTGTTTACTGTGTATTGGGCTGGAGAAGAGAAGGAAGGGCATGCTAAGAAGAAATAGCATGAATAAAGGTACTTTGGAGAGAAATTGAGGAAGTTCAGGGCCCATTTAAAGAATAGCAAGAATACTGGTTTGAATGTTAACTATGATATATTCTTGGAAGTTCATGGTTGTGAAATTCCTTTTTTTTTAAACTATTGAGACAATATGTAGTCTGTTTCAGGAAAATAAGCAGAAATTATTGCTGTGTGAATTTAAACATTTCTAAGAACCAAACATGCTAAGTGAAAACCATTTGAAAATCTTGAAGTCTTTATTATTCTCATTACTAAATAAACTCATTTCAATTTTTCAATATGAATAAAATTTCATTTCTTTCATATATGCATCCTGTAGGTAGTATGTATTTTCAGAATCAGGTGCTCTCCTTGTTCTACTCAAAATATATTTGGCTCTACTTGAGCAGGGACATAAAAAGTGTTATTATACTTGGCAGTTTTTTGAAAATAGGATACCTATTCTTTGTATGTAGGTTTGAGGATTTGACAGTTTTGCCATAATATTTTTTAAAAATATCTATGTTTGAACATCATTTTTCCTAGTTGTCATGACAGTTATTTTTCATAACAGGTAATAAGGTGTATTTCAGTTATTGTTTCCCAATAGCATAGGCAGAATGATAGCTGAGTATGTAACATGTATTTCATCCTTCTCAAACCCTTGCTTATAAATTGCCTTTTTCCATTCATTAGTGTTTTTTTTTTTTTTTTGCATTGCCGATAAACTTTGCCCTCCTTTCTTGAATTATTTTTGGTTGTATGATAATTACTGTATTTTTATACTTTTAATCTATTTTTAAAGTCTTAGAATGCCATGCAATATTAAATACTGTAGCTTTCTACTAAACTCACTAAAATACCTTATCATTAAAAGTATAAAGAAAAACTTGATGAGCAATGGTTATCTTTTATGGGAATTTAGCTATTAATAAGAATTTAATATTTTGTTTCCCCCCAAAATTTGCAAATAATAATTATTTTTAAAAATTTCTCCCTTTAGACTTTTGAAGATTTTAAAAATGACAAGCAAGCTGTAGAATATCAACAACGTATTGTGGACATTTTGTTGAAAGTAAGTATTCAAAGAATACATGTGTTTGTATTGATGTTGATATTAAGAAAATTGAATTACTTTATAGAAAGTTCTGAAATAATCTTGTTTAATGAAATGATATGCTAAATCATTTTAAACTTTTATTGTGATGTCATTGTCTTCAAAAGCTGAATAAAATAACATTCATTCAAAAAATTTACAACTTTAGACTCTATACTACAATACAGGGTACTCTTGAGAAATGTCTGTTGTGATAATGGCTACGTTAGTATGAGTATACACAATAATAGAGACTGACTTCAGAGTGCTTTGAGAAAATAATTAATGTGAAGAATCTCTTTTTGTCTCATACCAACATCACTGTGTTGCCAAAGTAGTACCGTAGTTTTGCCATGGTAATGAGATGATAGGTGGCACTTAAGAATGATTTGAGACACACAGAGATGATCACCCCAGTCTACATCTAAATAAATTCATTCCAAAGCTATTTTGAGATTCATGCTGTTGCTAATGAATGAATGCAGAGACAGATTCCTTTCCATCTGCACAGCTACAACCAGGCCGGTTTCTTGCAGTTGAAAGCTTAGAGTTTTCACCTGTTCATTTGTCTGTAAAATGGAGATTTCTTCTCATAGTGACTTTTAGATTTTTAGATAAGAGACCGATATGAAAATGTTCCCTAGCTGTGTATAACATTAATATATTACATTTGTAGTACTTTATAATTTTCAAAGCACATTTATATACATTACATCATTTGAGCTGTTTATTGACCTTGTAAGATAGACAATGATAAATATGAGAATCAGCTCGCTAAGCTTATTCCAAATAATGCCGGTTTGATCTGGGTTGGCTGGTATGGAGAATTTTTACCTGGATTTCCAAAATGCTTATCTAACTGGTATACCTAATTTTGTCTCTACTTTGTGATCTTGCCTTTTCTCTACCTAATGTTCTTCTATGGCTCTCCATTGGATCAGTTGGAATTAAGTTTTGCTATGAGAGAAAATTTTTTAAAAAATCAATGGGAATTTTTTTTCTCATAGAAGTCTCAGGTGGGCAACCAGATCTAGCTAGTAGAGTAGCTCCACAAACTTATCAGGGATGCAGATTCCTTCTGTCTTACTGCTGTTATTCTTTCCATGGTTTCTCTTTTTTGGTCCAAAACGGTTGCTTAGGCTCTAGTCATTACCTCTGTATTCTACCCAGCCTTAATGCAGAAAGAGATGAAGATAGTGTTTCCTCTTTTTAAGAAAATTTCTTACATGTTGTTTACTATAATTCTGTTTATATCATGCTGATCGGAACTTAGATATACAACCCCTCAGCTGCTAAGAGAGACTGAAAAATGTACTCTGTGTTGTGTATGACCATGTGTTTAGCTAAAAATGAGGAGTTCTATTTCTAAGTTAGGAGGGAGGAACAGATGTTGGAGCATAAGTACTAGTTTCTGCCATACCTATCTAAGCTGTTTTACATGACATCCAAGATCCTTCTATATTGTTTTGGTCTCCGACTACTTCCCTATAACTGCTCTCGCCATTACGAAAGTCTCAACTGTCTGAAATTATTGAGATTCACTGAGCTTTCTTTGTCGTCTTTTTGGTTAATGTTCTTTTGTGAGTTTTCTTTTATCCCGTCATGCCTTTGCCTTCCCTTTTTCTGCATGGCAAATGCCTAACAGTTTTCCAAGATGTAACTCAAATATCATCCACGAGAAACTCTTTTAGAGTCCTCTCCCACTCTTCAGTTTGATTAGCTTACCCCTTGTCTGTGTTCATATAACTTTATGCTACATGTGGCACACTGTATGGCAAGGATTTACACAGATATTCTCCTACCTGGAGTTGAGCTCCCTGTAGGTAGAGACTGTGAGGATTTTTTGGGGTTTGTC
Source organism: Eonycteris spelaea (assembly GCA_003508835.1). Taxonomy (NCBI): domain Eukaryota; kingdom Metazoa; phylum Chordata; class Mammalia; order Chiroptera; family Pteropodidae; genus Eonycteris; species Eonycteris spelaea. The sequence goes on from PUFA01000001.1 coordinate 21,128,837, forward strand.
TTTTTATTTCTTTTAATTGAATTATAGTTGACATACAAAATTATTTTAGTTTCAGGTGTACAACATAGCAATTCAATATTTTTTACATTACAAAATGATCACCATAATAAATCCAGTTACCATCTGTCACCTTACAAAGTTATTACAATATTATTGATTATATTACCTACGCTGTGCTTTACATCCCCATGACTTATTTTGTAACCGAATGTTTGTGTCTCTTAATCCTCGTCACCTATTTGCCTGTTCCCTCTACTCTCCAACCGCCTTCCCTCTGGCAACCACCAGTTTGCTCTCAGTTTCTATGAGTTTGTTTCTGTTTTGCTTTGTTTGTTACGTTTTTTTTGATTCCACATAAAAGCGACATCATATGGTATTTGTCTTTCTCTGACTTATTTTTCACTTAGTATAATTTCCTCTAGGTCTATACGTGTTGCTGCAAATGGCAAGATTTCATTCTTTTTTATGGCTGAGTAATATTCCATTGTGTGTATATACCACATCTTCTTTATTTGTTTATCTATAGAAGGACACTTTGGTTGCTTTCATATCATGGCTATTGTAAATAATGCTGCAATGAACATGGGATACACGTAATTTTTCAAATTGGTGTTTTCATTTTCTTCGGATGAATAACCGGAAGTGGGATTGCTGGATCATATGGTGCTTCCATTTTTAATTTTTTGAGAACCCTCCATAGTGACTGCACCAATTTATGTTCCCTGCAACAGTGCAGTAGTGTTCCCTTTTCTCACATCCTCACCGACACTTGTTATTTCTTCTTTTTGATAATAGCTCTTCTAACAGGTGTGAGTGGTATATCATTGTGATTTCAATTTGCATTTCCCGCATGGTTAATGACATTGAGCATCTTTTCATGTGCCCATTATATGAATTATCTATATATTTTTAGGAGAAAATGTCCGTTTAGGTCCTCATCCATTTTTAAATCTGATTGTTGTGTTAATATTGAGTTGGAATGAATTCTTTATATATTTTGGATTTCAACCCCTTATCAAATATATTATTTGCAGATATTTTCACCCGTTCAGTAGGTTCTCTTTTAATTTTGTTGATGGTTCCTTTGCTGTGCATAAACTTTTTAGTTTGACGCCGTGTCGTTCTACTTTTTTTTTTTTTTTTTTTTTTTTTGGTGCCCTTGCCTGAAATGACATATCTAAAGAATATTGTTAGACTGATGTCAAATGATTGCTGTCTATGTTTTCTTCTAGGAGGTTTTTGATTTCGGGTCTTACATTTAAGTCTTTAATCTACTTCGAGTTTATTTTTATATATGGTGTAAGAAAGTCCAGTTTTCTTTGTATGTAGTTGTCCAGTTTTCCAACCCATTTATTGAAGGGACTGGCCTTTCCAATTGTATTTTTTGCCTCCTTTGTTGTAGATTAATTGACTGTTTGCATACGGGTTTATTTCTAGCCTCTCTATTCTGTGACTGTTTTTGTGCCCATACCATACAGTTTTGATGATTATACCTTTGTAGTATATTTTGAAATCAAGGAGCATGATATCTCCAACTTTATTCTTCTTCCTCAAGATCGTTTTGTCTATTTGTGGTCTTTTTTGGTTCAATACAAATTAAAGGATTATTTGTTCTAATTCTGTGAAGTATGCCATTGGAATTTTGATAGGGATTGCATTGAATCCATAGATTGCTTTGGGTACCATGGACATTTTAACAATATTCTTCCAATCTATAAGCATAATACATGCTTCCATTTATTTGTGTTGTCTTCAGTTTCTTTCATTAATGTCTTACAGTTTTTGGAGTACAGGTCTTTTATCTCCTTGGTTAAATTTATTTCTAGATATTTTTTTGATGCAATTATGAATGGGATTGTTTTCTTACTTTTTCTTTCTTGTAGTTTATTCTTAGTGTATAGAAATGCAACAGATGTCTGTACATTAATTTTGTATTCTGCAACTTTACCGAATTCTAATAATTTTTTGGTGCAGTCTTTAGGATTTTGCATATATCACCTGCAAATAGTGACAGTTATACTTCTTCCTTTCTAGGATGCATGTCTTTTTTTCCTTGCCTAATTGCTGTGGCTGGGACTTCCAATGCTATGTTGAATGAAAGTGGCAAGAGTGGGCATCATTGTTTTGTTCCTGACCTTAGAGGAAAAGCTTTCCGCTTTTCACCATTGAGTGTGATGTTAGCTATGGGTTTGTCATATATGGCCTTTATTATGATGAAGTACATTCCTTTTATACCCATTTTCTTGAGAGTTTATTTTTTTTATCGTAAATGGGTGTTGAATTTTGTTAAATACTTTCTGCATCTATTGAAATAACCATGCGATTTTGTCCTTTGTTTTATTAATGTGGTTTATCACATTGATTAATATGCAAATGTTGAACCATCTTCGAATTCCTGGAATAAATCCCACTTGATTATAGTGTGTGATCCTTTTACTCTGTTGTGGAATTTGGTTTGCTTATATTTGTGGGGGAGAGGGTTTGTATGTTTGTATCTATGTTCATTAGGATATCAGCATGTAATTTTCTTTTTTTGTAATGTCTTGTCTGGTTTTGGTATTAGGGTAATGCTGGCCTTATAAAATGAGTTTGGAAGCATACCTTCATCTTCAGTTTTTGGATTAATTTGAGAAGAACAGGTATTAACTCTTTAAATGTTTGGTAGCATTCATCTTTGAAGCTGTCTTGGACTTTTGTTCTTTGGGAGATTTTTGATTACTGATTCTATTTCATTGCTAGTAATTAGTATATTCAGATTTTCTATTTCTTCATAATTCAGTTTGGGAAGTTTGTACATTTCTAGGAATTTATCCATTTCTTCTAGGTTGCCCAATTTGTCGGTGTATAATTGTTCAAAGTCTCTAATGATTCTTTGTATTTTTGTGGTGTCATTTGTAACTTCTCTTTCATTTCTAATTTTATTTGGGCCCTCTCTCTTTTTTTCCTGATGAATCAGGCTAGAGGTTTATCAATATTTTTTCCCCCAAAGAATCAGCTTTGTTGATTTTTAATCTTTTTTTTTAGTGTCTATTTCATTTATTTCTGTTCTGAGTTTTATTATTTCCTTCCTTCTACTAACTTTGGGCTTTGTCTGTTCTTCTTTTTCTGGTTTCTTTAGATATGAAGTTAGATTGTTTGAGATTTTTCTTGTTTCTCGAAGTAGTCTTGTGTTGCTGTGGATGTCCCTCTTAGGACTGCTTTTGATGTGCTGTAGCCCATAGGTTTTGGGAAGTTATGTTTCAATTTTCATTTGTTTCAAGGTAGTTTTTGATTTCCTCCTTTGATTTCTTTATTGACCCATTGGTTGTATTTTTTTGTTGTTGTTGTTTTAACACGCCCAGACAATATTTAACACAATGCCTGCAACCTAGTAGGAATTCAAGAAAATGTTTACAAATTGGTTGAATTAGAATTCAAATTTAAACTATTCTAAGCTGGAAGAATCATCCAAATGAAGAGAATAAATCTCCATAAATTACTTAAACTATTACTCTTGGTGAATTGCTACACTTATATTTTGCTTTGATAGTATTTACTTTGGGTTGATGAAAAATGAACTTTTGAGATTATTTTCTCATTTCTGGTGATAGAGTTGTATTATTAGTTGTTAAATTTTGCTTCCGAGGGAACCAGTGAAAGTGGGAATATAGGCAATGATAGAGAAAAAGTGAATGAGCATCAAACCTAAGGCATTTATTATATGTACTGAGTGACAGCAGACATAGATGGGAGAAGCTGTTAATTTGTGACTTTCTACAAAAGTGCCCAGAAAATTTTGTATGCATCGTCTCTGAAATAGGTAAGGGAGAGGAAATGGAGAGAAAGCAGTATTTCTAGGATGATAACTAGGTGGACACTTGCTGAGGTGGTAAGGGAACTGGTTGTGGGTTAGAACTGTTTTTTCAAAAGGTGATTCTAGGATTAGACAATTAAGGCATTTACATTTATAGAGCAAAAGAATGGCTAAAAGCAGAGAGGAGCACTAGTTGGGTCTCAAGAGTCGAGTGCTTAGAAGGGACCTGCTCGCAGAAAGAGTGTGATGACTGAGTATTTTAAAGCTATAGAAAGCCTTTCGAATATTATAAATTAGAATTTCAATTTGAAATACACAGATTACAATTGAAATATTGTCACACTCTAGAAATGATCAATTATGTACGTGAGCAAGCTGTGATTGCTGGACAAAAGCAGGAAGAGTAAAAGAGAGATATACTGCTAGCAAAGTAAGAAAAGGTAGGCCAAAAGCTAGGCCCCAAGGGAATGTTTTATAATGAGGAAAATCTTATACTTTATTTTTGAATGGAGAACAGTCTGAGGGAACAGAGGACTTTTCGCTAATAAAACAGGATACTATTTTCTAATTTGTTGCAGAATTGTCTCCATAAATTCAGCTGTCTGAAACATTACTTATCTTCTTTCCCAAACTTCTGCATTCTCTCTCTTAATGGCATTGTTATCCTGCCTGCCTCTCAGGCTCCAGATCTGTCCTTTTTTACTCCTCCTTTAGCCACACTTTTCCACATATGTGCCCTCTCGTCCTGTTTCCTCTTTCCGCAGCGTCATTTGCACCTTCGCTTTTCGTTATCACTGCCGTAGTTCGGAACCCCTTCTTCTCCCATGAACCCTTTCAGTCACATGCGTCTTGGTCTCTCTCCCTTCTGTTTCTTCCTTCTGTTATTTTATCCTGTACACTGCTGACAGGATAATTTTTCTAAGCACAGTACCGGTTACAACAACTCTCCTGGTTGAATGCCTTTAATAGTCTTCCCCAAACCCCCCTCCCAGTTTTCTATGGAATAAGTTTTAGAATTTTTAGAATGACATTTGAGGCCTAATCTTTTCTTTAACCTAATTTCTCCTTCCTCCTCATGTATCTGCTGCATTCTAATGAAACACATAGTTCTTCCAAACAAACTCATCTTTTCCTACATCCATGCTGTTGCTGACACTTATCTCTCTAACTGGATTATACATTTTCCCTTGTCATGGGTTCCACGTGAACTTTAAATCTTAGTTTAAAAAAAGTATTTTTCTTATTTCTTTTTCGTTCCCGCCAGTTGAACTGAATTTTCCCCACAGTGCTTCTGTAGTCATTTGTTCCTTTATAATAGTGCTAATGACATTACTCCTTTTATTTAAGGTATGTTCACCTGTCTCACCATGCATTCTCATTTATAATTACTTTGAAGGCATCTACTGTAACATCTTACTCATAGTAGGTACTCAGGAGAGGAGAGCTCACTTAAAGCAGTGGAATGATTATGATTCGATAATTCTCTGTGGTTGTAAAAAGCCTGTATTGCCAAACCATCTGTTCAGAAAACTGCGTATAGACAAGGCAGAAGCCATTCGCTTCATTGCATGGGTTAGCTGGCTTCTTTTCTGGGATACCTTCACTCTCAAGTTATCTTACTTTTAAACCCCAAAGTAGCTCCCTGTGTTGGTGGGCAGATTTTTAGTACAGTTACTTTAAGTTTATTTTAGTAGGATTCTTTTTTAAGAATTCAAGAGAGAAACATGATTAATATTTCTTTGGAAGTTACCTAACAATTCATTTCTCATCAAAAGTCGTGCCTAGAAATGTGCTGAAAAATCACTGAATGGTCTTCTTTCAGAGAATGCAAGCAGTCGTGCTCCTTCTCTAAATGATATTGAACTCAATTGTTGCAGTCAATAAAAGAATTTTTTCATGAGTCTTCAGTAATGAGCCCCCTCGCATCTAATTGTACATTTTTGTTTGTTTCAAACCAGATGGTGTATTGAATAAAGGGTCTCTTTTGATTGTCAGGTTATGGTGGAGAATTCAGATTTTACTCCCTCACAAGTGGGGTGTCTCTTCACATTCCTTGCCCGGCAGCTTGCAAAGCCTGATAATACCTTGTTTGTAAACAGAACCCTCTTTGATCAGGTGAGTATCTTTAACAATGAGAGCTAAATTGTCTTTATCCTATTACTGTTCATAGAAAAGTTCACTGGATTCCATGGTTTCTTAATAGGCTATAGGATATGTGTCATATCATGAAGAAGCCTGTTAAGGTTTTGATTTGGGTCTAATTTAGTTTTTTTTCAATGATGTGTCTGGGCAGTATGATTTTACCTAGTAATTTGGTATCATAGGAGTATGGTTTGTTGAGATTAGTTTATAGAGATTCTGTTCTCTCGATTATTCTTTTGCTCCAAGTTGCCTAGATTTCTTTGCTCAAGAATTTTCCAATTTAAGAATCACCAACCTCATTGGCAGTAAGACTACTGTATTGATCATCTTTACTTTTAGAAAATCTGAATTTACTTACAGATGTTTGACTGTGAATGTCATCTCCTAATCCCAGTTAAGTTGCTCCTGTGTATCCACATGTGGCAATGAAAATACTTTTTACCTGCAGATAAGTGCTAATGATGAACATTCATTGAGCCCTTCATAGTGCCAGGCTGCGTGCCAGAATTTTATGTTTATGTATTAACCCACTGTTCCCAATAGCTCTGAAATTGGTATAGTTGTTATCCCATTTTGCAGATGAGGAAAATAAAGCCTGGAGAGGTGTAAGTCATGTGTTATTAATGTGTTATTATTACAAATAAATGTTGGTAAGGTTAAAATTCAAATTTAAGTGGCCTGACTCCAAAGTTCATGATTCGCTTGGTCCATAGTAGCAGGGATCTTAAAGTTAGGTATATAGATGATACTGCCTTCCAGTTATGTTTCTAAACATAAAGTAAAGATGTGTGTAAGGTCCATATTAAATTGTAGCATACTTGACTCTTCTGTGTCATGTACTATGGCCGCTCAGTTGAGAAGTTGCCACATGCCTATGGTATTTGTTATGGCCGGTATCAATGAATGGGTGACATAGAAAGGGTAGTTGTTTTCATTGTGACAGTGTTATGGTGCGCATGCTGGAATCCAATAAAAAATACTTCTTCTTTGACCAGGTCCTTGAATTCCTCTGTAGTCCTGACGATGATTCCCGACACTCTGAAAGACAGCAGGTATGAACTCTTAGAACTCCTTTTTTGCTAGAGAGAAGGAAAGACCACAGAGTAAGCCAGAAAGAACTCTTCTGTGCTAGATTTCATGAGGCATAAGGGGAAAATGACTTGTACCAAACCTTAATACTAACTAGGTAGTGGAAACCAGAAAATAGTGTGGATGGTTGTTAGAAGTACATATGTAAGGAGCTTATATCAAACTAAATTCCTAGGCAGGCTGGACCTGTCTTGCATTTAGCCTGATAGCAAAAAGAACAATACTTCATCCTTCTCTATATGTAGAAACAGTTGGCACCTGTTGTGTTCTACTTTCCACCAGTGTCATTAATTTGAGAAAACCATTCCTAGCTGCTGTGGCCCAGAACCAGAAAGACTGCAGGATCCTGAGTGATGAGGCACTCAACTTTTGGGGAGTTCCCTCTAGCCCCACTGCATTAGGGCTAACCATTTCTGGAGACTAAAACCCACCTTTCCCTCCACTAACCACTGTGAGATAGTAACTCTCTGATTACCACTTGCCACTTCCTTGAGGTCCCTTCTAAGAGTAGGATTCTTTAAAAGTTTACTCATGATACTGTGAGCACTGAGAAAGTCAACCCATTTAAAATCAATAGCCAGATTTTTGTTAGGTAAGCTACCAAAATTAAGTACTTTGAGAGCTACATTGATTTTTTATGGTAGTAGTGCCTAGCTGGGAGGTTGAGATTCAGACAAAAAACATACGATAGCAACCAGTGACTCCTTACTCTGCACAGCTGTGGCCCAGTGACTGCTGCAGACTACCTCAGGGAGGAGCACAGCTGCTAAAATTGTAGTTATTTATCTCTTAAACCATATTGAATACAAATAGGTATGTGGACCTCTCCGTTTTGCCCCTAATTCTCTGTTGTCAGGAAAAGCGGATCACGATTTGCATAGTGTTGCTATATAAAATGATTAAAACTTTTAATATAAATATCTAAATTTAACAGAAATAAAAACCAGATCTAACTGTAAAAGCCAAGTCTTGAAAAATAAGTATCGTATAGTAATATTCTATTATTGGGAGGCCCCTTTGAGATTAGTTTCTTTTTCTACTCATTTTAGAAATATAGAACACTGACAAAGTTTTTCGAAGTCGAAACTTAGAACCCATTTCTTTCCCTTCTAATACAGCACTCTTTCTCTTGTACAAATTGTTATATATCAGAATTCGTTGGTGTGATATTTTTAGTGTTTTCTGGTTGATAAAAGTTTAACTACTGGCACCTCAGTTCTAATCTGAATGTTGGTTGATATTTTCATTTATGTAAATGAATAAGATGAAAGTGCAACAATGAAAGCATGTCAAAATGTCACTCATTCATCAGCGAAGTGACATCTTTGCTGAATCAGATAATAGTTTTTTTATATTAAAAAAATAATTTCTTCATTTTTTTGGTGCTATTCACAATGTAATGACTACCACATACACTTTTAAGTTTGATTGCCTTATTACTACCATCCCCCTCACTTTCTTAACCATGGATTAGCAAACTTCTTCTGTAAAGGGCCAAAGAGTAAATATTTTAGGCTTCGTGGGCCACATCTTCGTGACTGTCACATATTCTTTGTTTGTTTTACAACCTTTTAAAAATGTGAAAAGCCGTGATTTACAGCATTTGCTAGTTTCCATGGTTTAAGTACTCCCACCATGGCTGATTTCAGCCTAGCAACATGATGTCACTGAGCAAAGCGTTGGAAAGAGATGCACAGTACCACACCCTTATGTAATAGTTCCACCATACAGATACAGTTATAGAAGCTAACCCCATGAGGATGCACAGTAAAATGTAGTAAAATAATTGGCAAGTGGTGAGTTTTGAGTATTAATTATCTCCATTTTTAATTTATTTAACTATAAGTTTATATAATTTAATTTGTAGCAATGGCTGTGTTTAACAGCTGACTTACAAAATTCCTGAAAATGTAACAGTCAGCTCTAGTGAGTTGGTAAGATTGGCTTCGGCAATGACATTTCTATTATGTTACTCCCTACTGAGGCTTCCATCTGATGTGCTTGACTCCATAGTTGTTCTACATAACAGTACGTAGTCCTACTCAAAATGAATTAATTTAGGGTTATGAAATGTAAAGTTTGAATAGGTTTTATTTCTTTTCTGCCTTTTTTTTTAAACTTGAAAGTAATCAATTTTCCATGTTAGAAAAATACTTTGTCAGATGGTTTCCTGGAGTTCTAAAAATGGTCCTGTTTCTCTGGAACTTACATGCAAAAGAGAGCTTTCTCATATTGTTCTGATGACTACATAACAATTCTATTGTATTTTGAGGTTTATTTTAAAATACTGTTGAATCTGTCACAACATTCTAGTCACCTTTTTCATTTAGGTACTTAGTGTGTTAAAATTATTTATATGAACTCCAATGATCTTCTTTGTTTTTTATTGTGATAAAATATATATACCATAAATTAGTCATTTTAACCATTTTAAATGTATAATTCAGTGGCATTAAGTATATCATCATTGTTGTACAACCATCACCAACATCCATCTTCAGAACTTTATCTTCCCAAACAAAATCTGTACCCATTAAACAATAACTTGCCATTACCTCCTCCTTCAACCCCTGGCAACAACCATTCCATTTTCTGTCTCGATGAATTTGACTACTTTAGGTACCTCATATAAGTGGAGTCATACAGAATTTTGTGTGTGTGTGACTGGCTTATTTCAATTTGTATAATACTTTTAAGGTTCATCCATGTTGTAGCATAGGTCAGAATTTCATTCCTTTTTGAAGCTGAATAATATTTCATTATACGTATATACCCTATTTTATCTATTCATCCATTGATGGGCATTTGGGTTGTTTCCACTTTTAGGCTCTTGTGAATAATGCTATTGTGAAAATCCCCCATTTTAATTAGAAATAGTAGCATGTAAACAGAGATATTACCTATGGACCATAAGACAAAGAACCATGAGAACCGTAGGACGTAAAAGTACTAGACAAAAATTCACTTCTTGAAAGAATATATGTGGACATTTTTAGTTTATTGGAGGATCAATTAGATATTTTAACAAGGCTTTATTTGCAAACATTATGGCATTCCTTCCATGTTTGAAAAATAGTCATTTATCTGTTTGTAAGATTTAGATACAATATGATCAACCCTATCTATAATGGCAGTCTAACCCATCATATGTGTGAAAGCCAAGCCAAAAACATCAGCAAGTATTTAAGACAAAAGGAAAAAGTTATGGTTTATGTGGCTGAATGGACTCTTAAAGATCTAGTAAATAAAAGTAGATTCCAAGGTGTTTTTGCTCATTACTTTTAAATGTACAGGTCCTTTTAGAATTGCTGCAGGCTGGAGGCATAGTTCAATTTGAAGAAAGTCGGCTCATTCGTATGGCAGAAAAAGCAGAATTGTAAGTCATTTTGAAGCCATACATTACTTAATACAATTATTAAATTACATTTCTCTAACTTGAATCCCAGTTTACTTATGTATTGCCATTTTTTTAATTAAGAAAAGTTATGCAAATAACAACAAAAAACCTAAGTGTGAAAGTTTTTGCCTCTCAAGTCTAGAAATTAGTTAAATTTGCAGAAATTAACAATGAGTATTTTAAAGTGTTTGTACATTTGTTTTAGTATAAAAATAAATGAACAGTCTTACAATTTATTATTTTAGTTACTTTTTTACTTACAATTCCCATGTTATTTAATAGATGTTTGACAGTTGTTTATATATATATGTGTTATAAACAATGCAGAATTTAACATACCAAATAAGGTGCTATTTGTTAGCACTACTATTTATCTAGTTTGTTGACTATTTCATTTGACATTTAATTCTGAACATAGAAACATCAAATAATTAATTGATATCTAATATATTAAGTATTTTTATGTGACACATTGTTGTTTTAACATTTATTTTCTACCCAGCTTTGAAATATATTATAAACATAGTATTCATCATATTAAAGCTATATTTAGAGGAATAAAAGATATTCATCCCCTAGAAACTGCAACTTCATTTAGCATTAGAAATAACATTTACTATATTTATTTTTCTTAATACTAACTTCTATGTCTGAGCAAACCTTTTGAAACAATAGATTAATAACCACTTGCCTGTTTGACACACTGAAGTTTTTCCTTTTATGTTTAGCTATCAAATTTGTGAATTTATGTATGAACGAGAACACCAATATGACAAAATTATTGATTGCTATTTACGTGACCCACTAAGAGAGGTGAGTTAAGAGCCTACTTATCCTTGTTTCTTACTCGTTCCCTCTCTCCATTGAGTAGAAATAACTATTCAGTAAGTATAACTGTTCAGTAGAAATATTTAGACATGTATTCGCTGATTCATTTCATTTATTCAGTAGGTTTTTATTGAGCGCCTATTAGCAAAGAATACAGTGATAATTAAAACGGATATAGTTTCTGCAATTTTAGAACTTATAGTTTGGTGGTAGAGACAGACAGAAACCAAATATATAATTATAAATTGTGATGAGCACTAGAGAAGAGAAACTAGATGTTACAGTAGAGGATAATGGGGGAACTGCCATATGCAGAGCAGCCAGGGAAGGAATCTCAGAAGTGACAAATAAACTGACTTTGGAATTGAGGAAGTCAGTCAAACAGAGAGCAACAGAAAAGTGTTCAGGGTTAGGGAACTGTTTATGCAAAGGTCCCGAGGTGGAGGAGAATTTGGACACATTTAGAGAACTGAATAGAGATCATATAAATGAAGATCAGTATAAGAAGAGCACAATAGACAAAGGGCAACAGTGATTTGAGATGAAATTGGGTATGTGAACAGGGACCACCAAACACAAAAGCATGATATTCCCTCATTAGGTTAATGAAAATGGGACCAAAATTAACTGGAACAGAGTTGCAACTTTTAAGAGTCTACCCTAAACTTTTAAACACTTACTTTTTCTCTTTAGTGTCAGCTTTCCACGAATCAGTTGTTTCCAAAAGGTTTTCCATCTCCAAATGATAGATATTTACCAACACTGGTACAGATAGTAAAGGGTACAGGTAGTAAATAGTGACCATCGATTCTTGAGTGAATTAATGAATAAATTACATTGTCTTGTGCTCCTTAGGAAGAAGTCTTTAACTACATTCACAACATCTTATCCATCCCTGGACACAGTGCAGAGGAGAAGCAGTCTGTGTGGCAGAAAGCAATGGATCATATTGAGGTGCTGATTCAACAAAACTTTTTAAACTTCTTCCCTTGTATAGACATCTCCCGAATTAAGCTATGCTAGCTAAGCAATGGCAGGTGTAAGTCGTATTATTAAGGCGATTTCCTTGCTGATTAATATCTTTTCCAGATAATTTATTCCACCTCATATTTATATTCATAAAGCCTATGTCATATTCAATTTATTATATTATGAATTCTGAAAATAGCCCACGTTCAATCAGCTGGTTGACAAACTGGGATATTAGTGGTTTTTTACAGCAGTCTTAGAATGATTCTGAGAGTACTCCTGGTCTTTTCACCAACACATAATGAGAGCCATCCCCCACCAATCACCCAGTGGAATTTTAGAAGCATTTCTGCAATGAGTTTTTCTCTCATGTATTTCCCTTCCTTCTGTAAAAGGATGATGATTCTGATTTTGTTTATGCATGCTGTTTTATAAGAATTCAAGAGCTGACATTGAAACAAAAAGTTCTTTTTAAAAAAACTACTTCTAGATGCCAGAATGGAGAGACTAATAATGTGTGATGAATAGGTGATTAGAATGCATCTCAGGCTGTCCAATTATTTTCATATTGTATTTTTAAATTTTGTTTTATGAGTCACTGATTATTGAAAAAAGGTGCTGAGGTAATCCTGGTTTTGTATATAACATTTATATCCAAAAAGTTTATTTCTTCTTCCTTATAGTAAAGATCAGGTGATGGGGTAACTTCTGGTGATGGGTTTAGAGATGCAGTGAAAGATGTGATTATTCAGCATGTTTTAAATTTTTTTAGTACATATTAAAATGATAAGAAAGGATGAGCTCTGAAACTCAGAAAACATTTTGTATGACATGAACACTTTGTTCTAGTTCCTGATGGTTGTAAAGTTTAGAAAGATCAGAAAAGTGAACAACATCTTATGTGAGACATCTGGTGTGAAAGAGGTAAAGTCAGTCATCAAATGTGTTTTCTGAAGTAATTTCTACACTTTCATCTATAGGATTGAGACTATATATACACACATACACATATATATATATGTTATTTAATGTTACGATATTTCTGCTAACGACAAGATGAATGTATCTTGATGAAAGAACCCAAGAAAACATTCTCCCATTTTGAGTTGTATCTTCTTTTCTTTAATCATTTTACATTCTTTTTCCTTTCATCATCCCCTTTAAGTCTCCATAGTTACATTATGGCTCATTCTTCATTTTACTTCATCTGCATTATGCAGTGGTTTGAGCACATGGACTCCAGACATCCAAAAATGAAGCTGTGTCTCTTTGCATAATGTGAAACGTGATGAATTAGTCAATGAGCAAACAAATTACTCAGCAGAAAACTCATACTGGAGAGTTTTTTTGCTGCACAACAGTTATTTCTGCTGACTGTTTTCCTCACATCTGCACATTCTTTTCACCTTGAACTTTTTAATAACTCTTAAGACCATGATTACAAATATATAGACTTTTGGTTGAAGGACTTCTGTGGTTTCAGTAATGTATATAAAATCCACATTAAGTAGGTAGGGGTAAAAGTCCTCATAATAAAGCTTCCTGACAGTATACTCAGTGTATAGATTAGTGGTCTTTAATACTTTTGGGATTATAGACCTCTTTTGAGAATCTAATGGAGGATTTGGAACTGTGCCCTCATAATGTACATGTGCACAGATATATAACTTTGTTTACAATTTCAGGGATTCACAGACCTCCAACAAGCCACCTTAGTGTGGGTCTGTGGAGTCCAGGTAAAAAAATCACCAGTTAAGATGGTTTTTCCAATCTGGACAAAACATGTTCCATTAGATTTTTAAAAATATTTATTATTGTGAAATATAAAAAATATCCAAAAAGTACATGAAGCAAATGTACAGTTTAATAAAACATTAAAAAGCAAACATTCCAGGCCCAGAACAAAAAAGTTTTTTTCAGTACCCCAGACTTCCCATGTATTCTTTCCTCGTCACTATCTTCTGCCTCCCATGATATACCTATTATCCTGGTTTTTCTGATAGTCTCTTGGCTTTCTACTACTGTTACTGCATATACCTACAGCCCTACAGATTTTATTTCTATTTTGCTTGTTTTTGAACTTCATATAAATGAAGTTATACTCTGTATTTTTTTTTACTTAATATTTTGAGGAGTTTTACATTTTGTTGCATGTAGCTGTGGTTCATTTTTATTATTGTATAGTGTTCCATTTTATGAGTATATCATAGTTTCTCCATTCTACTATTAGTGGACATTTCAGTTTCTAGTTTTTGACTATTAAAAATAGTCCATTCATAATCATTCTTTGATATGCATCTGAGCACAGCCACATGCATTTCTCTAGGCCAGTGGTTCTCAGTTTGATCTCCAGTCCAGCATTATAATATCAGCTGAGAACTTGGTAGAAATGTAGTTTCAGTCTTCAATTTAGACCTTCTGAATTAGAAACTGGGAGTAGGACCCAGCACTATGTTTTAATAAGCTCTCAAAGTGGTTTTGAGGCATGCTAACATTCGATAATCTCTGTTCAGTTTCTATGATTGCCAGTTAATTGGGATAAATATCAAACTTCACCAGATGCTGGCATTAAATGAGATTTTCTATTGGCTCTACATCCCTGCTAGATTTAAAAATTTTGCCACTAGTGGACTTGTAATGATATTTCATTATTTTTAAATTTGCATATCCTAGTTACTAACAAGATTGATAGACTTTTCATGTTTATTGGTCATTTAAATTTCCTTTCTGTGATGTGCCTATTCAAGTCTTTTGCCCATTTTTCTATTGTAATGTCTCTTGTACTTAGTGATTTTGTAGGAGCTTTTTATGTATTCCTGGATGTTAGTCTTTATTCAGTGATGCATATTGTGGCTATCTTCTTCCATTCCATGGCTTTTTTTCTATAAGATAAGTTTTTTTTTTTAAGTAGTCAGAATAATCATTTTTTCCTTCTACACTAAAGAAGTCTTATATTATTGTCAAAAAGCTTTCTTGTTTTTTTTTTTCCCCAACTTTAAATCTTAGGTCCACCTGAAAGCAATTTTCTTATAATGAATGAGGTGGGAGACCAATTAATTTTTTAAAATATTGGTGCCCAATTTTCCCAGCACAGTTATTTTAAAGGTTGTCTTTCCCCATTGCTCAGAAGTGCTACTTTGTCATAAGTATATCAAGGATCTGTATGCTTAGTCTGTGTTTTTGGGTCCTCTTCTGTTTCATTGGTCTATTGTCTCTGCATCAGTACCACAGAAGTATTTTAAATATCATTGTTTTATGATAAATCTTGTTATCTTTATGAGAGTATTGACTATTCGGGACCCTTTGTACTTCCAAATAGATTTTAGAACTAGCTCGTCATGTTCCACAAAAAAAAAATTTTGACTTTATGATTTCGACAGGGATTACATTGAATCTGTCAATCATTTTGAATGTTGATATCTTTACAAAGTTGAGTCTTCCAATCTATGACCATCTGTTAGTTTTCTTAAGAAAGAATTTTATCACCTCTTCTCCCTTATTCTATTGTTGTGGTGAATTTTATTGCTATTAAACCAGCCCTGAATTCTGTAGATAAATAAATACAACTTGATCCTGGTATATTATCCTTTTTACATATTGTTTGATTTTGTTTTTATTTAGGATGTTTGTATCAATGTTCATGATTAATTTCTGTAGTTTTCCTTTCCTATATTGTCTTACTGGGTTTCAGTATCAGAATTTTGCTAGCCTTATCCAATGAGCTGAAGAAGTTTCCTTTTTTCTGTTCTCTTTAAGAGGTTAATTAATGTTGGAATTTTTCTTCCTTAAATGGTTGCCAGAAGTTACCAGTGAATCGATTTGGGTCTAGAGTTTTCCATATGGAAAGGTTTCTGACTATTCGGTTTCTTTAGTGGTTAAAAATTAATGCAGGTTTTCTATTTCTTAAGTCAGTTTTTTAATTATATATTTTTAAAAATTTAGCCATTGTGTCTTTTCAAGTTCTTGACATAAATTAATTCACTGTAGTTTCTTATCTATTTAATATCTGCGGATCAGTAGTAATGTCCCACTTTTTGTTGCGATATTGATTAGTTGTGCCTTCTCTGTTTTGAGATGTAGTCTGTGAAAGTAGTATAAACCACAGTTATTTGTGTCATCTCATTATTTTACAAATACACAAATTATTAGATATACCATGAATTTTGCAGTCACACTAACTTACCTAATTTTTATTTGATAATTCCATGTTGATCCATATTTGCTCATTGCATTTTGTGTAAGAGAGTTTCAAGAAATAAAGGGTAGCCAGTAGTGTCTAGGAAAGTTTAAGGAGAAGACAAATTGGAAGTCTGAGATCTTAGTAACAGTGGTTAATTAATAATGGTCAAGCTCTAAGTTCCAGTTAAGACTTATGACCTTAAATTGATTTCTTAAGAAATTTCCAGGCATCAGAAGTAAAGTTTTAGAATTCTTCACAGAGAAATTGTAACTACACTCTTTTTTTCATTTCTTCAAGTTATTGCTTTAGGCTCAAGGGTGAAATTCACTGATGGGGATTTTGGGAAGCTTTTCTTCCTTCTGATCATCCTGCAGATATTGCGGCCTACATCCAGAGTTTTAGTGCTTTTATTTTTTTAGAATTCTTAATTACCTTTTATATCAAATCTGATTTTTTACATGGCACATTTTAAATTTTGCTCATTTACAATTTGCCTTTAAATTGCGGCCCTACATCAAGGTCTTTTGAAATGCAGTGTAAAAGCTCATAAAAATATTGAAGTAAATGATCATGCTTCACATCTGTGGAAATTCAATTTAAATTAACATTAAAGATTTAACAAAAAGATTTTCTCTTTTTCTTTTACTCTAGGAACTTGTGTCCCTGAAGCCCTGTAAAGCTGCAGAGCTGGTTGCTACTCACTTTTCTGAACAGATTGAAACAGTCATTAAAAAACTTCAGGTAAATAATATCAAAATACAGGGAGGAAACATCCAGTAGAGAGACAATTATTGCATATCCACCTAAGAACTTTTGTTTGTAGTAATTTCCTCAATTAATAGTTGCCATTTCACATCGTGTGTGTGTGTGTGTGTGTGTGTGTGTGTGTGTGTGTGTGTGTGTATTTGGGAGCAGTTACATGATGATTTGAGTCTAGAAATGAGGGAGTTCATTTTTGTGTATAATACACATTAACATCACAGAAACAATTTTGGATCATAACCAGTCCTTATTCTAGAAATCGTATTATGTAGATTCTCTCCTCAGGCCTCCACTCCCCATTTTCTTTTGCTATAGGAATGATAGTTGTACTCTTTGAGGTTCATGTTATTTATTCAGACTTTTGTTATTCTCAAATTGGGTTAATGATGACTATTTAGAACTTTTGTTGGAAAGTCTTACCTAGAATCTTACCTATATTAATGCTGAATATTGAGATGCTCAGCTTGAAGTACTATTTAATGGACCTAGTATTCTACTTGTCACTACAAGTGATAGAGGTAGGGAATAGGATAGTGAGAGGGACATGAAGCACAACCCAGAGTCCTCAAGTGGTAATAATAGTAATAGGTGATAGATATACAAGGTAGAAACCAAAGAAGTGTGTGGGAGGCAGCTGGCATGGGAGACCAAGATATGGAATTCACTCATTTAAACACTAATTTGGGCCCACTTTGTACCACAGTGTAGTAGGCCCTGGGAGGCACAAATAAGAATACAATCTTTTTTTCCCCCTGTGGAACAGACAAGCACTTATGTAACTACAGTATGATGTTATGAACACTACAGCAGACATATGTAAAAAGTGCTACAGGAACAAGAGGAGAGAGTGATAGGCTGTGCGAGAAAGTAAAACAGGAGTTCTCAGAGCCTGAACTCGGTCTTGAATAATTGATATTTATTTTCTAGGCAGAGTACTGGGAAGGACTTTCTAGATAAAGTGCTCTATGTATGTAAACACTTGAAGGCATGAAGCAACATGCTTATTCCGAGAATGGTCAGATTGATGTGATGCATGATGCTGTGGGGACGGTGGTAGAAGAAGCATTAGATTAAACTATAAAAAGTAGCTTGGATGGGAGGAGTTAGAAGTATAGAGGCTGGAAAATAGAGTTTCAGGACCTGATATTGGAGTCTTATATGTAATGCTAAGAAATTATATGGTATCTTCTGTGTACTGGACAATTACTAAAGTTTTTCAAGCAAAGGAGTGACATCATTAGATTCACTTTCTAAAAAATAAACACTATAGTGTGGAGAATGGATTGGCAAAGAGAACAGATGGAGGAGAGAGACTAGTTAGAAGGTCTAGGCAAAAGATGGCGAGGACCAGGACTAAGTGGCAGTGGAGAGGACAATAAAATGTGTATAGCTTAGAAATTAGTTGAACGTGGTGGGAGGAGTTAAAAATGACTCCCAGATATCAGGTTTGGTTGTCCAGCATGTGAGGCCCATTAACTCAAGAAAAAGACTCGTTAATTAAGTCAATAAATAGTTATTTACCTACTGTGGACCAAAAAGCATTGTTAAGTGCTGAGGATACAAAAATATATAAATGTATGTCTGTGCTCAAGGAAGGCAAATAATCCAGAAGACAATTGCAGAGTCATCGGACTTGAATGATGATAGAGCACTGCCCAGGGTACTGAGGAAGTGCGTGGAGCGTCATCTAACCCAGTCCAGCGGGGCAACAGGAGGACATTTTTTCTAAAACTACTCTCAACCCACAGAATTTCTATACCCTTTAAAAGAATTTCTATACCCTTTAAAAGTCAGCGATTCTGATGAATCTTCTCATAGTGTTGTTACTGTCATTTAAAATGTAAGATTATCTATTGCAGTATTCTTTTTACCTATAGTCTCTAAAGATATTTAGAGGTAGAGAGGCTAGGTAAAATGAATATACATAATGTCATTCATCAGGCAAATATGTAAAAGCTGAAGTGTCATGGGTTTAAAAAAAAAGAAAGGTGACTATTTGACCATGGAAAGTTTGTGGATTCTTACACATTTCTTTTAAAGAAGTGAACTATTTCTTTTATTGCAGAGCTTTATTGATTATGTGAGAATCCCATACAAATTTTAAAGTGCCTTTACTTTTGATGGCAAGTAATATGTCTCTTACCATTGTTTTCAGAATTCTTGGAATAAAAAATAAGCCAGAATATTAAGTTATAACCAGGAGAGTCATATGAAATAAAGTGACAGGCCAGGGAGAAGATAGAAAATCAAAGACTGATAAACATATTTAAAATATCATATTCTAAATGACAGTCTTGAGGGCTCCCTGCTTTTTATAGGTAAAGGTTAAGTGGGTCAAAAAAGAAAAACTGAACTATGATAAATTTTGCTTAGCTTTCCTCAGACCTCAGATACATTATTTATATTCATACAGTATTCTAAGGTTTATCTCATTTAATTTTCACCTCTATCCTGTGCAGAGGGTAGAAAAGATACGGCTGTTCTCTTTTTCACGTAAGTAAACTGAATAGATAAGAGAGTCAGTGACTTATAAAAAGTCACATAGCTAATAAGTAGAAGAAATAGAATCCAGATTTCATGGCATATGAATTGCTAGTATGTTGCAGTTTGCCATCTCTTCCGTAGTTGATTATATTGGGGAGTTAATGAGCTTTTTTGGTGCTGGTGGTTATTGGGGTTTCATACTCCCGCCCTACCTAGGTTAACTATCTTACAACAAGCCTTTGTCACAAGAAGGACTAGGTGAGGCACTGTGAACCCATCAGTACATCGAGAACTCACTATCAGCAGAGCAGTTCAGAGCATCCTCATGTTGGGAACTGCTCAGGGTTTTGTCTCAGTAGGTTTTGTCGTTGTTTTGTTTTTTTTGTTTTTTGTTTTTGTTTTTTGTTTTTGTTTTTGTTTTGTTTTGTTTTGTTTTGCAATAACAAAGTGTTTGTGTTTCTTCTCCACTCAAAATCAAATGTGCGACACTGATTAGAATTACTGAGGAAATGCTTTCCAAATGATTCTTTAAAATTCCTTAGATCCGTACAGAGGGCTTCATGGAAATAATCACATGTGTGTGTTTATTTTAAAGGGATATTCTATAGTCATTCTTTACTAAGGCATAGTTTGAAGAATTTGTTTTAATATTGTATTTTTTACTCTTTTTTTATTCAGAACCAGGTTTTGCTTTTCAAATTTCTGCGGAGTCTTCTTGACCCAAGGTATGTTGATAAACCTTCGTTTTTCATAATGCATAGATGAGAAATCAAAGAAAGTTAATTGAGGTTAAGAAACTAGTCCATGGTATCCAAATAGTATACTCAGCTCTTGATTTTTAATATTAGTGGGAGTAGCAGTTACATAGATTATTTCAAAATACATGACCTAAGTCTACAGCCATGCCACCCTGAACACGCCTGATCTTGTCTGATCTTGGAAGCTAAGCAGGGTTGGGCAGGCCTGGTTAGTACCTGAATGGGAGACCGTTTAGGAATACCAGGTGCTGTAGGCATTAAAAAAAAAAAAAAAAAAAAAAAAATCCCTGATCTGGAATAGTTTATAGCCTAAAGGAATACTTTTCTTTCTATTTGAACATGAGCATGCAGAGTGAGTTAATAAAATAATTCAAATAAGATAATGAAGTCATACCACAAGGACATGTTTCACAAGTAATTCGATAACCATCTAGCTTCTCCTTTGTATCCTAACTTCACTCCTTTTATTCCATGCTGCAGGTTGATAGCTTTACTTTCAAAGTAAACACCTAGTCTCAGCCCACATCTAAATTTTACCTTTTAAACTCTCATTCATAGTGCTTAGTTTTAAATAATTGTTCTGGGTGGTGTGAGAAGGAAAGTTTAAATGTTTTTAAAGTGCTCTTTAGTGGTACTCATCAAAAAAATGTAGCCCAAGGAGGTGATGAAATTATCAATGGATTTGTAAGCAAACCACCTCTGCATGTGAGATCTTAACATTTTGTTGTGACGAAATGGAGTACGTTGGAATTTGAGTGTAATGACATTTAATATCGTCTAAGAGAGTCACTCTTAACCAGCAGTGTGTGTCAGAATCACCTAAGAAATTTTTAAAAACATAGATGCCTGGGCCCAACCCCACAGAATCACTATGGGTGGGGATATTTTTGATGTACACCTAAATGAGGAGTCACTGGTTTAAGTGTAATATTCCAGGATGACACAGCTTTCACATCAGATATACAGACTTTTAAGTGCATTTTAATGTATAATAGCCATTGAAAACAGTCATTTATTTTCTTTAGTGATTATGATATCAGTTTTGGTTCTTCCACTGTTCTGTGCTATTTTTAAATACCAAAATAACAGTAATTTTGTTGATTGTAATAATTTTTTTGAATTCTTAATCATTAAAACCTTGAGCAGGCTGTGCTGCATTTAAATTTAGAGTCATACAGATATGTATATGCAGATGTTTAGAAAGACAATCTGACTACATTTTCCCCTGCACCCCAGTTCAGTAACTTTTCAAAGTATCTGTTTTAATTCTCTGTTGTCAGAATATTACTGAAGCTAGATATTCTTTTATTTCTATTAATCATTTGTATTTTTGAGCCAATTTGGGCCCTAGTCTGCTCCTAGAATTAACTGGCGGAGATATCTTAGAATTGGAGTTGGGGGCTGGGAGGGAAGGAAGACAACTGGAAACAGGGTGGGGAGAGCTGGGGGAAGGTAGACGGCCCTTTTTCTGGAGTCTGTGCACCTCCTTCCCATGGCAGAATTCCTTATGTTCCTCTCATGTTTCCTCCAGTGTCAGATTCATTCTCTTAGGACTGACTCCTCTTCAAGGATAATTAATTTTAACCAAATCCTTTTACCAGGAGAGACTCAAGCTGGACAGATCAAGCTCAGCCTTGAACTTGGCCTTTATCACATGTAATAAAGTATAAAAGATAATGGTGACCAAATAGTACTTTTTTAAAATAATAAAAAAAATACAAGTATTAGGTAATATAAATATCAATACTATCATTTGCTCTGATACTGCAATCGCTACTTGAACTTCGCAGTAATAAAAATGGCATATCATAAGAGTTTTCGATGTCTTCCATAGAAAGACTTGCTCTGTTATTACCTATGTCTACATTTGAAAGATATTATTTAGGTAAGATACTTTAAAAGTACTGTGAAAGTTGTTTTGTTCACTGACAAACCACAAATTATTTTACATTTACTTGGTATATTTGCTCTTCTGAACTAACCCTAACCCAGGATAATTACTCTGAATTAACTTGTCACACATTGTTACCATTTGGGGGTGATTTGAACTCCGGTGTTGCCCCAGAGACATGGGGGTGGTATGTGTGTGTGTGGGGGGTGTTAACGATGCTAATTTGGTTCTTCCCTGCTGACGCTAATGCAGCAAAGAGTGTGGAAAAGAGGATACGCACCCCCATGGGGAGTGAGTTACAGCACGGAAAGAGAGGACTGTACCTGCAGAAGTAGGGTCTGTATTATATCCAGTCTGTGATGGGTGTTCCTAGGTGATTGGCACGTGAGATCATTTTGATTGACACTTGGCTGCTATATAACTCTTTGCCTAGTGCACATGTGCTTACCCAAAATTCAGTCTAATAACTAGATTCATGAACTTCCAGGCATGAATATGGTATTATAATTATGGTATAATGAGGCTGAAGTTGTGGGCAGGTTAGGGTAATACCTTCTGCACAAGCATCAATGGCCAGATAGAACCAGCTATAAATTATGGCCCTCCTGTCCTTTGCCTTCCAGGATGCAGAAGAGATTCTTTCTTTAACTGCTAATGAGGTGTGCTTTGGGTGGTCTCTGGGCTGTGTCTCCATTCCTTTGTTCCTCTGTCGCTCATGTCTGACTAGCTGCCTAACAACGTTATTCCTTCTTCATATCAATTTGGCTTCAAGGTCCTCTCTTACCTGCTTCAGAAAGAAGTAATGTACCTACACCCCTTCCTCTTCCCCTCCCCAAAATCAACATGATCTAGAATGTCCTCACTTTTGACAACAGCCAAATTTCCAGCTTTACTTTAGCCTAGCAGAAATTAAGAGCTGACAAAGATTCTCCCCTTGACCAAACTTTACTCAGATTCCTCTGAATCCTTGGCTCCACTAGGTCTGACCTTGGGCTTCTATCTCTATCCTTGCAGTCTTGATTTAGCAAATTCTGCTAAGTCAGTTTAGCCAGAATCCTCCACCCTTGGTGTCTGATCAGCCAAAATATCTGTCCAAAGTCTTCCGTTGTCCCCTACCCCACCCCCAGTAATATTTGGTCACTCTGGCTTGCTTTCAGCAAGAATCCGTTAGGTCAGTTCATCAAAGAATTACTCTACCTTCTTAGTAATTTGCTGTCCACAACTGCCTTCTCACCTCCCCACCCCACCTTTAGCTATAAATCCCCACTTGCCTTGTTGTATTTCGAGTTGAACGTAGTCTCTCTCCCCTACTGCCAAAACCCCATTGCAGTAGTCCCTATACCTATCATGACAGTCCAAGTAAAGTTTGCCTTACTATTTTTTCATGCCCCTCAGAGCCTTGGATTAACAGGACTGAGACTTTAGTTCTACCTTTTAAAAGAGCTCAATTTCATATTGATTCTTCTCCAAGATGTCAAAATTGTGGTGTTCTACTTTGAGAGTCTCAGTCCAGGATTTATCATATTTTATCCTTTTACTTGATGTCTTATATAGTAAGCAGGTACCAATTTAGATTATGCTCTAAATTCATTGGTAAATTTGGTGTTTGGCACTTTAATACAATCATGTTTATATAAACATCATTTTAAATGACAGTATCTCAGATTAATGTATAAAAGCCTGTTTAAAGCACAATGTAAATATATAATAGTGGGAGAAGGAGAAAAATCTTTTCCTTCTAGGTTCTTGGCTGGGACTCTGTAGCAAAAGATACATTAAGAAAAGAAAACATACAGATTTATTTAGGATAAGTTTTACCTTATATGAGAGCCTTCGTAAGGAAATGAAGACCTGAAGAAGCAGTTAAACATGAGCATTTTTTGCTAGGTTTGATGAAGAGTAGAAAGTCATAGGAAAACATAATACAGGACCAGAAGATATGAGCTAAGGATAATACACGGGGAAGCTGCTTGGATTCCTCTTTGTGTTGTTGTAGCCACCAGGCCCCGAAAGACACACGGACCACTAGAACTCAGTGAGTTATAGGGAACACACTCTTTATTCAGCCAGCTGGGTCTGCCGGGTGTACACAGACCCCAAATTAAGCAGCCCCAAAATGTAGAGGTAGGGTTTTTAAGCCCAAAATCCCATTCCTCATTTTGTCTAAACACAAAGGTCTATTTTTCTTCTATTCATTACCTGTTGACCCACAGGTTGGGTGTGCAAGCAAGGGTACAGAAGCAGAAAGTTTATTGTTAGAATGTTCCTATGGGCGACAGCCTATGTTCCCATGGTGATAGCCATGTTTCCATGGGCAATAGCCAAGCAGTAATTTCCTGCAAGTAATAAATTTCTAGCAGTCATTTTCCAGCCACCACAGTGTGCATCTTTAGATATAAGGATACTCCTTTCCTCCAGGTATGAGGTGAGCACCTCTCACATGAAGGTCTTATGATCTCCTTTGGGGGCCAAGGGGAGGCCAGAGAGTCCTTCCTGCATCCACCATTTCTCAGATGTCTTCAGCTTAGAATATTCAATATGCCAAGGTACCATATTTTGGGTACTGTGTCCCTCTGGATTGAGGGAAAGGAACAATGTTAAGAAGGTTGAGTGCAGAGGGTATAAGGAAGAGTTGCTTCCTGAGCTGTCCTTAGACAAAGTTTGAATTATGGAATTATTGTCTTTGGTGCCCTCTGCCTCCTCCCACTCTATCCTCTTCTTTCTGGGGGAGGGGCAGGGTGCACACACTTCTTCAAGTTTCCATTTCATAAGCATATTCAGATATGTACCATTGTTCTTAGGTAGATCATTTTAAATCCAAAATTACCTCCTTCCTTGATGCCCCCATCAAAACTTCTTATAGTTGCTTCGTCAATTTCAGTATTATGTAACACTTTTATGGTGAGAATATACAAATAACAGTGAAGCATACACACTAATGAAAAAATACTTTTCCAAACCCACTGACCTCCAGGATAAGAAGAAAGGAGAGAGTATGGACTAGTTTACTATAGTCTCTGAATGACTGATTTTCTATCACATTTTGGCCTTTTCAAATGAGTATGCTTGTTGACTAACTAGAAGTAAAGGATTAGCGTCCTGTTAGGTACTGGGAAAAATGAAGTGGGAGACTAGGGGAATATGGAAAGAGATAATTAGTGTTGATGTAAGAACATCCAGACCTGCAGAGAATTTTCATAAGAATTTATTTGAACCAAACTGATGACATGCCGAGAAGCAAGATGTCAAATGCTCCAGAGAATGACAATTTTGCAGGTCTTTTTAAACATTTGGAATTAAGGAAGATAACATGAAAATGGGAGAAAGCAAGATAAGAAATCTCTATGATTGGTTTGCAGGCTGGTTAAGAGGATTATGTGCTCCCTTGAGGGTGGTTATGTCTCTAAGGGGCATGAAAAAGAGGATTACTCTGGCATTTCAAAGGTACATTAACCTAGATGTACAGAAACATAGACAGGGCTTGCTTAAGGCAAAGAAAAACCTTTTACAAAAGAAGTTATATGCCTGGGGTGTGACTACCCACCGTGACCTGCCCAGTTAGGAATTTATGATCTGATCACTCTATGAGGTTACTTTCAATCACTTGAATATACCAGATTTATTACAGAATCCCTTTTTCATTCACAACAGGGACAAAAGAACATCAAGAATAAGTAGACTTATGTGACACTTTTATGATGAGAATATACGAGTAACTTGCCCTCTCTAGTAGTTTTCCCTGCAGACTTCAGACTATTTATGTCTTTGATTCTTCCCTTTTTGTTCTGCGTAAGCAATAAGAATTTTTTTTTTTTTTTAACATCTAGGTTTATCCTCTCCATGAAGCTCCTATAGCAGCATTCTGGAGAATAGAGAAAAATGGACAAAAACAGTTATTTTGAAATGGGGACTGCTTATATACGTGTCATATAAGAATATTGCTTTTTTTGCTCTTTTTCCAAAAACCTGTGTTAATAGGCTTCTAATTTCTGTATATATAGTTTATGCATGTTTGATTTAACATTTACATATATTCATTGAGTTGTTTTTGAGGGGGTAGCTTTTTTTTTTCAACAACATTTTTAAAGGAGGAAAGCATCTAATTTAAATTCTTATATTTTTCTGTTATTTTATTCAATTTCTTTGCTATTTTTGCTATGTAAATGTCCTCAGTAGAATTGATTGACCTACAAAGATACTGGTGACATCTGTATGTAGAAAGATTAGATAGTCTGGTTGGGAGTGGGAGAGGGAGGGCTGTTAATCCTCCAGAAACAAATTATTTGCCTGAATTGAGGCCAGAGCTTGGGAGAGAAAGGATTTGCTGCATCTTCCAATTCCCTTCTTTGGTACAGCTGCCACATAAAGCCCTACCCCACCCCCACTCCCTGTGTGCATTCTTGCTGGCCAAGAATTCTCACCCGAGTTCTCCTGGTATATTTACATCCAATGGTCTTTTGTGTACTAGGGATGCTTGAAGGAAAATGCAAAAGGACACTGATGTTTTTCATGAGGCTATAAGCTTCATAAGGAATAAAGAGAACGTGCAAGTATATTTATATTCACAATAATTTCCTCAGCATGATTTTCTTGGTAATGTCGTTTTAGCTTTTGTTAAGAATGTCCTGGAGGCCTCTGAAATATATGGTATGATTTTCTTGTAGAAAAAAAAAATCACATAAAATGTCGCATTGTATTTCTAAGTCTTTAATCAAAATAAAAATTGAACATTGCTAAGAGAATGAGTGTTTTTGCCAAGGAGTAAAAAAGTAGTTTACAGAAATGGTTATACATTGGATTTAAGTTGAATCTGTCAGTGTTTCTGTGGATAATTTTGAATGGACATTTTAAGATATTAATACAGTGTTGACATAGCATATTTCAAAGTTAAAATAAAAAATTAGGACATTACATATATTTATGAACTTTAACATATAAAAATACATTTCTACTTCAGTGAGTGTGTATCAGCTTGGCCAGGCTTACCACCAGGTATCATAACTTTGGCTAATATTTTGTCAGCAGCTCAAATTCAAGTTTGAAATCCTAATACATCATCATCTCCTAATTTTCAGACCTGTCAGGTAGGTAGGTAGGTAAAAAATAGATAGAAAGATAACATATTTATTTCTTTGTTGTATTATTCAATAATTCTTTGTAATTAGACTGCTGTCTGCTAAGTACTATGTGAAATTTGAAATAGCTCAAAATTATACTCACTTTTTTCAGTAAAAGCCTGTTTTTTCTTTTTTTCTCTCCTAGCAAATGTCATTATCCACTCATTTATTTCATTGGACAATTTACTGAGTAACTATAGCATACTAAACACTGTGACAGGCGCAGGAGATAAAATGATGAATTAGATGGAGCCCTGCCTTCAGAGAATTTGCATTCTGATTGAGGAAGTAGATAGGCAAGCATGCAGTTGTATGTCTTTAAAAAGAATTCTGAGAGTGATGATGAATTTTTCACTTTTTTAAAAACACTTCACCCCACCTTCTTAGCCACACTACAGAGAACTAGTCTG
This sequence comes from Eonycteris spelaea, assembly GCA_003508835.1. Classification (NCBI taxonomy): domain Eukaryota; kingdom Metazoa; phylum Chordata; class Mammalia; order Chiroptera; family Pteropodidae; genus Eonycteris; species Eonycteris spelaea. The sequence goes on from PUFA01000001.1 coordinate 21,156,657, forward strand.
TTATCAAAATCTACTTCATGGCTATCTCTTCTATATGAGTCCTCTCTTGTTTACCCACACTGCCCTGGTTCAGGCACTCAAAATCTCTCTCCTGGTCTCTCTTGCTGGTCTCCTAATCAGCCGAATTCTTCTCACTTTCATTTTTTAAATCTAAATGGTTAGACATTTATATAATTTATAGGTTATCCCCCTGATTACTCTAACACTCATCTGGCACTATACACAGCCATTACAATAATATTGACTATATTCCCTATGCTGTAGTCTACATTCCTGGGGCTGTTTTGTAACTAATTTGTACTTCTTAATCCCAGTTAATGTTAATATTCTTCTTCCTCTTCTCATAGTTCTTTCAGTTCCCATTATTCAAGGTAAAATTCAAACTCTTCATGGTGTACAAGGGCCTTCTTCATCTGAATCGGGCATATCTGTCCAGCTTCATTTTCTTCCATTCTGAAGAAGGGGAAATTTTCTCTTTTCCCCTTCATTCCACAGCAGTACTGAAGTTCATAGGATACACTACACATTGTCTGTCATTCCTCCCTTTGACTACGTGTTCTTCCCTTTTATTCACTTTGTTTCCTTGAAAGCAGTTTCTCTACATGTATTAAAAGCTCAAAAGTTATACATGTGCTTTGATCCATTGATTCCATTTTGGAAAATATATTTTAAGGAAATAATGTGAAAGAAAAAAGTTAATACTCATATATTCCACACTGGCATTTATATAGTGAAAAAGCTACTTTAAAAAGTGGACGGGAGAGATGGCTAAATAAACGTTAAAGTATATGAGCGTGATTGCTTACCAAATTGGCAGACATGGCAATGTGAATGTAAAAATAATGCTAAGCTGGAAGAATACATAACATTAAATAGCATGCACTACTGGGGAGAAAGAAATTTTACTATACTCTTATAGGTTCTTCTGGCTGGTCTAATAATTAAATCTACATGAGACATATTAACAAGAGAAAATAACCAAATCGAATTATGTATATATGGGAAACCCACATACATAAGAGATGCAGAGACCCTATATACATGAGAGGTTTGAGACAGAAAGGTGAAATGAGGGTGTGTGTGTGTGAGTGTGAGAGTGAGAGAGAGACAGACAGACACACAGACACAGACACAAACAGACAGACGGGTAAACATCCTGAGCTAAGGAATGAGGTAAGGCTTCTGAGGCTTCAGAGGGAAGGAAGATAATTCACAGGACGATAAGACAAGCAGATGTTCAGCAATTACTTGTTTGCCCTGCCATACAAATATGTAATCACTCTTATATGGGCAAGGCCCCAATTTAAATTCTTTGAAGGAGAGGTAATAACTTCTCATGAGCCTCAGGGTCTCAATTGCCTTCATCTCAAAATAATCTACATGTCAATGTAACCTACCTTGCGGAGGCCTATTCTGAACCCCTTTACCACACATACCATTTTTGTATATGATTAAATAATAGTAAGAGGATATATATAGAGATAGGTAGCTTAATATTCACTATATTCTTTGCTCTTGTTAAGAACAGAAATTCAGTGGAGTAAATTTAAAGATCTAATTGGCTTTATTGAATGATTTATGAATCAGGCATCATCCCATTGAGTAAATGGAAAGATGCTCCGTGAAGTTGTACAAAATGGAGAAGGTTTTTTTTTTTGGCACACACTGGGTGGGACGAGAAAGTTATTAGCAAAAGAAAAGGATTATTTTAGAAAAGACCACCTTTGTTTAAGTGAGGACTTGCCGTATACTATAAATGGTGGTAAATAGCACTCCTACTTTTACTAGTAAAAGGCTTCAGTTACAGGAATAGGAATTATATTTAGATATAGGAAATCTTTCCTAAATTAAGAACTTTGTGACTCTCCTGACCAAAGGTTGTTTGGTGGACTCAATAAGTTCTGCTGCTTGGAGCTTTCAATACTTGCTAGTATTGGGCTAATTCAGTATCTCCTCAATTTAGCTGTAAATCACAAAGATCGTTTCCAATTTTTTTTTTTTACAACTGCCTTCAGTGCAGGATTTTGTTAAGTGACTGACTATTCCCTATGTAGACCACGACCTTAGGGTTCTTACTACATAACTTGAAAATTATCTATTAAGTGTCTGTGGCCAACTATACTATACACTCTTATAGGAAAGACTGCATTGCATTGTTGTTGTTTCCCAAGCATTAGCATAGCCTTGGCACATATAATAGATGCTCAGCAAATGTACACAAATTGAACTTACTGACCGGAAATAGTACATTGGATGGCCTTCAAACTGAGAGAACCAAATACAGGATGGAGGGGTGAAAATTACAAGGACTAGGTTAACGTAGTCAGGTATAGCTAGGAGTAAATTCTGTGAGAAAGTCCTGCATGAAGAAAATAGAAAGTGCATGTGATAAACCCAGAGAAATGATAGTTCTTTATGGGGGTCAATGCTGTCTGAATAGAACACTATTAGGTAAAAGAAAAGGGAATGCTAACCAGCATTTCTTGACATTAAGATGAGCCAGTATGATTTTCTGATGTTTATGCCGCATTGTAGGTGGTGTTCATATTTTTTCTCCATCATACTTCTGTTAATATGTCTTATAAATGCAAGACTATGGAACAAATTAAGATTAGACATAAGCATCTGCCAGTGACTCATAGTATTTAATTCTTTCCAGACATTTATTGGCAAAACCCTTTACAAATACTGAAGTTGTGAATATGCATCAAACCAAGCAAATCACACAAATGAACAGATTTTGATGCACTCATTTGTCAGGGAAGTAATGTGTCTCCTGGGAACTGATCAGGCAACATCAACATAATCAAAACTTTAATAAATAAACTAGCATTAATGAATTTACATTTATTTCTGACTGCTGCTTATCAGTCTTGCACATAAATACAACTTGTTATATCCATTTCTCAAAGCTCTTTCTGTTAGTCTCCTATGAGCTACCTGCTTTGTCATATACCCTCGGTTAACTTCAATGACTACCAAAAGCATAGTCTTAGCATGTTATAAGTCAGTGCTCAGTAAAAGTATACTGTTCCAGGCTTTGAGAATTCATTAGCAAGGAGATCCCTGTGCTTACCCTCACAGAGTGTACTGTCCCTTAGAAAAGACATAATTAAAGAAGTAATTACAGCATGGTGTGATTGGTACTATAAGGAAAGCTTAGTAGAGACATGAGACTGGTAGATGATTTATATCTATATATTTACTCATGAATCAAATTGTTTAAACTGAATTGGGCCATCTGTTTCTTGTAGAGCAACAGTACAACTTTTGGTATGATTTAGAGGAGCCTCCACTAAATATCATTTCCTCAATTATTCAGTATAAAGTGAGCAGTATTGTAATTTAAAATGCCTCTGATGTAAAACACAGGTCACCCAAATAATCTAAGTAACAGTGAGACTTCAAATTCATGATTTTACCTGACCAAAGGGTAGTCTTGGTTTTAAGATAACATGCTTTTTACCTATAGTCTCATTTATAGATGTGATGAACTGATGCTACTCTCTTGTCTTTTGTTTTCAGGGAGGGTATTCATGTAAATCAAGAATTGCTTCAAATATCTCCCTGTATTACAGAGCTGTACATTGAGTTGTTGTGTCAGTTCAACCCAAACCAAGTTATAGAGACGTTGCAAGTCCTTGAGTGCTACCGGCTAGAAGAAACTATCCAGGTAAGACCTGTAACGTAGAGAAGACGAGAGTACACTTTCCCTAATCATTCACCATTTTACGAATGAGCAAGGGAAGACTTATGTGTTAAATTACTTGCCCAAATTCAGAGATCGAGCCCAGATTGTCTTGCTCCCTAGTGCATGCTCTTTATTGCTATGATAATAAACTGCTTCTCTGTTTTAGTAAAGTCAGAAACGGCACTTCTGTCATTATTATTAATCAGACTTCACAAACATTAAAGCCAACATACTAAACATAGAAAAACATAATAAAAATATTAAAAGGAAGAAAATAAGCTCTTGTTTGCAGGCGCTGATGGTCGTTACATAGTCCTCTTATGCAATAAGACTTAATAGGCTGAATGGCAATTCAGTAGCCTTCGTAGTCATTGCCTTGATTCTCTTCCCTTGTTTTCTCCTATTTCCAAATGAAAATGCTTATATGCATATAGACACATATTCCATTCTAAGGGTCCAGAATGTTTCCAGTTTAAAATTTGTTTTTAAGCTACCATTATATTTCCTTTCCTATCAATACTCATGAAACAGTAACCTGAATTTTCTGTATCCACCTCCTGAATTGCTCACACTTAAATTTTTTAAGTTATGACATAGTTCAAATATATAGAAATGTGCAGAATATCAAATACATATGTATCCACCAAGCCAGTTTTATAGATGTTAACATACTAGCTTCAGGTCTTTGTTGTTGTTTGTTTTGTTTGTTTTAGAAACAAAACATTTTTTATCTGCCATGTCCTCTTCTCTCCCCTGAGGTCATCACCAACCTGAAGATGGGAAGTTAATCCTTCCCATCCATGTGTTTTTATTTTTCCTATATATGTATTTACCTATAGAAAATAAGATACAGTTTTATCTGTTTTTAAAATTTGTATTAATGGTATCATACAATACATATCCTATTGCAAATTGTTTTTTCATTAATTTTTAATCAGTTTATATATATATAGATCTAGTTCATTCATTTTAGTGGTCATACATAGTCTGTTAAATGAATATGCCATAGTTTATCTGTTTCTCTATTCATTGTTTCCAGTCTTTTGCCATTATAAACAATGCTGTATTAGACACCACATTTCTCTAAGTAATACACCTGAAACTGGAATTCTTCAGATAATAAAGTAGTTTAATTCTGTTGATGTTGCCAAGCTGATTTTCTGTTTGTGTCTATTCTCATCATGAGTGTTTGATATTTGCAGTTTTTCCACATCCTTGCTGATTTCTAATATTTTTATACCTCTTAATTTTTGCGAGCGTTATGAGTGTCATTGATTACTCATGATATTGAATATCTTCCATATGTCTAATGATCCTTTGGATTTTCTTTTCTCTGAATTATCTATTCATATCATTTGCCCTTCTTTTCTATTGTTTTGCCCTCGTCTTATTGATTTCTAGAGTTCTTTCTAACTTCTGGGTCCCAGTCCTTTGCTGATTATAAACTTTGGGGATGCCTCTTTCCAGTCTCGTCAGGCATGTCTTTTAACTTAGTTGGAGTGGCTTTTAATTTATCTGCCTTTTCCTTTAAGGTTTAGATTTTTTGTTTGTGAGTCTTATTTCCTTTTTGACTTTGATGACATAAAGGATATCCTCTTATATGAGTTTTATAGTTTAGCTTTTTACATTTAGGCTCTTAATCCATCTGGAATTTATTTTCGTAAACAGATCAAGAGAGGTTTATGTATTTTTTTTTCTGTGTGGATGGCTACCGGTCCATGTGGCATTTTATTGTCGTTTCCTCACTGATTTATAATGTCATACTGCTCTGCACCAAACTCCCAAGTGTACAAGGATCTGTTTGTGGATTCTGTTCTGTTCCGTTTCTGCAGTTATTTGTCTTTTCCTTTACCCATACCACAGTTTAATTAATATATCTTTACAATAAGGCTTATTATTTGAAAGAAGAATCTTTCCTCCTCATTCTTTTTCTTTAAAATTCTTTGGCTACTCTTGACCTCTTCGTACTGTACATTAATTTAGGAATCACATTGTCACTATCCTTTAAAAAACATATTTTTCTGGGATTTTGATGGAAAAATACATTGAATTTATAGATTATTTTGGAGGATTCACATCTTATGATACTGTCTTCACATTCAGGAACATGGTTATCTTTTTAAAATATCTTTTATACTTTTTGGTGAGGTTTTATAACTTTATATACTATTTTACATAAGGTTTTTTTAACATATTTGCTTGAATTTGTTCCTAAGTACTTACCTTTGTTAGCATTGGGAAAGATTTGTTGAAGTGACATTTTTTATTGATTAATGCTGCTGTATGTTATTAATTTTTGTACATTGATTTATATCTGGTCACCAGGATGAATTCTTTTTTAATTCAATACTTTATTAGATGGTTTATGACAGTAATATTTTCTATTAATACTGATAGGTTTTTTTTTTCCCAATCTTAAACTTTTTTCTTTTATCAGGTGTCTGAGAGCTCTAGGGGATTTTGAATAGAAGCAGTGGTAGTGTGCATTCTTGCCTTGTTTGTGATTTAAAAAAGAATGTGTCTAACATTTTACATTGAATATGGTAGGATTATTGTAGATTTTGATAGTTCATTTTTATTAAATTAACAAAGTTTCATTCCCAGTTTGAGTAAGAGTGTTTTGTATTGTTTTGTTTTGTCAAGAATGGGTGCTGCATTTTATCAATACTTTTTCTACATTTATTGTGATGATCACATTTTTCTCCTTTGATCTATTAACTTGTTAAAATGTTATTTCTGTCTCTCTTTTTTAACTCCTAAGATAGTTTTATTTCACTTTATTAGTCTTTTCAAATACTAATTTGGGATTTGTTAAACCTCTTGATTATTTCTCTGTTGTTTCTTTCTATGGCATTATTTTCTGTACTTCTTTTATCTAAGCTTAATTGGTATTTCTTTTTTACTTATCAAAAACTCTTAGTTTATTAATTTTAAGAGCCCACAAGTTGATACTTAGTGTTTTCATTGTCATTTTGTTCTAAATATTTTGTATATAGTTACACTTATCAATTTCTATATTATTACTATTTATAAACATGTGTTACATTTTCTCCAATGGATATACCTCATTCAGGTGTGGAACAATTTTTTAAATAAGTGAAAAAAAATGATTGTACTTAGTCCAGTCAGTATCCCAATGGTACCACTAGAAGACTAGAAAGTCATATATTTGCATATTTTACTGTACAGTAGCATACTAATAAGGTATGAGTTTATTGTTTATTATCATGTTCTTTTTTTCATCCTTAGTAGGATCTTCCTTCTTCACATGATTTGTGAACAAAAATCTTTATCTTTTCTTCTTTCCTAGATTGCCCAGAGGTATCAACTTCATGAAGTCACTGCGTATCTGTTGAAAAGAAAGGAGATATTCATGGTGCCTTCTTAATAATGCTAAAGGTAACATTTTACTATATTTGCTTTGTCATATTTCTCTTTATCCCTCTATTCAGTCATCAGTCTCTTTTTTTGAGATTTAATTGACATATAACATTGTATACATTTTCATCAATTCATCTTAATTTTTGTTTCAAAGTAAATTAGAAACAGTAGTACATTTTACCTCTAAATATTTTTATCATGCATGTCATTGACTAGATTTATCATTACAGTGGCAATGAGTATATTTACATTGCTGTGTGACCATCACCACCATCCATCTCCTGAACATTTTCCACTTTCCAAACCCATTAGGCAATTCCTCCCCCGTTCCTCTCTCCCCCAGTCCCTAGAAACCACCATGCTACATTTGATTACTCTAGGTACCTCATGTAAGTGGAATCATGCAGTATTTGTCCTTTGTGCCTAACTTATTATACTTAGCATAATGTCTTAAAGTTTTATCTATGTTGCAGCACCTGTCAGAATTTCATTACTTTTCAAGACTAAATTATGTTTTATTTTATGCATATACTACATTCTCTTTATCTCTTTATTCATCAGTGGACACTTAGGTTGCTTCCACCTTTTGACTGTTGTGAATAATGCTACTATGAACGTGGGTGTACAAATATCTTTTTGAGTCCCTGTTTTCAATTCTTCTGGGTATATACCCAGAAGTAGGATTGCTAGATTAAATGGTGATTCTGCTTTTAATTTCTGAGGTACTGCCATACTGTTTCCCAGAGTGGCTATATCATTGTACATTTCTACCAGCAGTGCTCAAGAGTTTCGATTTTTCTACATCCTCACCAACACTTATTTTCTGTTTTCTTGATAGTAAGCCATTTTAATGGGTGTGAAAGTGTTAATATAAGTTTTTTTAAATACTATTATCTAACCAGGAATAGATTACAGATGTCTTATTTATTTCAAAAATGATTCATGTTGGCTTCTAGTTTTTTTTCTAGCCATATAATTGTAAAACAGTCCAGGAAGAATACTCCACATAGGCTTTGTGTAGGCTCTTAACCTCTTTTAATTTCTAAGTAATCCCTACATCTCTTTTTTCCTTACAATTTATTTATTGAAGTTACCTTGAACCTAGTTTTAAAGGATAAGTAGAATTATTCCCGGCATGGATGTGGGGGAAAGAAGCAGGAGAACCTTGCAGGGAATAAGATCATCATTTGCCAAGGCGTGGGGATGCAAAGAAATATGAAGTGCTAGGAGAGGAGCCAGCAGCTTTACTTGGGCTCAACTATCAATGTACAGGCAGGCCAGGCTAGAAACTAAGGCTAGGTCCAGATTTAGAAAGACTCTGTGGGACACGCTAAAGAATTAGAACAGATTCTGTTTTCACATAGGATCAAATAAAGGTTGTCAATCAGGGAACTGATGTGATGTTTGTTTCATAAAGACTGCTCTGGTAACTACTAGGAAGATCTGTTTGGAGGGTGGTGTAGAGAAATGGGAGGTAAAACTGGAAGCAGAGAGTACTTGAGAGGCTATTGCAGTAGTACAGGTGTGTGGCAGTGGTGGTGGAGCGAGAAGAGCATGTGAATTTGAGAACTTATTGATCATTTGAATACAGTAGAGGGTGAATGAGAAGGAGCAGTTAATAACGATTCTATGATTTTTAACTTAACATTAGTCTATAAGGGACCTCAAGAAAAGGAGCAAATTTTGGGTAGAAGGGATATGTTAGAAAAGGAGCAAATTTTGGGTAGAAGGGATATGTTAGAGTCCACTTTCGTGTATACTAAGAAGCCTTTAGAATATGAGTTAAGGGTATCTAAGGATCTCGAATTCAGCAGAGCAGTGGACACTACAACTGCATATTTAGGAGATACCGCATTCAAAGCTCTGCCCTGTGCTATGGGGGTAGACTTACCCTTTTCTATTTCTATTCGCCCCTTTTTCTCATAACCCAGTATGAATTTTATCCTCTTACCCAAAGCATGGGTAATCCTCATCACTGTGTTTAAAGAACGTCAACAATGACTGTGTGGGTGGAACAACAGGAGAAGTGGGATAAAATAAGTGATATTTGATATTTTGGGTCCCTTCCAATACTGCTAGCTGTGCTGTCTGTGTACATCAAAGTGTTCTTCTGAATGCGGGGACCATTCTTAATAACCTCGTTGTTTCCTGGGTTTTTCCGTTAAAATATGTCAATTCAAATATTTGGTGGATTAGAAATTAAAGTGTTCTCTTTACCTCCTAGAGACTACAAAGCAAACTTCAAGAGATAACCCAACAAGACGAAAGTAAGTTCTTGAGGGTAATTTACAATTGCCTTTTCAACATCAACCACATGTTTTTAACGATGTTATCTAATAAAATTGTATTTATTAAGTAATAATTACATTGATCTGCACAATTACTGTTTATCCACTTTAATATTGATCCTAATGGGGTCAATATTAGGGTCAATAGGGTTCATAATAGGAAATCATAGAATCCATGTGGCTTTATGTTGCTAATTGTCAGTGGGATTCAATGTACAGAAAATTAAGCACTCTTTACTAGTATTGTTTTTTTTTTTTGGTTATTTTTGTACTTATATTTTGGTTGTAAATGAGATGCATAACTAAAGTCTTAAAAATTAGTATAATGTTCTCAGCACTAGCAAATCAGAGCTTCTAATCAGTAAGTAATAACCAGTGTTTCCATACTGAATTTATGTAATTTTAGCACAGGCCAGTAAAACCTGACAATTTAGAATCTTGAATGGCTTTGTCACAGATAGATATATAATTCCCATTATATTTCTTGATATTTAAAAACAAATTATTTCTTTTGTAAAATTTCAGTAAAATATACTAACAAAATTCACCATTTTAAGCATTTTAAGTGTACCGTTCAGTGACATTAAGTGCATTCACATTGTTATGTGATCACCACCACCACCTATCTCCAGAAAGTTTTCATCTTCCCAGTCTGAAACTCTATAGCTATAAGACAGTTGCTCCCCATTTCTTCCTTCCCACTCAGCCCCTGGCAACCACCGTTCTGCTTTCTGGCTCTGTGAACTTGTTACTCTGAGTGTCTCATATAAATGGAATCATACAATATTTGTCCTTTTGGATCTAGCTTATTACCTTTAACATTTTGTCTTCAAGATTTATCCATGTTGTAGCACATGTCAGAATTCCATTCCTTTTCACCTAAATACCAGTACCCTAATTCTCTGTAGATTATTTTTGGAACTTCAGTAAACACTTGGTTAACTTTTCTATATTTATTCCAGATAAACATTTAATTACTATTAGTGTACTGTCGGTATATGTTCAGTCAATTTAACTATGTTAGGTTTGTTGTATTTATGACATTTTTCTTTTTCAATTTAGTGTTATGAGAATAATTTTTGTAGAGATTACATGAAAGAGTGAGGGAAAAGTAAGAAGAATGTTTCCACAAATCACTACAATGATTCGCAGGTGATATAGATCTAGAGAAGCCAGTTCTTTGAATTCCCATGAAGATAAGTTTTTCGGTGTTAGTCTCATGTGTACCATTTACTTTCAGATTCAGTTTTGACAGTATGCTTAAGAATTTTGGAGGGTTTGCTACTTGCTGAAACACTGTGCTAGTTTCTGTGGGTTATACACAGATGGCTAAACCACAGGCCTCACCCAGAGAACTATAGGCTTGTGAAGGAGACAGCTATATAAATAAAAACTTACAGTGCTGGCAGAATCAAGTATTATAAAAGAGGTACAGTAAGAGTGGCAAAGATGATGGAAAATTAGGGAACAATTTGTAACTTATGAATCGAAGATATTTTTGTAGAAGATGTGACCTTTGAAGTAATTAAGATTAGAATGAAGAATAAGAGTTCGATAGGCAAAAAGCAAGGAAAGGGCCCTCTCAGCTGAAGAGAACTTGAACATGCCTGGCCAGTAACCTCAGAGAGTAAGAAATAATCTGATGATATCAGAACACAGTGTGAGAAGATTAACCAGAATGTTTACTGTGTTTACTTAGGGTCAGAGGTTTACTTGCTGTCTATTTTAAAAATTAGAAGTCTTTGATGGTTTTTGTTGATGGGACTGATGTGTTTGGACTTGTGCTTAAGAAAAGTTCAGTGACAGCAGAAAAGAGAATGAAGGAGGCAAGATTTAGAAGTCAAAAGTTTAAATAAGAGGCTGTCGTTATAGTGCAAATGAGGCGATAAAGAGCTTCGCCAGGGTAAAAGTAGTGGGCATATGAGAATATGGAAGTATATTTAACAGAATTGGCAATTTATTTGAATGTGTGGGCACATGAGAGGGAAGCATCAGAGATGAAGATTTACTGGTTAACTTAAAGATGATAATTGCACTAATTTAGTTTGGAAGTGTAGGGGAAGGAGCAGATTTGAATGAGAAAAATGGCTTGGGTTTTGCTTATATAAAGTTCAAGTTGATTACAGGACATCTTTGTAGAGACAGATGTGTTAGACTTCGTTGAAAATCCAACCTGCAAATTTTGAAAGGAATTAGGATTGGAGGTGTGGTGTATTTGAAAGTAATTAGCAAGGATGTGAGAGTTAAAACCACAAGAGTGGCTGAAAGTATTTAAAAATGAAAAGGTCCTAAAATAGTATCTTGGAGAAATACCCATATTAAGAAATATAGGGAGAAATGGTAGAATAAGAAAGATGAAAGGTAATCTCTCTACTAACTAATCCACAAACAGATGTTTGGGGATTTTTCATAGCTAAAGCATATTAAAATGCTAAGTTTGATGAGCTACATATGTCCTATGAATGTTAAACATTGATATGGAAAAATATAGCACAGAATCATTAATATATCCTTAAGTGATGTTAACAATTTTTCTGACTCTAGATACCAAAGAGGATTCCTCGTTGAAGGAGGTAGAAGAAACCACGGTAGAGACAATTGCCCTTTGCCAGAGAAATTCACATAATTTGAACCAGCAGCAGAGAGAGGTAGGAGAATGACTACTTAGGCATTTAAAAGTCTGTTCTGGTCTGAAACTGGGATATAATTGTAGTGCCACTGTATTTCCACTCAGCTGAGTTTAATTCAACTGGATTTTAATCACTGTTTATTGCTCCCAGGAGTGTAAGACTCCCAAAGTTGTTATAAAGTTTGCCCATTTTCTTTGTTCTCACAAAAGCTTTATATTCTTAGATTTAGCTGTGTTGCAAAACTTAGGTGTGTGAAATACTAGATGTCCTTGTTCTCTTTGGACTGAGATTTTTTTTGTATTCTGTGTAGCGATATTGTGGATGCGTCCTCATTTATCATCTCTTCTATTCCCCATGGATGAAAGTGAGTGTGAGGAACTAGAGGGAAACCCTCAGGGATACAGAGAAAGCTGGAAAATGTTAAAGAAGGTTATGATACAGTAGTTCTCAACCTTGGCTGCACATTAGTGTCACCTGGGGAACTTGGAAAAATCCCAACACTCAGACTGCACCCCAGATCAGTTAAAGTTTCTGTGGCTGCGACCCCATCATCAGTATGCTTTAAAGCTTCCCACATGATTCCACTGCACAAAGTTGGAAGACTGCTGTAGATTCCAGAATGCAAAAAGGGAGAACACAGAACTGAAGGAGGTATAGTTCAGCACCTGTGCAGGTGGGAGTTACAGCAGTGAAGCAGAAACTAAGGGGGCGAGATGTGACTTGACAGCTAAATTTTGCAGCAGTTTTAAGAAGTAAAGTTGGCAGCATGGTAGGACACAGCTCCTGAGGTGCCAGCCCCTCCAGGCTGTGGCCTCTGATTTGACAACAGCTGGCCTCTTTCCAACTGCCTGGTTTCCTGAAATGCGAAACAGGGTAAACATTTAAGGTATAGTTAGCCATACATGTTACAATGGAAATAATAAACTTGGCATGTTTTCTGTTCTTATGTGTACATTTCTCCATGTTTTTGTGAAGGATTTTTTAAGGTTGTAAATTTTGAAAAACCTTTAGAATATAAATTGTTTGTAACAAACACATTTACATAATAGATGTGATTTTTTTCTTTATTAAAAAACCTTTTTTCATGAAAAAGATACATACCTACTTTTTTAAAAAAAAAATCCTGCAGTACAGAAAGTTACACAGAAAGATGTTTTAAAAAATTACCCTGTATCCATCCTATCACCCAGAAATAACCATCATTATCATTTGATGAATATCACTCTAGATATTTTTTATTCTGCTTTAGGTTAGCATAATTTTTAAAAAATTGGATCAAGTAATGCTTGCTTTTAAAACTAAATATGGTATACAATTTCATTTAGGAAGCTTATGTAAAACAGGAATTTCTGAACTTGAAGTATTTTTTTTTAATTTATTTTTGGGGAGTTGACATTGATTAACAAAATCCAATAAGTTTCAACTGTACAATTCAACAATAAGTCATATTTATATTGCATTGTGTGTTTACCGCCCATAGTTAGGTTTCTTTCTATCACATATTTGACCCCTTTTACCCCTACTTACTTCCCCTTCCCCATCCTTCTCTCTGGTAACCACTAGTCTATTGTCCATGCCCACGAATCTCTGTTTGTCAAGTTTGTTTGTTGCTTGTAGATTATATTCCATATACACGTGATATCATGTGGTTTTCCACTTTTTCTGTCTGGCTTGTTCCACTTCGCATGATTCTCTCAAGATTCATCCGTGTTGTTGCAAATGGCTTCTCAATCTTTTGGCTAAAATCAAGTGCAGTATCTATTCTCATCAGTTTGAAATAGTTCTTAATCATACTATTTATTAATAAAAATCTCACTAAAGTTTAAAAAAATCTGAACTGTAATATTTTAGAATTATTATGTTTATAATTTCACTTCAGTTTTTATAATATCTGTGACGCCAAGCCAGTCAGTAAGGAACTTTGCATGAACTCATGCTTGCTCTAAACTCTCTTCTCCAGCCCTATTGATTAGCTATGTTATTTTACCTCATTAAGGTTGATAACACATTTTTTTCTGAATCCATAATTCCTACAGTTTTTTAGTCTTTATTTAAATGGATTATCAACTTTTCACCAGTCCTTTTGCCATGATTTTTCCATACTAAGGTTTTATTTTCATTTATCTTTTAGTTAGCTGGCTGTATTTGGACACAGTTATACTTTGATAGGAAAACACAGAAGGGTAAAATTGTTAAGCTATACTTATACATATTTAATACTAAGCCTTTTTTATTTTTCAACCCTTCCATCTCCTCTCTGATATCCATCTGATACTCCTGTTCAAGAGTATCATAGTATAGATATGATTTTTGGAAATTTTAAGGGAAAATGACAATTATATTTTATAAATAGAGCCATTCAGATTTTAGCGGAAACATGTCCAGATTCACTTATTTTAACAATAGAATTAGGTATAAAATCCATGCCTCCAGAACTCAGATTATCCTAACTGTATTTGAACTCTATCAGAAACAGGAATAAGACTTCCTTTGATGTGGCAAAAGGGAAATTCTATCAAAAGTGTCTGAGTTGAAATTTGTTTAATAAAGATATTAGATGTTAGACTTCATTCTATTATTTGAAATTCTACTTCTCTGAAATTATTGTTACACCATTTACTGGCTGCATATATGAGATGTCTGCTTATAAGAAAAGACTGTCTCTCCCTCTCTCTCACACACAGACCTCACACTGTCTACTCCCTCCAACAACTAGTTTCTGCTTCATTTCTGAACAAGTTTTATAATAACAAAAACATTTGAATGTTGGTTTTATGTAAAGAAAATTTTTGTGAAAATACCACCCTTATTATAAAACCAGATTTTAATTTTGGGAGATTTTAATGGTTTTTTGCCTGGTTTTTGTTTTGTTTTGGAGAAAGTAAGAGCAAGAGCTATTTATTGCTAAAGACCCTAAACTAACTAGAAACGTTGAAGTATTCAAAAGCTTGATAGTATTTTCAAAATATTTAATATTATGGAGTATTTCCTTAAAGTTTAACCACAGGAAGTTTGGTTGTCAATTATTTCCCAGGTAGAAGTTCTGCCATACTTTATATGCCTATCTATTTATGCTGCTACCCCAGTGCCCACTGACTAGGTGTAACAAAGAATATGGCTTTGTTATACATATAATTTCCTGGGAATAAAAAGCTATTTACTACCTAACAGGGGAAAGTAATTCAGGTTTAGTATTGTTACTCTCAGGGGTTAGGATTGTTACTGTCATAGATGGTTATTTTAGCCTGTGAGTTTTTAGTTATCCAGGTTAAAAATTTAATGAACCAATATTAAAAAGCAAGAGAGGTAAATTATGTAAAAGGTGTTTAGGGTATTTAGGATTAATATGGAGACTTAACTGAAGAAGAATAATTTCTCTGTTTAGGGTGTGAAGACATCCCATGGCTCTGACCTCTACAGCCATACTTCCCCCAGTATATGCCATCTATAGATCAAGAATAAAGTAACCTTTAAAACAGTAATTCTTCTAAATTGTCTGGATTAAGTGAGAAAATTTATAATTCAAATTTCTATAATATAAAAACCAAAAGATAAAAATTAGGTATGCCATATATAATTAAAAGACCATAAAATATACAGAAATAAATGATGGGGTTATAAACAACAAGTTAAACTAGGCAACTAAAATGTAAGCTAAGTAAAAAGTAACAAACAACAAAACAAACTCATAGATACAGACAACAGAGTAGAGGTTTCCAAAGGGGAAGGTGGTGGGTGGCAAAATGGATAAGGGGGTGAAATATATGGTGACAGATTGAAACTAGGCTTTTGGTGCTGAGCACACAGTAGAGTATATGGATATCACATTACAATGTTTTACACCTGAAATTTATATAAGGTTATTAACCAGTGTTACCTCATTTTTTGAAAAAGGCAAGACAAGAAGATTAAAAGTACATGAGTACTAGATAAAATAAAATTTCAATAAAAGCCTTTGTAAATCATTATCCAACAATAAAAGGTGTTTGAAATTTTGAAATGTATTAGTTTGATTTTCTATTATAAAGATTTTTCCTAAGGCTTTAGAAGAGCACAGAATTTGGAGTCAGACTACCAATTTATTGGCAGTGTAATCTTTGGTAAATTACTTAACTTTTCTAAGTTTCATTTTCTTATCAAGTGAAGATAATGCTCACTGTATAAGATTATTATGAGATTGAAATGAGAAAATATATGTAAAGTATTTAATACAGTGTCCAATGTAATAGGAATCAATAAATTGATCTATTAATTTATCTCATGATGTGGTTGGAAACATTAATTGAAATAATGTTAACTTCCACTTCTTGGTCTGTACTGACTAAGGAAATACAAAATCTTGATGTAGGAAAAAAACTTTGGATAACGTTTCTTCATTTATCTTGCTTGACATAGCTGAAGAGAAATGGGGGAGAATAGCTGTGTGTACATGGCGGCAGGGAGAGTTCCCTGGTCCCCTCTGCAGTACGCAGGCTTATTTAGACTTAGTCGTGCATCTATACCAGGGTATATAAGAACCTAGCAGGAGGCTCTGCCCTGGCTCCTTTGATCATACTTACTCCTGAGACACAGAAGATTGCAGTTCAAAGGTCTAGAATTAGTTAACTTCAGCTTCCTTATTTTCCCAAGGTGTATGGTAAAGATATCTGTTCTAGCTGTGGTCCATGCTTTTTATTGTCTTTTCCCAGTCAAGTGTTCTATCTTTTCTTTTTTTAATTTTTATCAACAACATGTATAATAAGTACATTTCAACCTATAAAACACTGTGCTGATATTACTTATTCTTAAACATAACAAAGAACTTTCATTTTTCTTTGGTTTTCTCTGACGTTATAGGCTCTCTGGTTTCCGTTACTGGAGGCAATGATGGCCCCTCAGAAGCTGTCTAGTTCAGCTGCACCTCATTTACACTCTGAAGGTGAGTTCATTAGCGTCCTGTACCATCACCCAATTTTTTGTCTGCTGAAAATTATTATTGTGATACCTTTTCTTATTATTTTCTTGATGAAATCATATTGTAGTATTGAGCTCATCTTTTGGATTCAGTTCTTCCTGTGGCACCAATTATATCATTTATCTTGAATAGTAATAGCTTTCCAACTTATCAGTAGTTAACTTTAAAATATTAAACTGACCTTAGCTAAATGTGAAAGAAGCCATATAAATCGACTGTTTTACACTGACTTATAGAAAAAAAAAAACTCTTATCTTAAACTAACCTTAATATTAACATTTTTCATAACAGCTCTGAAATCTTTGACCATGCAAGTTCTAAACAGCATGGCAACATTTATTGCCCTTCCATCAATCTTGCAAAGAATCTTACAGGTGAGTTAAAATGGGGAAAAATTCAATGTTGATCAATTCCAACTAATATTTTAGTTACATGTAAATAACAGCAAATTGGGCTAATATTTATTGTGTGTCAAGCATAATACAGCTGACTTTTTGTTATTAACTAAATATCGAGCTCTCATCTCAAATCTTTTCTAGCTCTAGTGGCTGGGTTTGCCTGGCACACACTTGCAACCTTCAGTTAGGGTGTGTAGCCTTCAGGTGCCACTGTTACCTTGGGATTCAGGTGCACAAGCTTCCTATTGGTGTGCTAATAACTGCGAAAGAATTGCCATTATTTCTAGCAGCTTATAATTTTTAAATTAAAAAAAAAAAAGGATAGCCTAAAAATTAAGTTAAGATAGGCATTTCTTAACCATTGGTTGTTACTTAGGTTTTCTAACATTCTAAAACTTTTTTGTGTCCAAAATTCATCCCCTACTCTAGATTCTAGTTGGCTCTGTATCCAAAGCTTTTGCAGGAAACATTTCAGCCTGTTCAGCAAAAAGACCTGAACCTTTCCAACTTAATTAAAAGGAGAACACTAAAAATACACTAAGATATATTTTTAGAAAAATCTATGAACATTCTTGGGGAAATAGCAGGAATTATCCTTGGAGCCCATTTTGTCTTCCTTAACTTTATTCAGTATAGACACACACACACACACACACACACACACACACACATCAGTAATATAATGCCATTGGTCTTTATAATTTTCAAATGATTTTTATCCAATCAAGAATGTTACTGTCAGCTCTTTTTTTTAAGACACTCCAAGCTCTTCTTCCCATCTGGTATTAAGCATCTGGGACTGCCGATAAAGACGACTGCATCTAGTGGTCTCTCATCACATAGTACCTTATCATTTAGAATGTCTCTTTACATATATTATCTCATTTGATCCTTGTCATGTGTTGAATAATTCTTTGATATAGACTGCTTCTCGTATTCATTTTAAAATACATTAGTCATAAGTTTTTTAATCCCATAGGAAGTAATATCTCCATAAGGCAGGAATACTTTAATTTACCAAGTAAATTAGAAAAAATGAAATTCTAAAGCCAAAAGTGGCTTCTCTTTCAGTGTATGCATTTTGCTTTATGTTGAGCTTTAACCACACTTTCTGATACATAAATTATAATAAATAAAAGTCTATTTTTCCCTTGGCAAAAGCATATGATTTTTTAAAATTTTTGTATTTTAAAATTCATATCTTTGAAAGCTTTTGATACTCGAAAATCTTCACTTTATTTTGAGTTATATTGGCATTTATCATAATTGTATTCTTACCGTTTTTCTACCCCAAGTGGTTTTTAACTCCTGATAATCAGGAGGGTATGCTAGTTCTTAAACTCTTTATTTGCACACTTGTGATTACTGTTAATAACTACCTTATATTTATTTAGAGATTTTTATTTTTTCAAGGTACTTTCACAGATATCTCATTTGAAGCACACAACAATCTCTTCAAGTGAGTAGGGCAACTATAAAAATTTCTGTTGACTAAGGAGGAAACTGAAGTATAGAAAAGTTAATTACCTGGCCTGCCATTAGTGGCAGAATCCAGTCTACCACCAAAGTCTCTTACCTCCTAATTTATGCTCTTTCCCGTTATATCATGTAATCTTTTTTATTCATTTCGGTCCCTGGATTTTTGAAGCATTAATTATTAGTTAATTTATTAATTATATGTTACCCTGTTTGGTCATTACCTATGTAGATGAAAGGCACAGTTCTTGCCCTAAAAGAGCTCTTATAAGAAAGACAGAAATGTTCTGTCATAGGGCTCTAAGCAAGTAATAAGTGGCGACCTCTAAGGATTATCTTCTCCATGTGGCATAATTGCCACATCTGCATCCCTATACTTTCAGTCCATGTGATTACAGTAGGAGCAGCCATGTGAAAACATGACCCCTGCCTCCTGGCTCCCCTGATTGACTTACTGAGGGGCGGGGGGCGGCAACCGGCCTAAGTGGGGCCAATCAGTATTTTTGGAGGGAAATTTTAGAACTGAACTTCAGAAAGATGAATAAATCTCTCTTGAAGTCTCTGGATTATATAAGATACAAAATTCAGGAGCTGACAGTGACTACTTTTTCTATCATATGGACTGAATTAGTGAAAATAAGTTAATCTGCAGAGAGAAGGTGAAGAATAAAGTAGACAGACAAAGAGGAGAATCAAAAAGGTACATAGAGAAGAGAGAAGTTACAAGGAGAGGATTCAAGACGCTGGGAGAAGAGACAACATGGAGAGGAAGATCCTGATGGCATCTGAGTCCCTCATTGCGGGTTTTAAAGCTTACCTGCATTCCTTTGCTGGATCCCTGAAACACTCTAGTACTTTTACAGCAATTATCTTTCTCAAATAAGTTACAATAAGTTGGATTTATGAATACATATATCCAAAGAAGTACCAATAAATCTATATATCTGAAACAGGCTGGGGAATTTCCTGGAGGAGGAGATATCTGAACTGAATCTTAAAGAGCCTGAAGGAATGAGGAAAAAAAGGAGATAGGACTATTCTGAGCAGAGTGAATTATATATACAAAGAATTAGAGGTAAAACATGGTACATAAGGGGAGTTCTAAGTGTTTAAGTATTCTTGGAACATAGGACAAGAATAAAGGTGAGTCACGGAGCTAAAATTTGAGAGACAGGCAGAGAATGTGTCCTTAATTGCTTTGTAAACTATGGTAAGGACTTGGGATTTTATTTTTAAATCAGTAAATTCTCATCTGATTTAAGCAGAGGAGTAATGGAATGAAGTTTCTCTTTAGAAAGATCACTCAGTCTATGTTACACAGTATACACTGGAAGGGACCAAGACTGATGGTATAGAGGTATTTAGAATGCAATAAGTTCTCAAAGTTTGTAAATTGAGTTACATAGAGTGGATAGTAGAAAATGCATTTGGAAATTACTTAGTTGGCAGGATCCACTGACTTTTTGACGTTTAGATGCAGAAGAACACAAGAAGAACCTAGGTAATCCCTTAATATCAGGTTCATGAGGCTAACAGTGAGCAGTGGGGGAATAGAAGACTGGAATTTATAAGAATAGATAAGAAGTGGAGATAGAGACTTGGAAATCATCCACATAGAAGTAAAAGTTAAGTTCTTAAAACTAGATGAACTTCAGGAGGAAGTGAATTAGCGAGAAAAGCAGAAGGCCAGAAATGGAGTTCTAGGAAACATCTAAGAATTAGAATATTTTTATTTGCTATTAGTACAGAAGGACCTTGGATATAAGACTACACTTTGCCTACTACTTTATTACCATCACCTAGCCCAGAGGCACCTGGCGTATAATAGGTGCTCAATAAGTATTTCTACAGTAAATAAAAGTAAGGTTGGAGGAATTTTACTTCTGGCCAAGATGGAGTAACAGAAACTAGATTTACCCTCCTGCTTGAAACAACAACAACAAAAAAAAATAGACAAAATATACGAAAACAGTAGTTAGAGAAAACTGGATCTCGGGCATTAAAGACAGAGGAGAGAGACAGGAAGTAAACAAGGTGAACCCAGTTTGTTGCACCTTAATGTTTTGAGAGTTTCCAGGCAATAGTGCGGGAGGGAGATCCCATGCAGTTTCTGGCATACTCCTTGTTTTAAGCTGAGAGTCAAGAGAGACCAATGTAGCCAGAGTTTACAGGGCAAAACCAAGAGAGAATTCCGGAGATGTGCAGAAGGCTGCCTGTCCTCAAGTGTAAGAACGTGATATGAGGGAACTACCTAAGCGAGGGAAAGAATCACTTGAAAGAATTGAAGGGAGTAGTGCTTGTACTCACACACGGCCAACAATAGGGTCTTTCCCACCAGTGAAGACTAGAAGACCTCATAATTCACAGAACATGGGGTAGAGTTCTCAGAGGTACTCAATAGTGGGAAACAATTAGCCATAAACATAGCTCCAGTCATGCTGTACAAATCTCAAAAGCAAACCTGAAAGGATCAAACTGTTTCCAAGTAATTTAACTGCATCCCAGAACAAAGCTTAAAAATACATTCAGGAATACAAAAATATTCAGGTCCCCAAAGCATAAAATCTAGTGTATGACATTGAATCAAAACATACCAGTTATGCAAAGAGTTGGAAGACAAAACCCAGATATGACATGGGTATTAGAAATAGTAGACAAGGACATCAAAACAAACAAACAAAAAGATTGAAGACAGAGATACAGGTTATTCAGAATGAAACACTTTAAAGTGAATCAGAGCATCAACTCTGGAACAAGCAGCTATGACACACTTTCAAGTGGTCTAAAATATGTATACTTGGAGTCCTGAACAGGGAGTCAGAGCAGAAAAAAATTTGAAGAAATAATGGCTGAAAATTTTCTAAATTTATTGAAAACTGTTAGCACACAGATAACTAACCCCAAACTCGAAATATGTAAAACTACAAGACACATCAGAGTTGTTCAAAATCAGTGAATAACAGAAAAGTTTAAAAGTAGCTAGAGAAAAAAGACACCAAGGAACAAAAATAAGAATAGCAGCAAATTTCCACTGAACACTTTTAACTGCTTTGACCTAGTTGACATTTATGTGTCAGTTACAATAACAGAATATATATTGTTCTCAAGCGTATATGGAACATTTACCAAAATAGACCATATTCTGGACTAGAACACAAGTCTCAATAATTCTAGTGTTTTAGATTTTAACCATTCAAATAGGTGTGTAGTGGTCTCATTGTGTTAATTAGCACTGCTCTCATAGACAATGACATTGATCATTTTCATGTGCTCATTTGTCATCTTTACATCTCCATTGGTAGAGTGTTCAGTTCTTTTGCCCGCTTTTTTTAGTTGGGTTTGTTGTTGTTTGTTTGTTGTTTTGAGTTTTAAGAGTTCTTTGTATATATTTCATACAGGTCCTTTATCAGACATGTGCTTTGTCTGTGGCTTTTCATTCTCTCAGCCGTGTGTTTCATGAAACAGAAGTTTTTATATTTTAATGAAGTCCAACTTTTCAGCTTTTTCTTTCATGGACTGTACATTTGGTGTTGTATCTAAAACTCATCACCAAACCCAAGGCCACTGGATTTTTTTCCCATGTCATCTTCTAGAAATTTTATAGTTTTGCATTTTACATTTATGCCTATGATCTATTTTGAGTTAATGTTTGTGAAAAGTATGATGTCAGTATCTAGAGTCATCTTTCTGCGTGTGGATGTCCACTTATTGCAGCACCATGAGTTGAATTGCCTTTCCTCAGGGGGTCTGCTTCTGAGCAGTCTATTCTTTTTTCATTGTTCTACTTGTCTAGTCTTTTGCCAATGCCATACTCTCTCGATCACTGTCACTTCATAATAAGTTTTGAAGTCAGGTAATGTCCTCTGACTTTGTCATTCTTCAGTATTGTCTTGGCTATCTTGGTTCTTTTGTTTTCCATATAAACTTTAGAATCATTTTGTCTATATCCATAACGTAATCCATTGGCATTTCAGTTGAGATTGTTTTGTTTTGTTTTTGGTATTAGGATAATGCTGGCCTCATAGAATGAGTAAGGAAATGTTCCCTCTGCTTCTTTTTTGAAACAGATTGTAAAGTATTTGTGTAATATCTTCTTTAAATAATAAACCAGGGAATCATCTGGGTCTGAGAGCCTTGTCTTTTGGAATGGCATTACTTATTGATTCAATTTTGTTAAGAGATACATGTCTATTTACATTATCTACTTCTTTTTGTGTGAGTTTTGGCAGATTGTGTATTTCAAGGAATTGACCCAGTTCATTTAAGTATCAGGTGCTCCAACCATGAGATTTTTTTGTACCTAGGTATTTTTGTTTTTTAATCTTACCCCCATCATCAGTTTATAAAGCACTTCATCTCCTGTGATCTCTGTAACTGGGAAAGTAGCAGTATCTTCATATTTCTTCTCACAAGGGAAATGCCACTCAGAAAGATTAAATAACTTGCCTTATGTAGTTATTAAGTGGCACAACCAGGACATTAACCTAGATCTTCTAACTCTAAATTTTAGGCTATTCCTCTGTACCTAACATGTTTTCATATGGTGTTTTCATAGTCACCTCACCGTATCAGGTCCCCTGGGGAAAAATAGGGAGTAACAGTTATTTAGATGCACAGTTGCTCAGTTATTTATAGTTGTTTTTTTTTTTTTTCAGAAGAGATGTTCACATAAGAGGTTCTCAAAGACCTCCTTGACCTCTAATGTTTATTCATACTGATGCCTGGCATCTGAATTGTACAGGTTTCTTTCATGAACATAAAATGATTAAGTTAGTATTTTTAAGAGACCATATTTATGTTACATACATTCTGTCTTCACTGCTTGCTTTTATTGATCTTCACTTTGTGGCACAAGTAATTCTTGGCTTCTGAGAAGCCGTTTATGTCTCTCTTACTGAGGGAGTTAAAGCAAACAAATGATTTATATGCTAACCTGCTGAGGGCATTATTCATATCTTAAAGTAACACTTGATTAATAAAGATTTTATAACAAACCACATACATGATATAATAGATACTAAAAAGCAATAGGGAAAAACGTGGTCATCACATTTTTCTAATGTCCTTTAAAAAAAGCACATCTCTGATAAGTGAAGTACCCAAATCTGCTCTTCTTTTATAGTTTATAAAAAAAATTCAAGAAAAACCTCAGTAGTTATTTATTGCCGAAGAACCTAGCTGACAACTTTGGAAAATAATTTGAAAAACTAGTGGTTTGTGTACATGCTGTGCAAGAAGCCTTGAGCTCTCTTTTTCATTCTATAATTTATATGTTGTCCCAGCATGAGGTAATTTTCATGATTTTGCCATTAAATAATGCATATTAAAGTAAAATGTACTGATATAAATATAGACGTGACCTATAAAGATTTGTTCTTTTTACCAGAATTTAACCTTTTAAAGACCTCTTTAGTCTACGGCCATGCTACCCTGAATAAGCCTAATCCCATCTGATCTCAGAAGCCAAGCAGGGTTGGGCCTGGTTAGTACTTGCATGGCAGACCACTTAGGAAGAAACAGGTGCTGTAGGCATAAAAAAATAAAAATAAGGTATTGTAAGCTGACAAGGTCCTTGCAATCTGTGAGGTCAGCCAAGGTTGCCTTGCTGAATGAATGAATGAATGAATGAATGAATGAGCAAACGAACGAACCTCTTTATTCTCCAAACCACCCTTGCCATAAACAAATGATAAAGCTAGAGCTATATTCGTGATTTGAATGTACATATTATAGTAGATATTATAATAGGTTTTTTATAAAAAGGTATTATACTCTATATTGATACTTTTAGAAATAAGTGTATTTATTAAGAACTTGACCAAAAGCATAATTGAGTGTAAGGTCAGAAACATTAACATGAGTCTATTCTTATGCAAAGAAAATTTCGTCTGGTGGGTATATGGCCTGAGTTGTTTTTCTAATAAAGAGTTAGTCTCAGCTATTTCTAGACTTGCCTTTTATAAATGATCCACATGGTTGACAGGCATCTTTAGCTTAGTGATACAATCTCTAGCTGTGAAACAGAAAATTTCCTCACTAAGCATGGAAGAGTTATTTATGTCATACATAACTTCATATTAGAGTGATCTCATAGACTTGATATACTCACTTATTAGGAAAAAGTTTTATTATAATTCCCAGCCTAGCCAAAGGTGTAGCAAAATGAGCACCAAAATGTGCTGATGGAGATAAAAATTGCATAATGCAATGTTTTGGAGCAGTTAGGCAATATATATCAGTACCCATAAAAATGCTCTAGAAATCTTCTCTAAAAAAAGAGATCCAGACCAAAATTTGAGGCCATTGCCATTTGATAATAGTGAGTGGGATTTAGGGGTGGAGGGTAGGAAGGGAAACTTGAATGTCCAACAACAGAGAACAGTTGAATAACATAGTATTTTCATGTAATTCATACTCCGTAGCTATTATGAAAATTTGATGATGTGTAAAACTGCTCACAATATATTATTAAGTAAAAAAGGATATAAAAGTATTATGTGAAATACTCAAGTTTAGTATACTAAGAAATATATCCGTTTCTCGTCCTTTTTCTTTTTCCCCAGAAACAGTACTGAAAGAATATATATATCAAAATATCAAAATTGTTTCTGTGTAGTTGGGTTTCATTTTTTTGTTGTTGTTGTTTATTTTTGTATGCTTTGGTGTTTTCCAAATTGTGTATAATAAACAAGTTACTAGGCAAACCTCATATGAAAAGCAGTGGAGATAAGATTGGGTATCTGGGTATCTGTTGTTTATCAGGAGTGACTTTATTGAAAGAAGCTTTGAAAAACTGAAAGCTGCTCCTTGGATCATAAGCTCATCTCCCAAACTGAAGTCTCTCCTAAATTAAAGCAATTTAGTTTATTTAGGCCAGGAGGTGGCCAAATTTGGGTCACGGGAGTTGTTAAATTCTGGGTATTCATGAGTACATTGGTTTTAATGTAACAGATAAATAAGAACTCCAAGAGGAAGAGGTGGTTTTTAATCTGAAGAGAGGAACTTTCTGCAGAAAAAAAAATTAGAGTGAAATTAAATTAGACTTGCAGAGAAGATTGTGAAGCAGAGGGCTTGGATCATTTAAACTTTATTTTTCCAAAATATTTGTGATGGCCAGAGGGAAAACGATATGCATATCCAGTGGACATTTCATGGAAGAATAAATATTTTGTTGTAGAAAAATACTCTATAGTATTCAGCTTTTTCAGATAATTTATATTTTAAAGTAATTTTAAAATATCAAGAACAGAACCATATAATTTTTTTTGCAACTTTTTTTTCAAATTAGGATCCAGTTTATGGAAAAGGAAAGCTTGGAGAAATCCAGGGACTTATTCTGGGAATGCTGGATACCTTTAACTATGAACAAGTAAGCTACTTTCTATTTCTAAGCCTGTCATATGGTAGAAAGAAGCTATTTCTTTTTTCTTTGCATATACTTTGTCTTTTAAGATTGTCTTCTATTTAGTGAAAGTTTGGTAGATTGAAATATGTGGTTTTAAATTTTTTTAAATTTCTCTTGACCTTAATACATAATTTTGATGCACACACATATATTCTAGAATGTGGAAATGCATCAAATTTGGATTCATTTTATTGTTTTAATTCATTGGCAGAGGAATGAATATATATATTTTTTCTGAAATCCAAAGTGTGAGAAAATTTGGAAAAATAACAATGCAAACATATAACCCATGAAAAGGAAGGGTAAAGCATGAGTATAGAAAAATTGCAAAATAAAATTAATCTTTTAAGCATCCTGAAGTGAATAATTGTCACTAACCAAAAATGGTCATTAGTACTTCAAAGTGATTCATGAAGCCTCCTAGGAAAGTGCATTTAGGCATGTTAGATACAATGTATGCTTTTTTTTTTTTTTAATAGAGGAAAGAAAAACATTTGGGTGACAGAGCTTTTCTTAGGGTATTGTAAAAACTGCAGTTTTGCTAAGCATATCCAAATGAAGCCGATTTCCCTGCAGGCACAGACTGCGTGTCTTCAGAAGAAAGCTGAGTGCAAGCAGAAAATTTTTGTGAACTTTAGAACTTTGGAAGAGGAGGAAAAGATAGGATTGATTGGAAAGAATAATATTTAGTTCTAATGGTTATGCCATTAGAACTAAAAGTTTTTTGTTACAGATAAAAGTATAGGACGAGGGTATGTAGCGAGCAGGATAATAGTCAGTATATCTCTCCTTTTAGAATGACAGAAAGAACCCAACTGTACATCGAAATGACTTATATGAATGTGAGAATTAGATATAGTATAAAAACCATACTTTATAAGCACATAGAGCCTGAAAATGACTTAATGTGTTAGCTGTGAAAATGTCTTCATGTGACGTAATGACATATATCACAGTCTTGAGCAGATTCAAATGACTTTTAAGTGCCAATCAGGAAAATATGATCTCTCTGCCCAAGGGAGATGAAAAATGAGTAATAGCCATTAGCTTACCCACTGAAGTGATTGAAATATTGCCATGGATGCAGTTTCTATTAAAATAAATATATTTTTATATTTGTTACAACACTTCAAGAGAAAACTTATTTTATACACGTAATAAATAGATTTGGGATTCTCTAGTCATTTGAAAACCATCAGTACTGAATGGCAGAGCATACATTTCTCAGTTAGAAACTAGGAATAGCCTTTTAATAATTATTTTGAGAATCTTAATGTCTGCACTTGTCATTACTCTGCACATTAAAGTTAACCACTTAAGTTTGAGGGTTTTGATATTTAATTTTATGCCTTTATAGTGGATTCCTATTTCAATTATTTGTGGTTGAAAAGGAAACAGCTGATACTCCCTGTTCATCCTTTCTGTCTCTTTCACTTTATAAACCATTTTTGTTTGTATATTTGTTTGTTTTGGTCTTTCCTAGACCCTGCTGGAAACAACTACTAGCCTTCTAAACCAAGATCTCCATTGGTCACTGTGTCATCTGAGAGCTTCAGTCACCAGGGGGCTGAATCCCAAGCAAGATTACTGCTCTATATGTTTGCAGCAGTACAAAAGGCGCCAAGAAATGGCTGATGAAATTATTGTCTTTAGGTAAGAGAGAGAAGGAATTATTACACGAGGGGGTGTGTGTATGTACACATAGTATTACCAGGCAGGAATATGTGTGGATACACAGCCCCAGTCAGTCGTTCTAGCAATGAAAAAAAAAAAAAAAAACATAGACCTTACATTCTGCTGGAGTTGAGAGGAATGGGCATTAGGGTGGTCAGGCAGTAAATAAATACAAAGTAGTAACAGCTTTGAGAAAAAATAAAGCACAGGTAAGGGGTGGAAGGATGAAGTTGTTCAGGGTGAGACTGCTATTTTAAGACACCATAATGAGGAAAAACATCTCTAAGGAAGTGACATTTGAGGAGAATGAGAGGTAGGTGCGAAGGTTCAGAACATATTTTAAGGGTACAGCTAACTTGATGTATTAGACATGGAGTGTGAGTTGCCTGAGCAACTGGATGAACAACAGGGTACCATTGTCTAAGACGAAGAAGAGCGCATGTGAGGAAATGGGGAAATCATGAGTTTGTCTTGGAGATGTTAAGTTTGAGATGGCTATTACACATCCAGGTAGGAATGTCAGGTAGACTGTTATTCTAGTCAGAAACCTGGAGACAAGTCCTAGAAATAGAAATTTAGAAACCATCAGCATATAAATGATATTTAAAGCCACAGTGCAAAGAGAGAAGAAATCTAGAATAGCAGTGAACAGTTTGGTCTCAGGAGCAAAGACAGTTCACATATAATGGATAGAGATAATATAAGATAAACTCTTGAGTTCAGATTCCAACTCTTCCACTTACTAGCTGTGAGACTTTGACATGTAATTTAATTTCTTTACATCTGGGTTTTCTGATCTGTAAATTGGGATACTAATTATACTACTTTCTAGGATTTTGTGAAGATAAATGAGATAATTCACTTAAGATACTTGTGTCTGGGTGTATAGCAATAGTAAGCACACTGTATAAGTGTTAGCTACTGTTAGAAATATAGGGAGATTGGTAGACATGGTGGTAGGGAGGGGAAGTAGTTCTCATCACATGAAGAGCCCATTCATTCAAAAAATATTTATTAAGCACCTTCTATATACCCTGTCCAAGGATATAGGGTACAGCATGAACAATAACAAAAAGGATCTGCTCTAGTGGAGTTTACGTTCCAGTGGCAAGGGCAGACGAACAAGTAAAATGCCAGATAGTGACTACTATGGAAAAAAAATAAAACATGTTAAGTGAAATACATTGTTCAGTGGGAAAGATATTTTATGTAGCGTGCAGAAACCACTGTATATAAATATATAAGAGCATTCTGGGTATAGTTGAGGAGTAGTGTGTGAGTAGGTGATTGTTGTCTGAGCAGAGTGAAGGAAACGAAAAATAATAAAAGATGACTTTGAAGGAAGAACAGGCCAAATTATGTAGGAACTGGGTTATTATAAAGAGTTGAGCTTTTACTCTGAGATGAGAAGCATTGGATGGTTTTAAGGATGAGGCTGACATGATCTGACCTCTGACTTACAGATCATTTTGCTCTGTTGAGAATGAACTATAGGAAGTCAAGGTGAAAGCAGAATGACTAGTTAGGATGTTGTAGTAATCCAAGTGAGAAATGGCCTGAAGTGGTGATGATGAAGTAAAAAGCAGTAGGATTCTGGATATATTATGCCGATAGAGCTGAATAAGATCTGTTTATAGATGTGAGCTGTGAAAGAGTAGTCAGGGCGACTCCAAAGTTTTTGTCCTGAGAAACTGGAAGAATGTGTAGCCATTTATTGAAATGTGGAAAGTTGAATGAGAGCATGTAGTGGGAGTGGAGTGGGGTAAAAATCAAGAATTGTGTATAGGATATGTTAAATTTCAGATGTCTATTAGACATCCGTAGAGTTCTTAAGGAGAAAGATAGATGTGTTTTAGAAGTCTTGGCTGAAGGTATAAATTTTGCAGTCATCAGCATGTAGATAGTATTTTAAAGCTATGGAACTGGAAAGAATCACTAAGGGAACAAGGGTAGCTGTAGGAAAGAAGAATACAGAGGAGAAAGACTATAGAAGAGAAAGCTTATATGTAGAAAGAGAAAGCTAGAAAGACTATAGGAAAGGATTGGCTTCTGAGGCAGTTCAGCATTTTAGGTTGGAGAAATGAGGGGGAACCAGTAACGATGACTGAGTTATTCTCAACACTCATTTGGCAACTTAGTATATAATCAATAGTGAGATTCTTCATAAGAATAGTGTAGAATTTACTATACCGCTGACACTTTTTTAAATGCTTACTCAAGTCACAACTTTTGCCTTGAATTTCATGTTATTATCAAGTTACTTACATAATTATGATTTTCCCTAATGGACTTTTATTCAGACTGTCTAAAAATATTTCATAGTATGAGAAATTAATAGAAGTTCAGCTCAGCCTCTAGGTGGTTTGTGCTCAGAGATCTGTGATTCTGTTCCTACTCACAGGATACAAATATGTGAGTCTGGATTTTAAAAAAGACAGGACAACAAGAAGTATATTCCCTTTCTTGTTTCTTAACCTATTCTTAACCTATTCCAGCTTATCTGAAATTTTATTACTTATAAATACACTCTAACAAAGCTTATGTTTGTGGATTTTATGATAATGAAAAGTACAAATTGGTTGCCTTCGTTTTGCAGCTGCGGCCATTTGTATCATTCATTCTGTCTGCAAAACAAAGAATGCACCATAGAAATTGAGGGACAAACAAGATGGACATGCTACAAATGCAGCTCAAGTAATAAAGTGGGAAAATTAAGTGAAAATTCATCTGAGATGAAAAAGGGAAGGATAACTCCATCACAGGTAAGACTTGTTTTCATGGCAAGTTGGAGATGGTCTCTTCTTACCAATGTCTTCTCAGCCTGGCCGCCTTTTTCCAGGTCCTATAGGCGTCAATAAATTTATCTGATGAGTATCCATCATGACGGCTGTTTAGTCTCATTTGGAGAAGAGCTGTTTCTCTCTGTCCCGCACTGCAAAACAGGGATTTGATAGCAACAGAAGACATGTTCTACCCTTAAAAAGCTTAAGATCTCATTAAACAAAGATGTATACACGAGCCAGCTTAAGATCGTTCGACAAAGTAAGAGGTCAACAAGTACAAAGTCTGCAGTACTAATGAGTACCTATGTGCTGAAGAGTGCAGAGTTACCACTTTTAAGTAGGGCTGATGGACAAGGTAATACATGCGTGCTCTGTGAATAGTTTTCTCATCTGGGTAACTGTCTTCAAAGGACTTAGTGTTCGTTTGAGGAATTTTCATTGCCTTTGGAGTCTGATAGACTAGAAACAATTTTTGTTCATTTTATAGCCTTTTTTTTTCTTATTAAGCAGGCAGTGGAGCAGAGTGTGAACTCTGTTTAATAGCTTTTGGGAGAACGGAACTTGACAACACGAAGGGCTCCATGTGGAGGAGCAGATACTAAGGCTGTGACTTGATCCTTGTGCTGTTCTCAGTTTATTTGCTCTTCAAAGTGGGAAGTGGTGTCACATTTGCTGTTTCCCGCTCTTTCCTGTGTGCTACTCTATTCTGTAGTCATCTTTAACATTACATAGTGAAAAGTTGGACCTGTTGTTTTTCTATCTTTGTTTCATTAGCTTTCAGTGTTTTATCAGAGGAAGACCCAAGAAAACCTCCCTTTCCTAGTTTCTCCCAGATAGCAGTACAGACTTTCTACACTCTAGTGGTAGGCATTCATTTACATACTCACTCAGAATATATGGAACAGTGTGCCAGGCACTGTGCTAAGTGCTGGAGATACAATAGTAGACAAGACATTTGTCGTTCAGAGTTCACAGCCAGCAAAATTATAAACAGATTTTGAATATATTTTCTCAAGTTCTTTCTAACACTAATTCTGTCTGTCAGTTCTCTGGACTGGGTGTCCAACAATTTAATTCAGTTCTGGCACTGGGCTCATTCCCATAAAACTTCCCTCACTTCAGATACCAGTTGCAAGTGGAGCACCCAGGTTACCGACATTCCTGTCTGACTTAGCGAACTCAGGAGTCCCTGTGACACCTCACCCTCTGCCCAGGTTCAGTAAGTCACTAGAATGACTGCTAGAACTTAGGAAAATACATTTACCTGTTTATTATAAAGGACACAACTCAAGAATAGCAAATAAAAGAAATGCATAGGGCAAGGAGTGAGGGGGAGGGCGCACAGAGTTTCTGTTCCCTTTCCTGGTACCACCTTCCCAGTACAGCGGTGTGTTCACTAGCTCAGAAGCTCCTCAGACCTCATTTAAGGGTTTTCATGTAGGTCACATTATATGGTCGTGGTTGATTAAATCATTGGCCAGTGGTGATTAGCTCAATGTCCAGCCCTTCTCCCCTCCTCAGAGGTGTTGGTTGGGGAGGAGAATGAGAGGTGTAGAACTAGAAGTTTAACCCTTTAATTATGGATTGATCTGTCTGGAGACTAGCTGCCATTCTAAATCTATCTAGGGGTCCCCAAACACCTATTGTCTCATTAGCATACAAAAGATACACATTACTCAGGAGATTCCAGGAGTTTTAGGAGCGATGTGACAGGAACCAGGGACAAAGACCAATTATATGTTTTTTATTATACTACACAGTACTTACAGATGAACTATGAAGATAACAAATAGATCTAGTCTAGACATGGGAGACCATAAAGGCTTCCTTGAAATGCCATGTTAGCTGCCCTGAAGTGGGGGAGGTAGAGGGGTGGAGAGTAAACTAGACAAATTTAAGTGCAAGGGTAGGCAGGAGGAGGAGTATTCCAGGCAGAGGGAATAATATACAAAACAAACAGACAGCATCTCTACTGTGAAGCAGGAAGGAATATGGAAGTAGACATTGTGTGATTGGATCTAGAGGGTGAAAGAGAGTGGTATGAGGTAAGGCTAGTGAGGTAAATAGGGGCCACATTAATTATTTTTATGTTTGTGCTAAAGAAACAGGGAAAATAATAAAGGGTTTTAAGGAAGGAATGATATGATCTGATCAGAACAGGTTTATTTGTTTTTTTTTCCAGAACAGTATTTTTAAAAGAACATCGCAGAAAGTAAATTGAAAGGGAAGCAAGAATGATATAGGGAGACCAAGAATATTCAAGTAATTAAAGGAGAGAAGTGGTAACTTGTTCTAGAATTGTAGAAGCTGGGATGAGGAAAAGAGTATATATTTGAGATGTGTTTGAGATGAACACAAATATCAAAAAGAAAAAAAAGAATTTATTGTTGGAGTTCAAGATATCTATCTGCAGGACATGAAGGTAAAGATGTTCATTATGCTTTCCAGATTGATCATTTTGTTAACTATACATCCAAAATACTTTCTTGTTTGCAGTAAGGAAAGGAAAGGCAGGTCCTGTGATTGCCAGCACCTTTCCAGCAGATAGGGAAACTTTATGTGGATACTTAATGAGTTAAATCTTGGGCATTTCAGGTTTTTTTCCTCTTTCATTTATATCCAGTACATAGACAACTTTTTATTACTGCATATTGTGGCCTAGATATTACCAATTAATTGTTTTTCTTTTTTCCTAGATAGTCCTAAGAGGCTAAAATAGACCTCCCTCCCCCTACCTTTTTTTAAAAATACAATTACATATTATATCTATTTGTAGTCATCATCTGCCTATACCCTCAACCCCTGGCAACTACTGATCCATTTGGAGTTAATTTTTAATAGGATGTGAGATAAAGATTGAGGTTTGTTCTTTTGCATATGGATCCATTGAATTGCCTTTGTACCGTAATCAAAAGTCAATTGACTGTCTATATGTGGGCCTGTTTCTAGACTTTCTTTTCCATTGATCTCTATATTTGTCTTTTCTCTGATACTGTAGCTTTATAGTAAATCTGGATATCAGGTAGTGTGAGTCCTCCAACTTTGTTCTTTCTAACATTTGGGTATTCTGCTTCCTTTGCTTTTCCATGTAAAATCGACATATCAGTGTCTGCAAAAAAATTATGCTGAGATTTTATTGGGATTGTGTTGAATATATAGATTAATTTGGGGAGTGTTGACATCTTAACAATACTGAGTCTTTTCCAATTCATTTACGTGGTATATCTGTCAATTTATTTAGCTCTCTGATTATTTCATCAGCATTTTATAGTTTGGAGCATATAAATCTTGTATATGTTTTGTAAGATTTATTTCTAAGTGTTTAATGACTTTCGATTCTATTGTATATTTTATCGTTTTATGTTTCAATTTCTAATTGTTCATTGCTGGAATATAGAAAAAAATATTTTTGTGTATTGGCCTTTTATCTGGTAAATAGTGGCCTTATTAAGCTTACTTATTAGTACTTGTACTTTAGATTCTTTGGTATTTTCTCCATAGACAAATGATATTATATGGAAATGATGACTTTTTTCTTTTCCAATCTTATACCTTTTATTTCTTTTTCGTTCCTTATTGCATTGGCCTGCACTCCACGGTTGAAAGGAATGGCAAAAAGACATCCTTGTCTTGCTACCAATCTTAGGGGAAAAGTGTTCAGTTTTTCATCATTAAGTATTACATTAACTATAGGCTTTTTGTTTGTAACTTTTCTATCATGTTTAGGAAGTTTCCTTCTATTTCACGTTTTACTGAGAATTTTTCATGAATCAGTGTTGAATTTTGAAGCCATTTATACTACATTGGTTTTCTGTTACCAAACCCCCACAACTCATACAATGATGAAAGATTTCATTGTCCTTTCTCCTGCCTTCTCTCAGAGCATCTAGAAAAGGAAAATTATTTTAAAAGTGAATCTAAATAAAGGCAGTTTTATTTCTGAGACTGTTTCATTCTGCAGGGCAAGAGAGACGAGTCAACCTTTACATTCTTTAGGAAGCGCCAGTAAGGCTACTGATCAGATCCTCTTGAAAATCTTTGTTTGATGCTTCCTGATAATGAGGCAAGCTAGAATGAGAACTATTTTGGATTTCTTAAATTTTCCTTAAGCTGTCTTATCTCTCTTATTTTTCTTACTAAGATATTTTAAAAAGATCCAGTAGGTTGGTAACACAAGACGGAAAGAGGAAATGAAATTTATCAAATATATGTTTGAGACTTGTTTATGTTAATCTTCACTTTATGAGGGCGATATATTCCTTATTTTACAGCTGAAGGAACTATAGTTCAGAGAAGGAAGGCCAATATTTGAACTCAGGTTTCTAGGACCATCTTCACTCTGTTTTCCTCCTCCAGCCTTTTCTAATTTTAACATTCTGGTTGTACTGAAACCTAGTAAAACTGCTTTTTTAAAATACCTACATACCATATTGTCTGTGCTAATTAAAATTTTTTACTATTGTGTGAGCCATTCACATTTTTATTTATAAAAAATATTTTAAATTAAATAAAAATGATGGTTTTTATTAAACTTGACTTCTTGAAAGTTCCTCTTTGCTCTCATAACTTTCTTTGAAAGGCTGCTAGCCCTGGTTAAGTTCCTAGCCAGTGCATGGAGGGTAATAGAGGTGAGAGCCCCAGTGACTCTGAAATCAAGCTGATATTGTCAGTCAGCTTCTACCTGTTGCTGTCTGCCCCAGAAAATGCTGAATGCATTTGAAGCTTCTCACTGCCTTTGTAATGTAATTCTATAAAATAGCTTTGTAATTCTATAAAATAGCTTTTTGTTTCATCCTTTTCCAAGACTTGTGATAATTGACTTTTACTTCTTCAATTTCTGACTCTAACTCAACAGGATGAAACAGTTACCTTCAAAACTGAGGTTTTGGTCAATAACATCTGTCTTCTTGCCACTCCTTATCTTGTTTCTGTTTTTCACAACCGGGCAATATGTATAACCAGTAATGCTGACACATCAGTTGCCACAGTCATGGTGGGAGTGACTCCCCTAGAAAGCCTGCTTTCCTCTGGAATAAGCACTTTTCTTTACAGACAAGGAAAAAAATGACTCAAATTTCATCCTTTCCTTATCTCTTCTCCCCCTGCTCAGGCTTATGGCAGCTCAATCTGGAATGTAGATCCACAGAATAGACCTTGCAGGTGTCTGTGATTCTCTGTTTTGCTTTCTCTACATATTATCCAGAGATGAAATACAGTGGAGTAACTAATTTCAACTGAAGAACTCATCATTTTATTATATTTTCTCATCAGATGTTATTCTAATATAATATCATTTTATCTTTGATTATTCCTTTATTAAATTTATAGTAGTAAATAACCATTGTCATTGATACTGATTAGCATTAGAAGAAATTAACTTGCTATTCATTTTAAAAAATAATAATTGTTGGTCAACAGGCAACTTGATATAAATTCAAAGAAACATTATTGAAGATTTACTAGATTTTAGTTTTCAAATCATTAACAGGGCTTAGAGTTCTTGAGAGCTGGTAATAAACTAACACATTATGATATACCAGAAACATTCAAGTTTTATACCTTTTAAAACTTAAAAGAACAAGAGCATTTAAAGACTCATTAGAAAGTTTTTTATAATGTATATATTGTTCAGTATCTTTTCAAATTTGGATAAATCATTCCTTATCAGTTGAGAGCCAAGTACATTAGTCAAATGTCAGAGGTTTTTGTTTTTTCAATATAAGGTAAATATCTGAGGAAGAAAGGGAGTGGAAATACACATATAGGCCTATTCATCTTTTAATAATCCCAAAAGGAGATAATTAAACGAAATAAACTGATATTTCCCCTGTTATCTGGAGTGGTTTTTAATTCTTCCTTTTTAGAGTTATGTAAGAAAATATTTTGTTTTTCAGGGTAAATTTATAAATAATGTCAGAAATATTTACAATTTACAAGAAATTATTAGTAAACAACATTTATGCTCACTGGGCGTAATTTTCTATTAACCTTTGTACCTTGTTTATTTTGGGGAGGGTTCCCACTATAAGTTGGGGATTTGGTTTACATGCTGCCTAATGAAGTAGGAACACTGGTATTAATGCCCTGTCTTCTTTGTCCGTTTTCAAAGACTTAGCTTCCCTCTATACATATATTAGATTGAAATTAAATGCTAAAAAATGAGATTTCAGTTTTTGGTGATAGCAGCATTTCTCAAAAGAATATCTTCTAAATTAAATTTACAGATTAAATGAAGATTAATATATCTTAGAGGTGTAAGAGGTGACGTACGATCCTAATGTGAATGAATGTTTTTGAGGAGACTTTTGCTCATTTTCCAATAGTCTTATTATTATACTCTAGTACGAAGCAATTCATTACTTCAGCCAATAGTCAATGTATGCCTACTTTAGTCCAAACTCTGTTCTTTGTACTAAGTATACATTGGTGAACAAAAACAAAAACATAATTCCCACCATCATGTAGCTTACCATCTGGTAAGAGAGCTAGACAATAATTAAATAAGTAATAAACCAAATATATAATTTCAAATTGTGATAGGTATATGAATGCTGTAAGGGGAAAGAATAGAATGTTATGAGATGGGTAACATGAAAACCTATTTTGGATTCGGTGGTCAGGGAATATCAATCTTTAGAGACAATGTTTAAACTAAGATCTTAAAGATGAGAAGGCACCAGCTGTGGAAAGAAAATTATAAGCACAAAAGAACTGAAGAAGGAAATGACGTGTTCCAGAAACTGAAAAAAAAATCAGTGGCTAGAACATAGTGACTGAAGGGGAACAAGGCAAGGAATGAAGCTGCAGAAGTAGGTAGGGCCAGATCCTGAATAGCCTGTAAGACTGTGGCAATGAGTTTAATTTTTTTTTTAAGTGAAAATAGGAAAAATTTTAAAAAGTATTTTTAAAAATCTTAAAAAAACAAGATTAATATGATCCACTGATGGTGACTGTGGAAAGTGGATAGATAGCCACATCTCTACTACCAACCCAGTCTGCACCACTTTGCCAGAGCAGTGTAGCAGTTTTTTGTTTTGTTTTAAATTTATCTTTGTTGGTTTTTATTTGGGGGCTGTCTGAACCAAAGTGATTCTTAAAGTTTTAGAAATTTGTGCCCTTGCCTTTGATCCAGAAAAAGCTTGTTGTGTCCAAGAGACTGAAGGATGACAATACTACCAAGAAAGTGTTTCTAGTCTTTATGTAGAACAAAGGCTTTGACAATATAGGCAGAGGACGTTTTAAAAGATTCTGTTGTCCAATGAACTGTGAAAAAAATGCTTAACTTTACCAGTGATCAAAAATATGCAGGTTAAAACAGCAATACTAGACTAACTGCTGTTCTGAACCCACCTACCAAAGTTTAAAAACAAAACCTAAGAAAATCACATTATTTCCAAGTATTTTAACCACATCCCAGAATACAGCTCAAGAATATATTAAGGATTAGAAAAATATCTAACCTGGTAAAATTATCTAACAAGGTAAAATTCACAGTATTTGGCATTTCATAAAATAATTACAAGGCATGCAAGAAAGCAGGAAATACAGGCCGTAAAGAGGAGGGGAAAAAAGCAATTATATGACATTCTGGAAAGGGGAAAACTGTGGATGCAGTGAAAAGATCAGTGGTTGCCAGGGACTAGTGGGGAGGGAAGGATGAACTAAATAGAGCACTGGATTTTTAGGGCAGTGAACATACTCTGTGGTACTGTAATGGTGAACATATGTCACTACACATTTGTCCAAACCCATAGAATGCTGTGAGTGAACTCTAATGCAGACTATGGACTTTGGCTGATTATAATGTGTCAATGTAACGTGTCGTCAGTAACAAACATAGGACCATGTTGATAATAAGGGAAGCTATGCATGTGTGGGAGCATGGGATATATGCAGTATCTCTGTACCTTCCTCTCAATCTTTCTGTGAACCTAAAACTCCTCTAAAAAGTCTTTAAAAAAAAAATCAATCCATTGAAATAGACCCAGAAATAGCATATATAATAGAATTAGACAAGAACATTAAAAGTTATTATAATTGTATTACATATGTTCAAGAAGCTAGAAAATTTAACATGTTAAATAGAAATATGGAAGTTATAAAGCCCAATAGAACATCCAGAGGTGAACACACTGAATGGGATTAACAGCATAATGGGGATTGCAGAAGAAACGATTTGTGACTTTGACTGTGTAGCAATAGGAACTGTCCCAAATTGAACACAGAGAAAAAAAAAAAAAGACTGAAAGTGAATAAAGTATCAGTAAACTATGAAACACCTTCATGTAGCAATATATATGTATGTAATTGGAGTCCTGAAGAAGTGGGGGTGAAAATAATGCAGACGAAATATTTGAAGAAATACAGAGTTCCAGTTCTAGTAATGTCAGGGTAGCCTGTAGTGGATAGCCGTTCTGTCAACAATTATAAGCTCTAGACAAAATATGGGGGAAAAAAATAGCATTGTTTAGAAAACAACCAGAAGCAGGCAGAAACTGTACGGAACACAAATCTTAAAAAGGGAAGCAAACTGGGAGCTCAGCGTTTAACCAGCTTTTCCTTTAGGGCACTTCTCAGTTTGCCTTGGAGTCCCACAGGGAAAAGCTTAAACAAAAAGTAGCATTCTAACTGGGATGATGAATCAACAGTCAGTCTTCAAGACTATCAAAGCGGATGTAAGTTGAGGGAGGAAGTCTCAAAAAGAAGTGTCAGGGAAAGGGAGCTCCCCATCTTTTTATAGGTTTTAGAATTGCACATATACAGAAGGCTCTAAGAAACCAGGCAGAAAGCAGCATCAGGAGGACTAAAGAACTGAGCCAAACTTTCAGCAGGTGTGGTGTTGAGTTTTGAGTGTAAGTCTTGCCGAATAGGGGGACTGATAAACCCTTCACATTTTGGACTGAAACTGCAGAAGGACTGCGTTATGACCCAGGGCTGGCCCAAGACTAAAGGCAAAAAACCAAGTAAATTCTCTAACAAAGCCAAAGCTCAAACTACCATAGGATCAGTGTGGAGAGGGGGAACGTAACCTAAAATCAAGAGAAAAAGCATCAACAGAAGCAGACCTATGGATGGGACAGATGTTGGAATTGGCAGGGACTTAAAAATAGAAATTATAAATACGTTAAAGGATTTAGAGGAAAAGATTAGTAGAATGATTGAACATTCTCAGGCGATAAATGGAATCTATAAAGTATAAATTCTAGAACTAAAAAAACATCTAAAATGAAAAGTTCATTAGATATCAACAGCATTTTTAACACTGAGACAAATGTTGTCAGTAGATTTGACGGCAGTTCAGTAGAAATAATCCTTACTGAAACAGAGATTAAAGAATTGAAAATAAAGAGAGCTCTCAATGACCTGTGAAACAATATCAAGAAGTCTGGTGTATATATCATTGGAGTTCCAGAAAGCAAGAGGAGAGAAAGAAGTAGCAGTGAGGTGACCTAATAATGTCAGATTTTCCTATATTTGGTGAAAAACATCAACCCATATGTCCAGAAGTTCAGCAAATCTCTAGCAGGATTAAAAAAAAAACAAAAAACAAAAACAAAAAACGAAAAAACTTAGGTACATTATAGTCATAGTCAAACTACTGGAACTGAAGATTAAATCTTTAAAGCAGCCAAAGATGATAATAATGGGGGATGACGATGACTTCTCATTTTTTTAAAAAAGAGGCCAGAAGACAATAAAATGGCATCTTTGAAGTGCTAAAAGAAAGGAAATACAGGGCATCAATTGTATTTATGTAACATTTCCAGGCTAGGGCAGCATCCCATAATCAAATGCTTGTGTAGGATAAATGAGTATAAACTGCCTCACTTTTAGGTTAGGTGTTGTCAGATGACTTTTGGTGCCAAACAGTTTTTTAAATAAATCCTTTTGATTTCAGAGCTTTTTGGATTTCAGAATTATAGGGAAAGTGTGGATCCATCTTACTTGTCAGGAGAAAAATTGGCAGTAATGTCTACACCCTCAGAAGCAGGGATTTATAAGAATCTGTCCAATGGACATAACACATGAAGAATGTGTGCCAAATGTTACATACAAGGATGTTTATGACAGCATTTTTAAAAAAAGGAATTTGAAAGCAACCTCAGTGTTTCAATAGCCTGCCAATAGTTGGTTAAATTAGTTATGGAATAGCTATACAATGATGGATAGCTTTATAGACATGAAAAATTATGTTGTTGAAGAATATCAATGTGGTGAAATAAGTATTCTCAATATGTAACATGAAAACATCACAAAACTGTGGTTCCAAATGTTAGTAGTAGTTATTGCTGTGTGGTTGGATTGTGGCTTTGGTTTTGCTCTTTCGTATTTTCTAAATTTCTATTTGTGAGCATGTATTCCTTTTGTAATCAGAAAAATCAAGGCTTGTT
Organism: Eonycteris spelaea; assembly: GCA_003508835.1. NCBI lineage: Eukaryota > Metazoa > Chordata > Mammalia > Chiroptera > Pteropodidae > Eonycteris > Eonycteris spelaea. Next base: position 21,197,728 of record PUFA01000001.1, read on the forward strand.
TTTAAAAAAGAGCAAGGTAATAAGGAAAGCATTCATTCTTATTGCTGTTAAATTTCAGGTTAGATTACTTCTCTAAGTTAGGAATCATTTTATTATCAAAGATCACCAAAGTCAACATTATTATTATTAAGGCCATAACTTGGCATATCAACCATATCCCCAGATCTAGGGTCTGCACACCTGGATTTAAAGTGTCTCTTTTAAGCTGCATTGCCTGAGGCATTTCCAGAAGGAATCCTGTTAAATGAAAAATAAGACCTTTCATGAGCGATGCTGAACCATTTCTGTTGCCACTTCAAACACTCTCTGACTTAATCTCCAGAAACAGCTTTCTCAGATAAATTATCTAGCACCACATCTAGTTCTTGGCTTGTTTTTTAAAAGTCTGCGGATTCTTTCATGAGGTCATTTTTTAAAAGCTTAAGTATCTACTTTGCTTTGAAAATCTATTTTTCCCTTTACAAAAAGAGCATAGTAGGAGTTAAAATTGGATCACATTTATCAAGCTACATCATACATCTGGAATAAATTAAAGAGTATTAATGTCATGGTATGTTAGAGTAAAGACTGTCAAGTCTAATGTTTGCATACCTGCTGAATCTGAAAAGGCAGTTTAGACAGCCAGCAGTTTTGATCCTGAACTGAAGTATGTTTTTTAAAGTTATTCTGAAAGTCAGGGGGAAAAGCCTGCAGCATGGTCCTATTTCAATAGCTTCATGCCACAGTGATAGGAAATGTTTTTGTCATCTATACTGTAGGCTCTTAGAATTTGACTGTTAGAATTGGAAGAGGCTTGAGAACTTGGTTCCAATTGCTTACCCAGTTCTTAGACCTCTTTTACATCGTTCTAGACAGACAGTATCTAGTATTGAATTACTTGTAATGATAATTTCATTTTTCTTGTAAATTAATTAGTTTGCTATTCTGATTTCATATATTTTTGTGTACTTAATATTTGCTAGAATTCACTGCTAAAACCATGTGGTCTTGCAGTTTTCTTTATGGGCAGACGTGATAACATTTAGTTTCTGTAACAAATATAGAGCTATTCATATTTTGTTTCATCATATTTTCTGTTTCTGTCCATTTTTTAAGTTGTTTTTCAAGAAATGTGTCCTTTTATTTAATTTGCCAAATTTATTGGCATAAACTTGTTCATAATAGGCTCTTATTACCTTTTAAATGTCTATAAGTAATGTTACATTAGTATTTCATTGCTGGTATTGGTAACTTCTCTTTTTCTTGATCAATCTACCCAGTACTTTACTAATTTTGTTGGTATTCCAAAGAACCAACCTTGGCTTTGTTAATTTTCTCTGTTATTTTGTTTGATTTCTATTGCATTGATTTCTGCTTATTATTTCCTTCCTTTTATTTAGTTTGATTTTACTGTGATCTTTTTTTAACTTCTTAAACTGGAAGCTTAAGTCCTTCATTTTAAGCCTTTTTATTTTCCAATATAGCATAAAAAGCTATATCGCATTTCTTTCTAAGCATTGATTTAGCTGTATCCTACAAATGTCTTTAAATGCTTTATCAAGGTATAATTGATAAAAATAAATTGCACATAAAGTATATGAATTTGACATATGTATCCATCAGTGACCCATCACAGCAATCAATATACTGACCCTATCACCATCAAAAATTTACTTAGTTCCTCACTTCTGTTCCATGGAAACTGCTGGCTGCTTTCTGTAACAATAGATTAATTTTTTCTAGAGTTTTAGATAAATGGAACCATAAAGTACATATGCCTTTTTGGTCTGGCTTCTCCTACTCAGCATAATTCTTTGGGATTCATCCACATTATTTTATCAAGAGTTCATTCCTTCTTACTGTTGAGTAATATTTTATTTTATTGAGATACCATAATTTATGATTTTACCTCTTGATAGACATTAAGACTGTTCTAGTTTCTGTCTATTATAGATAAAGCTGTTAAGAATATTTGCATACAAATCTTTGTATGGACGTATACTTTCATTTCTCTTGGGTAAACATCTAGGAATGGGATGGCTGACTCATATAGAAAATTAATGTTTATCATTTTAAGAAACTGCCAAACTGTTCTCCAAAGTGGTTGTACCATTTTACCTTCCTACCAGCAATAATATGAAGGTTCTATTTCTTTGACATCCTTGGTATAGTCAGTCTTTTGGGTTTCTGCTATTCTAATAGGTGTGTAGTGTGATCTCATCGCATCTTTAATTTGCATTTCGTGAATGATTAATGAGGTTCAACATCTTTTCATGTGCTTATTGGCCATCTGTATATCTTCTTTGAAGAAATGTCTATTCAAGTCTTTTGCTTATTTTTCAATTAGGTTGTTTTGTTGTTGAGTTTTAGAAGTTCTTTGTGTATTCTGAATATAAATTCCTTATCAGATATGTTATTTCAAATATTTTCTTCTGTGGGTGCCTTTTTCCTCTTTATAATGTCCTTTAGTGCACAGAAATTTTTAATTTTGATGAAATCCAATTTGCTTTTTAATTGTGTCTGTGCTTTTGGTGACATATCTAAGAAATCATTGCTAAATCCAAGGTCATGAAGTTTTCCCCCTATGTTTTCATCTAAGAGTTATAGTTCTAGCTTTTGCAGTAAGATCTTTGATCAATTCAAATTAATTTTTGTATACGGTGCTAAATAAGGGTCAAAATCCATTCTTTTGCATGTGGATCTTCAGTTTTCCTACCACTATTGGTGAACAGACCGTCCTTTCCCCCAATTAAATGATCTTGATATCCTTGCTGAAAGTTATTTAACCATATATGTGATGAATCCCACTTATCATGATGTGTGATCCTTTTCTTTTTAAAATTTTTCAATTACAGTTGACATATCAGTTTCAGGTGTGCAACATAGTAATTAGACATTTATATAACTTACAAAGTGATCACCTCAACAAGCCTAGTAGCCATCTGTCACCATACATAGTTATTACAATATTATTGACTATACTCCCTATGCTGTACTTTACACACCTATGACTGTTTTTATAAATAGCAATTTGTACATCTTAATCCCTTTCTCTTGCTTTTGAATTTAGTTTGTTGGTCTCTCTTTTTATTCCATTTGGTCTATGCCAGGAGCACACTGTTTTGATCACTGTAGCTTTGTAGTAAGTTTAACAATCAGGAAGTGTGAGACCCCAACTTTGTTCTTTTACAAGATTGTTTGGGCTACTCAGGTCCTTTAAGGTTCTATACAAATTTTAGGATGATTTTTTTTTTACTTTTGCAAAAAATGCTTTTGGGATTTTGATAAGAATTGCATTGAACCTATCTATCGATTGCTTTGGGTAGTATGGACATCTTAACAATGTTAATTTAAGTCTTTTAATCCATGAACACTGGATGTTTTTCTGTTTACCTTTGTCATCTTTAATTTCTTTCAGCAATATTTTATAATTTTCACTGTACAAATCATTTGCTTCCTTGGTTAAGTTTATTCCTATTTTAGTCCTTTTGATTCCATGGTAAATGGATTTGTTTTCTTGATTTCCTTTTCAGATTGTTCATTGTTAGTGTACAGAAACACTAAGTGTAAATTGGAGTGTAAATTTAGAGTTTCCTACACATGAAACCATATCATCTGCAAAGAGATAATTTTACTTTTTCCTTTCTAATTTGAATGCCTTTTATTCTCCTCCTTACCTAATTGCTCTGGCTAGGATTCCCAGTACAATGTTAAATAGAAGTGGTGAAAACAAGCATCCTTATCTTATTTCTGATCTTAGAAGAAAAACTTTCAATCTTACATCATTGAGTATGATTGAGTATTTCTGATCTTAGAAGAAAAACTTTCATCTTACATCATTGAGTATATATATATATATTATATATATATAATATAGCTCTTATAATGTTGTGGTAGTTACTTTTAATCCTCTTTAAGTGTTTTTTTTTTTAATCTTAAAAGGTGTTGAATTTTGCCAAATGATTTTTCGGCATTAATTGAGATGATCATGCAAATATTTTTCTTTAATGTGGTGTATCACACCTATTGACTTGTGTATGTTGAACTCTCCTTGCATCTCAGGGATGAATCCCACTTGATCAAGATGTGTACTCTTTTTAATGTGCTATTGGATTCACTTTGCTAGTATTTTGTTGAGGATTTTTCCATCTTTGTTCATCAGAGATATTGGCCTATGGTTTTATCTTGTAGTGTCCTGTCTGGCTTTGGTATCAGGGTAATGCTGACCTCCAGAAATAGTTTGGAAGTGTTCCCTGCTCTTCAGTTTTTTGGAATAGTTGGAGAAGTATTGGTGTTAATTCTTCTTTAAATATTTGATAGAGTTCACCAATGAAACTTTCTAGCCCTGGGTTTTTCTTTGTTGGGAGGTTTTTGATGACTGATTCAGTTTCCTTACTAGTTATTAATCTATTCAGATTTCGTTTCTTCATAATCCAGTCTTGGAGTAGGTTATGTGTTTCTAGGATCTAATTTCCTTTTCATTTTTTCTATGGATTATTTGGAAGTATGTTTCTTAGTTCTCAATATTTGGGAGTTTTTCTAGAGATTTTTCTGTTATTAAGGTATAATTTATTTCTGTTATAGTGAAAGAACATTCTTTGTTTGATTCGAATTCTTTTAAATTTATTGAGGATTCTCAGCCATAAGAAGAGATGAAATACTGCCATTTGCAACAACATGGATAGACCTTGAAATAATCATACTAAGCAAAATAAGCCAGACAGAAAAGGTTGAAAATCACATTATGTCATTTATATGTGGGATATAAACCTAAAGCAACAAATGAACAGGACAAACAGAGACTCACGGACATGGACAGTGGACTAATGGTTACCAGAGGGAAGGGGTAAGGGGGGAGGGGGAAAAATAAAAAAATAAAATGTTAAAAATAATAATTAAAAAAAATTTTTAAAAATATAAATTGATCGATTGATTGATTTTGTTTTATTGCCATAAAATGGTCTGTGTTGGTAAATGGTTCCAACTTGTAAAGAATATGTATTCTTCTTTTGTTAGAGTATTCCTTAAATGTCTATCTGATCAAGGTAGTCATGTTCAGTCTTCTATATTCTTTTTTAAAAAGTTTTTAATTGAGATATAATTGACAATGTGTAGTTTTAGGTATACAGTGTGTTGGTTTGATACATTTATATATTGCAATGTCATTACTATGCCTTTATCATGTCATATAATTATCATTACCTTTTTTTGAGAACAGTTAAAATCTAGACTCTTAGCAGCTTTGGAATTTATAACATAGTATTGTTGACTATAATCGCTATGTTGTGCATTAGATCTCTAGAATTTATCTGATAGTTTTAAGTTCATACCCTTAAACAATTCCCCTACCTCCCAGCCCCTGGTAACCACCATTCTATTGTCTATTTTTATGAGTTCAGTTTTTCTAATTCAATATATAAGTGATATTATACAGTGTTTGTCTTTGACTTATCTCACTTAGCATAATACCGTCGTCTATTCATGGTGTCACAAATAGCAGGATGTCTTCCTTTTTATGGCTGAATTATTTTTCATTGTATGTGTATGTATATATAGATATATAGATATATATACAACAGAAGGTGTAAGATATACATACATATATATTACCTTACATCTTTATTCATCCATCAATGAACATGTAGATTGTTTGTATATCTTAGCTGTTGTGAATACTGCACTAAACATGGTGTGGTGATATTTCTTCAACATACTGATTGCTGTTGCTTTCGGATATATACACAGGAGTGGGATTGCTGGATCATATGCAATTTCAATTTTTAATTTTTTGCGGAACTTCCATACTGTTTTCATAATGGCTGTACCTAAATTTACATTCCCACTAACACGTCGCTTTTCCCAACACCTTCCTGTTTCTCCACATCCTCAACAACATTTATCTCTTATGTTTTTAATAAAAATCATCATAACAAGTGTGAGGTGATATCTCATTATGGTTTTGATTTGCATTTCCCTGATAATTAGTTGTTCATCTTTTCATATACTTGTTGGCCTTTCGTACGTCTTTTTCAGAAAAATGTCTTTGCCCGTGTTTTGCCCAAAATTCCTTTGTCCATTTTTAATGGTATGTCTTTCCAACCATCTGCCTACTTGTTCTCTCATTTATTGAAAGAAAGGTATGGAAACTCTCTGACTGTAATATCTATTGCTCCTGGCAGTTCTATCAGTTTTTGTATTATGTACTTTTAAGCTATTAGATGCATAGATATTTAGGATTATTATATCCACCTGATAAATTGACCCCTTCATTATTATAAAATGATCTTCTTTCTCCTTGGTAATAATCTTTGCTCTGGAATCTAGTGCTACCATGGTATATCTTTCCAGTCTTTTTGCTTTTAAACTCTTTGTGCCTTAATATTTAAAGTATGTTTCTTGCAGGCAGCATGTGGTTGGGTTTTGCTCTTTTATCTAATGTGAATATCTCTTTCAAATATTTGAAGATCTTCCTGTACCATCAGTCTTCTCTCCCTTGGGCTGAACAACTTTTTATTATGGTTTGGCTGATACTTTATCTAAATCTTTCACTATTATTATCAAACTCTTTTGTGAATGTTATGCTTAAAAGGAATATTACATCGCAAAGGATACTTGGATCTGGCCTCTGCAAGAAATGCTAACTGTTGCATGTTATATCAGTTGATTAACATTGTCAAGAAAAATGTGTATCTATTTGTTTCCTCGCCATTTGCTTAAAACCAGTTTGGACCATCTGTTCTACTTTTCTTCACCTAATCATATTTTTTTGCTTGGCTAACTACTGACTTTTTGATCTCCAGAAAAATTTCAAAGGGACTTAAAAAAAAAAAAAATCTGTTCATTGTTCCTCTGAAAAATGTCCGTTTTATCTCAGTTACATCAATTCTAGTTGGGTTATTTTGAGTGTAGCCAAATAAAATTAGACTATAACTAAAAGGATATTAAAATGTTTGCCTTTTTTTCCCTAGGTAAAAATATCCCCATCCTGTCTTCCATCCAAAGGGGATCCTGCTGTTAAGAAGGTGAGTTTTAAAGGCAAAAACAACTTCCTCCTTCTGTGTGTTTATACTCCATTTAACAGTTTTCTCAGAATGACAATGATTTTTAATCATTTTAATGCCATCAAATGTTCTTTCCGATTGGTTGTCTTAATGATGTATCAGCAGAATTCCTTGGTTCTTCCAGAGAAGCCAAGTGGGGGTGTGGGCCTGGCATCGGTCTCCTGGCAACTAGGGACTTCTTGTTCTGAAATTCCCATCCTCTCCACCAGATGTGCATCCTTGTCTCAGTGAGTGGTAGCAGATGAAATATATTCTAAGGAGGAAAGCTATATAGATTGCTGTGCCTAAAGAAAACTGGTGTGAGATATTAACAATTTCAGCACATACCACATAAAATTCTCAATAAGGACTTGTGGGGTAGAGCTATCTGTGCCACTTCAGTCTCTTCCTAAACGTTGTGGCATAGGTGGGGTGTGAGTCTTCCAACTGAGCAATCCTCAGATGATGCCACAAAACCACTAAAATCCTTTCTCTTTTTATCCAGCCGCGGCAGTGCAGTTGAAACACGGTAAATAGATTGGCATTTTTGCTGTGTTTTCCTTTACCATTTTTATTTCTCTGATAGCCGAAGTGTCCCTGGATGTAGGTTCTCTTTCCTTGCCCTTTTCGCAATTTCAGCCAGCATTCATGTCACCAAAGGACTGTAGAACAAAAATCACAACTTGCTGGCTCTGGCATAACAGCAGGTTCTAGCTTCAAAGCAGTGTGCCGAAAATGGGTCCCTTTTTTCTGCTTTCAGAATTGCCTGAGACTTTTTCAAAAGAAGAAAAAAGAATAAAGACAAAATATGTTGTCTGAAAAGCCCTATAGCAAGCTGCACGTGAAATCTCTTTCATGCTTGTTAAGACTGCCATGGCAAGGCAAGACTGAGGTGATGATTGATGCTGCTCAGTACCATCACATAGTAACACAGAGTTAGAAAGGGCTTAAATAATTTAGTCTCACCCAGTAAACAAATGAGGAAATCGGAATTTAGAGGCAATTTTTTTCCCTCAAGCTCTCAAATGTTAGCTATGGGCCACACTTCTAAAGTAGAGGTTAAAAACATGTGCTTTGGATTCAACCATACTTGGGTTCAAAATTGACTCTTCTACTTATTTATCTGAATAACCTTAAATAAGTCAGCCTCTCTCTTTTCTCCTCTGTAAAATGACACTACCTCTCAGAATTGTCCTGAAGATTAAATGAGATACTGTTTAAATGCCTAACACTATTTGACACATGTTAAGTACTCCATAAATTATTGACACATAGTAAATACTCAGCTGTTATTGAAACTAGTATTAAATCAGGTCTCCTAATTAGATGTCCTTTTACTTTATGATGCTACTTATGTATTATTGTCCATTCAGCAAGTATTTCTTTATACTAGACACTGAGTTCAGAAATGGACAATAGGGATGAAAACGTCAATCCTTGTTCTCAAGGACCTCAGTATTTAGTGGGCAAGGGAGACAGGCAAACTGATAGTTACCATACAGCTTGACACATGTCATGGCAGGTTCACAGGTGCTGTAAGAGCAGCGAGGAGAGGCCCATTTTGCAATGGCTAAGCTGATTTAGGATCACGTTTACGTGCTTTATGGTAAAGAGCCCAGTGAAGAAGTCTGAGAAATAGTTGCTCCCTTACAACCTTGTTACCAGATTATAATAAAAGCAAGTCCACTGTACTTGTAGACATTTATTAAATATTCATTTAGAAATAGGTTCATGCAACCTGTTTTTTAAACTTTGTAATGTGCCAGATGTCTGTCATGTTAGGTGTCTGACCACTGTCAGAGATGTAGCAGTGTTACAGAAGCAAGATTCTGTTACTTTTGTAATCAGCAGAAGACTGGACGTAATAGCCAAAATGGACGTAGGTGGCCCAGCTGGTATTCCTAAATAATTAGGTGTAGACTTATTTCTTCTCAATGCAAGAGTTGAGGCTATCTCTAAATTATTTTATCCAATCTACATATCTTAAATACCTATTATTTTAGCAATGAGGTCAATTTCTAATATTTAACATTCTGATTAACAAGCCATTAATTTCACCAATAGAAAAGTGTTTGCTATATTTTGAGCTGATGAACAAAGAAAGTCTTAAGTATTCGTCAATATATGAACAGCTGAAGGGCTTTTAATAGCTACTTTGGGGAGTTCATGATAGCTAGCAATCTCTGAAATATGGATTCATGGTCAGGGCCACTGGCCACCCCTGACTGAAGCCTAAAATAAATAGTACACACTTAATATCACACTGTTTATGGTGTCTAGAATAACTTTAAAGTATACAACGTAACAGGTGCCTCTCCCAGAGGATATAAAGCTTGGTGCCTTAAAACAAAGGGATTAGGTACTCCAGGCAGACATGGGCAAGCACAGTGCCTTTCAGGAAATGGGTGGAGTACGCAGGGGGAAGGGTTCTGTCTATCTTAAATATAGGAGCATGCAAAGGCCTGGTGACATCAGTGGGAGTCCAGATCACAAAGAGCCCCAGTCTGTGACATTTGCTTTTTATCTTGAGGTTAAGGATTTTTGTCAAAGGTGAGATTACAGGCAAAAAGACAATTAGAAGAGTAGGACAATTGTCCAGGGAACAAAAAAAAAGGCCCTAAATCTATGTTGTGTTAATCGAATAAGAGATGAGATAATAAATTCACGTCTTATTTTTTTCTCTAGATCCTTTCTGACACTCTAGTCTCAGTTAGGCGTCTTTTTTTTTTTTTTTACCTTTCTAGCTCTTATAGC